>BSBK01000235.1:772500-1115000 GCA_027943335.1 Chamaecyparis obtusa | reverse complement strand
AAACACTCTCATTGGATCACCTTTTCATTGATTTGAACCTTGTAGATCACTAATTATAAATATTTTAGTCTTCATCGTTGTCTTAAACTCATGATTTAGAAACTCTTGGAAGGTCCTTCTACAACCTTTGTAATCTTCCCTTTGTGATACTCCTAAGAGTTATTTTTGTTTTCATTCGTTATGAGGAAGTCATATTGTTTTTCAAAGTCATTCAGTAATGAAGGAAAGACAAGTCGGTAAAGAAAGGAAAGCTATTCGGTAAAGAAAATAAGGAACATGTAATTTTGGTAAAGGAAAAGCAAGTCTAGGCACTGAGCAAGGAAAAACCGAGCATCGAGAACCAAGTTATTCTGAGCTCTAACAACAATAGAGCCGAGAAGATTAGATAGTTATTGAGCTAGAGGAAAATGTGTTACCAAGCATAGAAGACCGACACAAGGAGAATCTTTAAGTACATTGAACTTAGACACCAAACATAATATAGTTTACAAATCTCGTGGAGATCGTATGACATAACATTGGAGAATGAAACATGATGATTACACATGTTTACAAGGTGAGATCTAAGAATGAGAATTAAGTATGAAATATGCATTGGAGGTGTAACCAATGCTAGCAATGATTTAAGAGATGATTCTAGAAAATCTAGCACCGCTTCTAGAGCTGTATATAAATGGATCAAAGAAGTAAAGATCAGTGTGGTATGAATGCAAGAGGAGACTGCATGTATGAAGCAGAGATTACAAAGAAGATGATGAGCAAAGAAGCCACAAAGAAACAGAGTAGTGAAGAACATAAAGTGATTGTGATTCTGAAGTGAATCTACCAAGTATTGAATTATTATTGTAAGAGGTACATAATATGAGGTAATGATTTATTGAGCATAAAGAGTCTGATATGCATATGATTGATGCAAGTTTAATAGATAAGTTTTTGTTACTAATTAAAGAGTAATCAAAATTGTAAAGTCTCTTTACTAAGAAGATCCTAATAGATCTTATATTGTAAATCATTTAACTAGGTACAATTATTAGATTAGAATTGTAAAATCCTTTCACAAGGTAGACCTAATAGTCTAAAGACCCTTAATCGGTTTAATACTCTTAACAAGGTAAGCTATCAAAAATATCTAACATTGTAGCTCTAATCGAGAAAAATTGTTACTGCAATAGTGAAGTATTATAGGTGTCATGCCCACCGTAGTTTTTATCCTCTAACAAGGATTTATGTGATACCAAAATATTTGTGTTACTAGTTATTTTTTATATCTTTTATATATTTTATGAGATGCATGCAAAAGCTACAGATTCATTAAATGGTTATGAAGGAAAGTTTAATTAGTTTAAAAGTGTTTTACATTACTGATTCACCCCTCCCCTCTTAATACTCACCTTTGAATACTTAGTCCAATAACTGGTATCTGAGAAAAGTATCTTATTGAGAAGTTTAACCACTTGAGAGGAAAGATCTGGAAAGATGGAAAGCTACAAGTATGAAAGGATGATTGAGAACATGGAAATGGAACTCAAGATGGCTAATAAGCAGGTTGAAGAATTGAGAAAAAACTTGAAACATTCAATCAACAAGAGGAAGGAGCTAGCACATCAACTGAAAGACACTCAAGATAAGGTTGAGGAAATTGAATAACAGTTAGAGGGAAGCATGTCTAATGAATCTGATGCTATAATATCAAAACTATATGAAAAGAACAAAAACCTAGTTGATCAGGTGAAATAATTGAAAAGGGAACAAGAAGCAAAATCGGTAAGGATGTGTGAAATTTTAGAACGAAAAGGAAAAGTTGAAGATGACAAAATACTAGCTAAAGATGGGAGAAGACAAATGAACACAATAATGGATGAGAAAGATAGGGAAATACTAAGTTTGACACAAAATCACTACAACTTGACAGATCAACTAGTTAGTGAAAATCAGTATGTTGCAAGGAAAGTTGGAGAAATTGTTGAACTAAGATCTGAGAATGAACATCTAAAGAATGATCTAAAATCTGAGAAATATGCTAATGAATTCTTGAAAAGAAATGAAGAAGCATTGAAGATTCTAGATGAACAATTAAGAAATCAGAGAAAATTGAGAGACACTATTGGACTTGGATACAATGCAAACAACTCCACCGAGAAGGGTGAGTCCTCCAATTAAGAAGCCAACCAAGATAATGATGCTACTCCACTGAAGAAAAAGAAGCCTACATGCTATCACTATGGGAACCAGGACACACAACAAATGTATGTAGGAGAAAAAGAGGTAATCCACTAAATAATCCAAAATTTAAAGGTCATTGTTAAAATTACACTAAGTATGGTCATAAGAAATTTGAATGTAGAGAAAGAGTTACTAAAAATCCAAGGAAGCCAAGATTTGAGGGTTACTGTAACAACTACAAGAGATATGGTCATAAATCTAGAGAATGCAAGTCACAAAGAAGAAATGAGAAATGGGTCCCTAACTGGCAGAATGTTGCAAACAACCGATAAGGACCAACTATACCATGGGATTATAATACAAGAATTAATTGTACTGTATGTGGAAGATTTGGTCACATTTATGAAAAATTCTTTAGGATGCATGGTATGAACAATAGGAAATCATGGAGAAACTCTGGAATGGCTTGTTTCCACTGTCACAAGGTCGGTCACCTATCAAAGGATTGCAGGTGTCAAAATAAAGATTCAACCAAGGAGAAATCAAGTAAAAAGAATCAAGTTAACATTGATGAAATAAGAGATCAGATGAATAGGACTTGGAGAAGGAAGTCTCAGGATGATGGAATGGAACTTGGAAATACTAATGGCACCACATCCTCTGGATTAGGTGCACCTATATTCACTTAATTAGTCAAAGGTATGTGTAGGCGATGATAACCTAAATTCTATCTTAAATCAGTTCCTAGAATTAGTGCTAAGATCCATATAATTAGCATACTAAGATGCATTTCGATGAGTTATGAAGTTAACATTTCATATGTTGATTGGTAAAGTGTTTGATCTATTTTATTCCATTTGGTGAAAGAGAGTGTAGTTCGGTTATCAATGAAATGAAGTAGTTAAGAAGCATTTTATGTAAATTTTATAGCAGTTGGAAGCCCTAACCCAGGAAAAAATATAAATAGAGGGCATGCTATTTCATTTTTACCTTACCTTTTCAATGTATTTCTTGCATTTACCGAGCTATGTTCACAAATTCTAATTACTATTCAAGTGGAACCCTAGTGTTTAAAGAACATTTCTAAGATCAAGATGGCACCTAAGATACAAAAATTAGTATTTGTTGAGAAGATTGATCCCGTGAATTCAAAGTATAAGCTACCTCCCATCGTTGCTACATAAATTGACAAAGTTGGAGCCTTATCATCGATCCCACCAAGGGTAATTTTGATTGAATATGTTCACGCCTTCATCCACTGCAAAATTGAAGACATATGCCAAGGAGAAATTGACACATCATACAAGAATCTGTGTGTGAGTGGAAAATTGAAAGGTGACCACACACACTTGTAGACTAAGGGTTTGGTCCCTGCTATGCATGTGCCAACAATATTCAATCATGAATGGATGAGGATGGTACTTAGCTGAGTACATGATCAGTTCATGTGGATCGATGGACCATTTAAAATCACCAAGGATGTTTTAAACATAGTCATTGGATTTTTGGTTGGTGATAAACCGAGGGCATACAAGAAAACTAATAAAAACAAGCTATGTGAGCTTACATAAGACAAATGGGATGGAAGAGGATTGAAATTATCTAGTATGGATGACCCTGAATTGAAATTTGCATCCAACATCATATCCTATCATATATTTCAATCATCTTGAGTAGACAATGTACCCTATGGAGAAATTGACATCACATACAAGATTGTCAAGAAGGATATGAAGATAGATTTGTTTGAGATATTTCTGAAACAAATAGATGACAACATGAATACCATCAAGAAAGAAAATTCCAATACTTTGAAGTTCAGACCACTTCTGGTATTTATTTTCTTCTACTTTCAAAATTTCTTTCCTACAATCAGTGAAGTAACTTGGAAAGAAGATAAATTGATTTTTTATCAAATTAATTAGTATATTCAAGGCATAAGAGATAATTTTGATTTGATCATGAATGATTATTTTGTTAAATTTCAATCAAGAATTCTTAAAAGATTCAAGATTCCACCTTAGCTAGTGGAAGAATATAAGGATGAGATATGTTTTGAAGTAGATACTAACATATGTATCATAAGAGCTATGGAGCCAAGAACTAAGAAGTTACTACCTATGGGATATGAGACTAACATAGATGTTGCATCTATTCAAATAAAAGGACTATTAGAGAAAATAGTTGACAAAAGTTAAACTTGGTATGAAACATTTGAGTAAGCGAAAGAGAAAATTAGGTTAGGTATATTGATACCTAAGGCTATTAGAAAAACAAGAAAATTGATAAACACATTATCTTAGAATTTGGGTATTGCTGCTACTAATCAAGAGGTTGATGAACCATCACAGCCTAAGGGGAAGAAGACAAAAGTGAAGAAAGAGACCCCTATCTCAATCGGTGTTAGACCATCTACAAAGTCTACTTCCACATTGAGAGAAAAGAAGAAAGATGATGTAGAGCCATAAAAACAAAGACTTATATTAGAGAAAATAATGCTAATGGAAGGCCTACAAGGAAGTTGAAGCTACAAAAGAGAGTGACACAAAGTTTGAAGACCTATCACAATTAAAGGTAGTCCCAATTAAAGGGAAGAGTCTTGATGAATTTATCAAAACACTTGAGGAATTTAAAGGATATTCAATTATGAAACAGTTAAAGTATGATAAAAGGAATGATGAAGATAAGAGTAAAATTGAAGAGACTATCATTTCCACCTTACACAAATTCAGAATAACACCTGTTGAAGTAGCACCCAATATTGAAGATAAACTTTATCATAAAATTGATGCCAGATGGAAGTATGCTCTTGCTACTGAGAAAGAAATGAGAGAAAGGTCCCTAGAAATCACTGTCCCGGACCTCACAAAGAAAGGAATCAAAGATACCTTACTAGAATATTCAAAAAGATTCTGAGTAAAGGGCATAGCACAGAGCATCATGGTCGGTAAGCTTGAAGAAGTTCAAAAAGACACTGATGATCTTTGGAGAAAAAAATTCTCTATTGATCAGCTGACTATTGAAGAAGCCAAAGAACAAGAGGACAAGTCTAAACCAATTGACTTGATAATAAACAAAGATGAAGTTATTATAGAGGACATAACTAATCAAGATCTGGATGAAACAATAAAAGCCGATGAAGATATTATGGCAACCAAGGACATAGAAACAAAATTAATGGATATTGATGATTCTTCTAAGGAAAGGATGATGGCAAAAGATCCCATAATTTAATAGGTTCCAAATTTTCATGTGATAGAGGAAGTTATATCAGAGATAACAAGGGATGTACCTACTGATGTTGAGACCCCTATTGAGCCAGCATAGGATACTGAAACCAAAGAGACTGAGTCTACACAAGGTCTCAATCAAGAGTTGGTAACTCCTATCGAGACCACAAAACAACATAAGGATCCAAAAAAAGAACAAATAAAGGCAACAGTTGAAGAGAAGAAATAAGAAAAACAAGAGAAGAAGGAAGAGAAGAAACAAGAAGAGCACAAGAAAGAAAAAGAAGAAAAAAAGAATGCATCTACACAATCTGATGCAAAGAAGGCATCTACTTCTAAAGGAAAATCAAAGAGGAAGTATAAGAAAGAGGTTGATATTAGTGAACCTATTGTTATTCTCAAGGTTGATATTACGACCATGAGCCCAAAGGAACTCTCAGAGTTCAAAGATTTATTGAAGAGAAAAATAGCACAAGACAAGTTGATAGAAAAGAAGAAGAAAACTGATGTATTAGAATAAGTTAAAGGTATATTCAATGAGATTGTACCTGAGGTTACTATAAATGAAAAAGGTGATATTTACAGTCATTTAAGAGAACTAGTTAGTCAAATAAACCAGCCTGGTATAGATACAACTGATTATATGTTGCAAGTTCACAAGTAGGAAATGGAGACAAAACTGATTGAAGAACTCCTTCAATCACTTTCATTAGATAAGGTAACTCTTTCTGAGTTATTTAATGAATTGGAAAATGAGATGCAATCAATTATTTTATTATTTCAACAAATTTGTTTAATTTCCAATTTCACCAAGGATATAAGTGTGAGGCCTCACCCTGAGCCCGTCATAGCTTTTCAGTTTTGCTTATGATAGACCTAGTATTTGACACTTTATTTTGATTATTACTATGGATTTGCTCACCTTAGATTCTAGACGCACATTATTTTATGATGTTCATGATGATTTACTTTATGATACTATTATGGATTTACATTATGGTTAATTTGATTTAATGAATGTTATGATGATGTAATGGATTATCTATGCTTGTGTGATTAATTAGAAATGGATATGTAATGGATTATACATGCTTGTGTGATTAATTAGGAAATGGAAATTTGATTCAATTATGATACTATGAGACTCCTACCGAGAATTAAAAGTTAATTTCTTAATAATATTAGGAGTGCATATGTTTTCATGAGTGAAAAAGCTAAATTATTATGTGATGTGAATTTCCAAACCAGTTATGTGATGACAAAGATGATTTGTAAAATTTGAATGATGATTATTTTATATATGTTGTGGATTATATTTTTTGGAATACTGATGTTGGTTTAGTGTGTAGGAAACAACGCCATGGTAATAAATCAAGGAACCAAAATTATGACAATGTGAATCGGTGCAAGCCAAGGTTGCATCTAATAAGAGACAAAACCTCATTGTATTGTGATCATTTTCTAAATGTATGAGCTTGTATGTGTTCTATTCAAATTATAAATTGTAATTTTAATTTATGTGTGTGCTCAAGTGGAAATGCCATGTGTCTTATGAAGTGTAAAATGTGTGTGTCACTTGACACTTGTAATGTGTACTTGTGGACATGACATGTCCACTTGAGGATTGGGTGCCCACCAACCTAGGTAAGTACCATATAGAATCCCCATGTGAGCCCCTTTCTTAGGGAGCTTGAGGTAAGGTATTTTCATTGAATTTAGAAGGTAATCTTTAAAAGGATTTTTAGAGGGTAAGAAAGGTACCTAGGGGTGTGTTTGGGCCATTTTTAGGAAGCCACTTGGTATACTTGTGGGTAAAGGACATTTTCAACCCTAGGAAAACTCTTAGTTGACCAAAAGACCCTTCCAAAAGTTGGATTTTCAAGATGGACGAAAATCAACTTTTGGAAGCATGGTCTTGGTTAGACCACCCTTCCATTTGGGTGCAAGGACTTTGCTCACTTTTTGGGTAACCTTTTCTAGAACCCATTTTTGGTAAGTTGTAAGAGTCTTAGGGAAGACCAACCAATGAGAGACCCGACCTTATCCCTATAGGTGTTGGGGAGTTGTGTGGAGGCCTTTTTAGTGGAGAATCTCCATTGTTGAGAGTTTCAACACCCACTATCTATCTTAGAGACTAGGCTAGATTTGGAGAAGCTGGGAGAGAAGGAAGGCTTGGACGAAATGAGCTTTTCCTCAAATATCTTGCCATAAGCTTGGATGTAGTTTGGTGGCACTCACTCCATTTCATGTTGTTAAATTTGTGTATAAGAAAATTTGGTTGTAGTATGTAGAGCTTTTGAATTTGTGTTGTAACGAAGGTTATGGTGTCTTTCATTGTTTTGTGTTGTGAGTTTTTCTTTTGTGTTGTGATGCATTTCTTTGTATTTGGGAGTCTCAAGGTCCACTCACCCTTGGGAGCGAAGAGTAGCCTGGGGGGTGAAGGATTTTAGGATAGCCCATGGGTGTAGAATCTCTCCTCAAGGAGGAGAGGGAAAAAACATGGAGTATGGGCTCCATGAAGCCATTCTTGTTATTTTATGGGGGTCATAAGAGTTAATGTTGAGAATGGAAGGTATTTGTGAGGAGCTAGTTTTTGCATGACTTGTGAAGGCTTATTCATTCTTTGTTTGGCTTTCTCCCCATATGGTACTTGGTCCACCTTATCCCCATAGGGTACTTGGTCCACCTTCACCTAAATTTTAGAGTCTTTGTGAGACCCATAGTGGAAGCCTTGGTTGGGAATCCTTGTGTTATATTAGATTGATATTTTGTTGGTTGTTTGCATGTGTAACCCATCTTATTTTGGTTCCCCAAGCTCGGGGGTGGCCTCTTAGAGGCCTAGGATGGGAGGTGAGCATCTCATGGTCTTCCTTGAATTTTTTTTTATATTTGCAGGTCTTTGAAGCACTATGTTACCATCAAGAAAGAAAAGTGAAGAGAAACTAGTGAATTAGGAGATTTGTCCTCCTATGGGATATTGTGAAAATCTGTTGTATAAGCTCAAAAAAAATTATAGTTGACTTATGTAATACCCCAAAATTGGCACCTTACAGTTCTAATCAATTTTGGTGCATTTCTTTGAATTTCTACATCATCCAAGTCCTATTGTACTAGGCAATTCTGTCTCCTAATTGACTTTATTTGACTTGGTGTCAAATGCAAAAAAACCCTAAATTTTCATTAATCTTACACTATATTTAATTTCTAAATATTCAACATTTATTGGCTAAATAATCCCTATGATTAATTTATTTAATTCTAAAGTCCTAGTGCTTTTAATTAAATTAATTCCACCCCCTTTAGCTAATACACATCAAAGGAATTAATAATTCTTTAATTCTCTAAATGAAATATCCCACTTGAATTTAATCATTCAAAATTATTCGAAGAGTCACCCATATGTGGCAATATTTCATTTATTTTATTAAAGAAATCCTTCAATTTGTCTCACCTTCCTCCATGGAGATGAAGAGTCAGCCATTTCTTTCCAAGAAACTCTTCATCCTTCTTCTGGGCTCTTCTATATTATGAACCTCTTTTTTCCTCATTTGAGGAGGCAATTTTAGAGTAACAAAACTATAGCGAATTGTTGTCTCAATTTTCTCATACTTTCAAGATTTTCATTGCATATTTAGCATAATTTCCATTTTCTAGTATAATTGTATTTTCATCTTTAATATAGTTTGCTTATCAATTTCTTAGTTTAATTCTCATTCTTAGATTAAAATCTACATTCTCATATTTCTTTCAAGTTTGTAGCTTAATTGCACTTTCATTTCTAGCTTAATTCATTGCAACTCAATCATTTTCTTAAGCATTTAAAATCCTCCATTTTAGCTTGGTCTATGGTTGTTGGCTCTCAAATCTGAGAGTAATTCAAACACCCCATCTAAATAGGAGGCAATAGGTCAATTTAATTGAGTATGTGAATTGGACAATTTATGTTCATTTTCATATATGATCATTGAGCAATGACTATGTTGTGTCTATGGCTGAATTAGAGGTCAATATTCAAACATAAACAACTTGTATTATCAAACACATTCATCCTTATTCCTTGATGATGGGTAGTGTCTATTGTAAAAGCATGAACACGATTTGAGTTAATATTTGTACAAATGAAATATAAACAAATGTTGTTATTTAATTATTTGTATTAGCAGTTTTAAAAAGAAATGGTAGCTTATAAGAAATAGTGTTCTTGTTAAAATCTCTTTAAAATTGAATCTTATTATAAATTGTGTTAATGAGAGTTTGATTTCCTTTTTTTTTAAGAAAAAAAAATTACTGTGGTATGGGAAATTATTATTCAGTTGTAACCCATTTAGCATTGTTGTTTTTCTGTATAAAAAAAGATCTTTCAACTCATTACCCATTTGGAATAGAAATGAAAAAAAAGTGTTCACTTACCCTTACTTTTTTAGCTAAATAGATGAAAAAAATATGTGTACATAATAGAGTTTTATCCTTTTCTCCTATGCAGTTTTGTATTAGATCTTAAAATGAGAACTTAAAAAAAAGATTGTTTTAATTGATTTAATTTCTTGAAAAAAATAGACAAGGGTATAATAACAAAATTTATGTTTTTATTTTAGCTATGTGTATATACTACTTTCTTTTTACATACATGTTGATTTTAAAAAAAAGTTTATAGATATATAAATATATTGATATATATATAAGTATATATTATAAAGAAAAAAACTATTTAATAATAAAAAAACTATTAAAATAATATATAATAATAAATAATCTTTATAAAAAAAATGTAACCCCCATATCGTACCCCTCATAGTTGAGAGGCAGGCAGTGGTCGAACCTTGTAACGAGCCACATTATGGCCGCCACAGTCATGGCTAAAGCCACAGACTATGGCAAGCCACATTGTGATCGCCACAACCACGACTGAAGCCACAAACTATGGCGAGACACACTATGGCCACCACAATCACGGTCGAGGTTGCGGTTTGTGGCAAGCCACACTATGGCATCGCCACAAAATGACAATAGGAGGGGGGAAGGGAGTGGACTTCGACCCTTCCCAAACCCCCATCTCGATAAATTTTTTAAAAATTTTAATTTCGTTTTAAAAAAATGATAGATATTTTTAACAAATAAATAAATGAGGCACATAAAAAAATAACATTTTCAGCACAAGAGATTTCAAAAATAAAAATAAAACAACTGATTACCTCTTTCATTTTGGGTTGTTCATGTCCTCTTGGGGGCGTATATACATATAAGTGTATCTATATACACCAAAATGTGTATATATGTATATACATTTATAGGTATGTACTCTTGTGCCTATTCAATCTTATTTTTCTCAAACTTCTTCAAGCTCCATACCTGTACAAAAATGGAGAAAGCATGCAAAAAAACTTAGCCTAGGGTTTGGAGGAAGAAGGAAGAGAGAAAGGAGAGGGAAAGGGAAGAAATGAACTTTCCTTTGGAAGTTTTATATTTCACCCCAACCCTAAATCCGAAATTAGGGTTAGAGTGAAAGTCAACTTTCATTTTGAATTTTATTTTTTTCCCCTATTTATTTAAGTTATTATTAAATTTGGGAAATATGTATTAAGAGATTTTGTGGGATATTTATCTTTTTCCTAGAACAAACTCAAAATCCTTTTGGGGCAATGTATAATTTAACATATTTAAAAATCCTTTGTGAGCTAAATATTTAATATCCATATGGGGGTATAAATTAATATGTAAGGATTTGATAAAGTAACTTTCAAAATGGAAGTAAATTTTTAATAACTAAATTTTAAATATTGAAAATGATATTTAAAATCTAAATGGACTTTTAAGAGAATTTAAAGTGCGATTAAGAAAAATTCTATGTTAGGGAATATTCTTCGATTAAATAGTAATTTATTTATTTAAATCCAATGATGGTATTTTGTTGAAGGGGTATTTTTATCTAAAGAAATTTTTGTTAGAGTAAAATTTATTACAGGATTAATATTTTTAATAAACACTTTTAAATAATAGATGGACAAGAGATTATTATAATATGTTAATAAAATAATAATTTACTTGGGTAAGTACTAAAGTCTAGAAGGGGAATTTTAATTTATTAAATATATAGTAATGCATTTCTAATTAATGAAATAATCATTTAAATGAATAAAGATAGGATATGATCAAGATAATGTTAAACCGAGAATTATGATTTGTGATTTATTGTGTGAGGAATGTTGGCGGGTTCAAAAATCGCTCGTCATGATTCCCCTCAAATGAATGTAAACTCAACCTCACTCGGTTACAACCATTTCTTCTAAAGCCAACTTTAAACTTTAAACCTAATTTAATGACCTTTAAAAAAATGGTGTGTTTTTGCCTGTTAAATTTTGGGCATTACATTTTGGTATCAGAGCACATTTGTGACATTGGATGCCTTAAACCCATTACATTTCTTATTTTATTGTTTCAATTGAACTTGTAGGCTGCCTCCCCTTATGCGAAAAACTCGTAGACGTGGTATAGGTCCTAGGTGTGCGCCCTTTGTACACAAGGAAGTAGAGCAGAGAGCTAAGGTTCCAGGAGGGGATCAGGGACCCCCTCCCATACCCCCACTGAATCCTAACCAAGAGGTTTTATTAGCACTTTAGAACCTTATTGGAGTTATCTAGGATAGGTTGCCTCTAGTGGGACATCAGTCAAAATATCAGTTATCAGAGGGGCATAGATCAGAGGCCAAGAAGAGGACTAGGAACCCTCTAGAAGATTGTGAGGAGGGCTAGGGAGATCATGAGGTGGAATCAGTCTGCATGCCAGAGCCACCACCTAGGATAGTTCAGAAGGTACCCTGTGATGCAGGGGACCATATTAGAGATATCCTACGCTTACAACCACCATTGTATACAGGGTCTACTGACGACACAAGTGTTGAGACTTGGTTATTGAGCTTAGATAGGTGCTTTGGGTTACGTCCCTATGAGAGAAACCTTAAGGCATGTTTTGAGTTCACCTTCTAAGAGGAGGTGCCTCTACATGGTGGAGGCATGAGGAATTTAAAAATAACTTAACCATGGACACTGTCACTTGGGAGACCTTTTTGGAGAACTTTAGAGATAGGTACTTGTTAGAGCATTTTAGAAAATGGCGCATTGATGAGTTCCATGATCTCCAGCAAAGGGGACTCACAATATTTTTGTACAAGAGCCATTTTCTTGAGTTACTACCCTATTTAGACTATATGAACGATGCAAAATTATGAGTTAATCACTTTGTTAAGGGACTCAATTATTGGATATCAAGACAGGTTCATATGACCACTCTAGGGAACCTTTGGGAGGTCATAGAGATGGATTTGATTACATGGGAGATTTGGGGTAGGTCTCAAGACACTCGAGATAGGTCTCAAAACCATAACTCTACACCCCAATCTTACAGTTTTAATAAAAACAATTGGAAAGGTAACAATAGATGGCCTTCAAGGTTTTATAATAAGAACCCTCAACAACAGTCTCAATAGAATCAGAGGCAAATGACACCATAAGGACAACAAGTCTCTAAGCCCAAGAAGTGGCATTCACAGGACCCTAGGAAAGATCAACATCCATAGAATTCAGATGCACCTCTGATTCAGACTCAGTAGTCCTCCAAGAGGGGTTATAGTGGGTCTAGTAGGACTGGTGGACAACAATACTCTAGGCCACAGGGAGTTCAAAATCACACATGTAGTCCTTGTTATGCAAGTGGTGCTGTGGGTAACTTAGCTCAAGATTTCCCTCTGGGTCAAATGGAAGGTAGTCAGTGCATGGAAATGTCAGAGCCTATAGTTAGGACTTGGGAAAGTCCCACGGTGTATTTGCAGCAGTTGATAACTGCCAGGAAGAGCATCAAGCCACAATTATAGAGGCTATAGGTATGATCAGAGGTAGTAGAATTACCATTTTGTTTGATTCTAGAGCTATTGATTCATTTATATCTCCATTGGTTGTGGAGCGTTACAGGATAGTGGCAGTTAGGCATGAGATCAGTTGGGAGGTCAAGTTAGCTTCAGGAGCTAGAGTGTCAGTCAAATCCTTGGTTAAGGATTATTAGGTACATATTGGTGGTTTGACCACCACTTTAGACCTTCATATCACACCTCTTGGATCCTAAGGCATAGTACTTGGCATGGATTGTCTATATGCCCATAGAGCCAAGTTGGATTGTCATCAGAAAAGGATTGAGTGTCTAGATGATCATGGCACACCTATTGTGATTTATGGATTTTAGAGACCTTTATCTCTTCATATGATCTCTTCCATGTAGCTTAAGTGGACCATGCAAAAGGGATGTCAGTTATTTTCCATCACAATTAGTGACAAAGAGGATGAGGAGGATAGGGAACCATCTTTTGATGATTATCCTATACTTTAGGAGTTTATTGATGTGTTTCTTATCGAGCTACCAGGTATGCCTCCTCATAGGGTAGTGGATTTCCATATTGATCTCATGCTAGGAGCTACACCAGTTTTGAGGGAACCATACAAGATGACCACTAATGAGCTTAATTATCTCAAGATCTAGTTAGAGGAACTTTTGGAGAAGGGACACATTCATCCTAGTGTTTCACCTTGGGGTGCACTAGTCATCTTTGTAAAGAAGAAGGACATATCCTTGTGGTTGTGTATGGATTACCAACTATTAAATAAGTTGACCATTAAGAATTGGTATCCGCTTCCCAGGATTGATGATTTATTTGATCAGCTTTAGGGTGCCAAATTTTTTTCCAAGATTGATCTTAAGTCAAGGTACCATCAGTTGTGAATTTTGGATAGCGATATCCCCAAAACTACCTTCCCTACTAGATATGGACACTATGAGTTTACATTTGTACCATTTGGTCTTATAAATGCTCGAGTTGTATTCATAATCCTTATGAATGAGGTATTTTGCACCTTTATTGATAAATTTGTGGTTGTGCTCCATGTGATATTTTGATATATTCTCAGAATGAGGAGGAGCATGAAGAGCACTTGAGGCAGGTTTTGCAGTGTCTAAGGGCCAATTAGTTGTATGGAAGCCTATCAAAGTGCACTTTTTATAGGATTGTGATTTATTACCTTGGGCATGTTATTTTAGGTAATGGAATCTTAGTTGATCCATCTAAGATTAGATCCATCATGGATTGGCCAGCGCCTAACACTATGACTGAGGTCAGGAGCTTTATGGGTTTGGCAAGTTATTATAGGCATTTCATTGAGGTATTTTCCAAAGTGGCACACCCCATTACTTCTCTTTAGTTAAAGGGGAAGAAGTTTGAGTGGATAGAGAAGTGCAAGAGGGCCTTTCAAGAACTCAAGAAGGCACTTACCATTGCACCTATTCTTCCAGTGCCTGATCCTTTGACGTATTTTATAGTATGCACAGATGCTTTGTTGGATGGTTTGGGATAAGTTCATATGTAGAATGGATGAGCCATTGTGTATGAGTCTATGAAACCTAAGAATCACAAGCTTAATTACCCCACCCATGACCTTGAGCTTGCTACAGTGGTTCATGTCTTAGTGAGATGGTGACATTTCCTCTTGGGACATCAGTTTGAGCTTCATTCAGATCATCATAGTTTGCAGTATATATTCACACAACCGAACCTTAATGCTTGCCAAAGGAGATGGATGGAGTTGCTATGTGAGTATGATTTTGATGCTCACTACATCAAGGGAAAGGAGAATGTAGTAGAAGATTCTTTGAGTAGGAAACCTCATGGGGCATATTCTATGACTACAGGGACATAGTTGAGAAATCATATATTGAACCATTTGCATGAGGATGATTAGTACACTGAGATTAGTCAGGTTTTTTGATTTCAGAAATCTCTTGAAGGGAAATTTGCTGGTTATTCCTTAGAGTTTGATGGGATATTACACCATAAAGGGCACATCTATGTACCATCCTTTAGAGATTTGTGAGTTTTTATCATGCTAGAGGCTCATAGAGCACCCAATGCAACGCATCCCAGAGTTAAGAAGATGCATGTAGATTTGAGGCAGTTATATCATTGGCTAGGGATGAGATAGAATATAGCTGAGATAGTGGCATGATGTCTTCAGTGTCAGAAAGTTAAGGTAGAAAATCATCATCCTGGTGGTTTTCTCTAGCCACATGAGATACCAGAGTGGAAATGGGATGTTATTTCTATGGACTTTATTGTAGGTCTCCCTATGTCATCACACTGCCATGATGCCATCATGGTGATGGTTGACAAGTTAACCAAGGTAACCCACTTTTCACCTATATGAACCACTTTTAGAACCCTAGCAGTGACATGGGTCTTCTTGCAAGAAATTTTTAGACTTCATGGCATTCCTCATAAGATCATATCAGATAGAGATTCTCTCTTTACATCATCCTTTTGGAGAGGATTGCAGACAGCTTTGGGCACCAAGCTCAATTTTAGCACAGCTTATCACCCCAAGGTAGATGGTCATATGGAGAGGGTAAATCATGTGTTGGAGGATATGCTTTGCATGTATGTCATAGATCATCAGACTAGGTCGAAGGAGTACCTACACTTGGTGGAGTTTTCCTACAATAATGGGCATCACTCTTCACTAGGTATGCTCCCCTACCAGGATTTGTATGAAAGACCATGCAGAACACCTTTGAGTTGGGATCGCATGAGGACAGACTTTTTTTAGGTCTTGAGTTATTCCAAGATTTGGAGCTACAAGTGACTTTGATTAGGCAACATCTGAGGGAGGTGTAGCATAGACATAAGAAATATGCAAATGCGAAGAGAGAGGATCGTAGTTATATGGTAGGGGATAGAGTTTTCTTAAAAGTGCAACCACATAAGAGTCCAATCTGATATGGAAAAGGCTCTAAGCTTGCACCTAGATTTTTGGGACCATTTGAGATTCTTGAGTGGATAGGTCCAGTTGCCTATCATCTAGCTTTGACACATATCCTTTCATGTATACAGGATGTGTTTCATGTATCATTTTTTAGGAAGTACATTTATGGTGAGTCTCATATCATAGATTGGGATGCCTTGCAGGTGGAGTCAGAAGGACTACGGGCTTTGGAGCCTATTCACATTTTGGCTTGTTGGATGCTAGCTCTTTGAGGCTAAGATCTGGACTAGGTTACAATCCAGTTGGACTGCTATGATGAGGTTACAACATCATGGGAGGATGCAACATAGATGAGAGCACAGTATCCCCATATTTTTTATGAACTCCAAGAAGAAGTTCATGCCTAGGGGGGAGGATGTGAGGCCTCACCCCGAGGCCATGATATATTTTTAGTTTTTCTTATGATAGACCTAGTATTTGACACTTTATTTTGATTATTACCATGGATTTGATCACCTTAGATTCTAGACACATTATTTTATGATACTCATGATGATTTACTTTATGACACTATTATGGATTTATGTTATGGTTAATTTGATTTAATGAATTTTATGATGATGTAATGGATTATCTATGCTTGTTTCATTAATTAGGAAATGGATATGTAATGGATTATATATGCTTATGTGATTAATTAGGAAATGCATATTTGATTCAATTATGATGCTATGAGACTCCTACTAAGAATTGAAAGTTAATTGCTCAATAATATTAGGAGTGCATATATTTTCATGAGTGAAAAAGCTAAATTATTATGCGATGTGAATTTCCAAACTAGATATGTGATGACATAGATGATTTGTAAAATTTGAATGATGATTATTTTATATATGTTGTGGATTATATTTCTTGGACTACTGATGTTGGATTTAGTGTGCAAGAAATAAGACCATGGTAATAAATTGGGGAACCAAATTTAGGCCAATGTGAATTCAGGGTAAGCCAAGGTTACATCTAATAAGAGAAAAAACATCATTGTATTGTGATTATTTTGTAAATGTATAAACTTGTATGTGTTATATTAAAATTGTAAATTGTAATTTTAATTTGTGTGTGTGCTCAAGTGGAAATGCCATGTGTCTTGTGAAATGTAAAATGTGTGTGTCACTTGATACTTGTATTGTGTACATGTGGTCATGACATGTCCACTTGAGGATTGGATGCCCACCAACCTAGGTAAGTACCATATATAATCTCCATGTGATCCCCTTGGTTAGGGAGCTTGAGGTAAGGTCTTTTCATTGAATTTCAAAGGTAATATTTAAGTGGATTTTTGTGGGGGTAAGAAAGGTACCTAGGGGTGTGTTTGGGCCATTTTTAGGAAGCCCACTTAATATACCTATGGGTAAGGGTCATTTTCAACCCTAAGACAACTCTTAGTTGACCAAAAGACCCTTCCAAAAGTTGGATTTTCAAGATGGACGAAAATCAACTTTTGGAAGCATGGTCTTGGTTAGACCACCCTTCTATTTGGGTGCAAGAACTTTGCTCACTTTTTGGGTAACCTTTTCTAGAACTCATTATTGGTATGTTGTAAGAGTCTTAGGGAAGACCAACCAATGAAAGACATGACCTTATCCCTAAAGGTTGTGGGGAGTTGTGTGGAGGCCTTTTTAGTGGAGACCCTCCATTGTTAAGAGTTTCAACACCCACTCTCTATCTTAGAGACTAGGCTAGATTTGGAGAAGTCAGGTGAGAAGGAAGGCTTGGAAAAAAGGAGATCTTCCTCAACTATCTTTCCGTAAGCTTGGACTTAGAGTTGTGGCACTCACTCCACTTCATATTGTTAAATTTGTGTATAAGAAAATTTGGTTGTAGTATGTAGAGCTTTTGAATTTGTGTTGTAATGAAGGTTATGGTGTCTTTTATTGTTTTGTGTTGTGAGTTTTTATTTTGTGTTGTTATGTATTTCTTTGTATTTGGGAGTCTCAAGGTCCACCCACCCTTGGGAGGGAAGAGTAGCCTTGGATTTGAACGGTTTTAGGACAACCCATGGGTGTAGAGTCTCTCCTCAAGGAGGAGAGGGAGAAAACATGGAGTATGGGCTCCATGAATCCATTATTGTTATTTTGTGGGGGTCATAAAAGTTAATGTTGAGTATGGAATGTATTTTTTAGGAGCTCATTTTTGTATGCCTTGTGAAGGCTTGTTCATTCTTTGTTTGGATTTCTCCCCATAAGGTACTTGGTCCACCTTCACCCCAATTTTAGGGTCTTTGTGAGACCCATAGTGGAAGCCTTGGTTGGGAATTCTTGTGG
Source organism: Chamaecyparis obtusa (assembly GCA_027943335.1). Lineage (NCBI taxonomy): Eukaryota > Viridiplantae > Streptophyta > Pinopsida > Cupressales > Cupressaceae > Chamaecyparis > Chamaecyparis obtusa. Next base: position 1,096,490 of record BSBK01000235.1, on the reverse strand, counting down.
TGTATTAGATTGATGTTTTTTTGGTTGTTTGCATGTGTATAACCCATCTTATTTTGGTTCCCCAAGCTCGGGGGTGGCCTCTTAGAGGCCTAGGATGGGAGGTGAGAATCCCATGGTCTTCCTTGAAATTTTTATATTTGCAAGTCTTTGAAGCACTATGTTACCATGAAGAAAGAAAAGAGAAGAGAAACTAGTGAATTAGGAGATTTGTCCTCCTATGGGATATTCTGAAAATCTATTGTATAAGTTCAAAAAAAAATTGTAGCTGACTTGTATTATCAAAAAAATATCCATCCCTATTCCTTGATGATGGGTAGTGTCTATTGTAAAAGCATGAACACCATTTGAGTTAATATTTGTACAAATGAAATAAAGACAAATTATGTTATTTAATTATTTTTATTAGCAGTTTTAAAAAGAAAGGGTAGCTTATAAGAAATAGTGTTCTTGTTAAAATCTCTTTAAAATTGCATCTTATTATAAATTGTGTTAATGAGAGTTTGATTTCCTTTTTTGAAAAGAAAAAAAAACTATTACTATGGTATGGGAAATTATTATTCAGTTGTAACCCATTTAGCATTGTTGTTTTTCTGTATAAAAAAAAAAACTTTCAACTCATTACGCATTTGGAATAGAAATGGGAAAAAAAAGTGTCCACTTACCCTTACTCTTTCAGCTAAATAGATGGAAAAAAAATGTGTACATAATAGAGTTTTATCCTTTTCACATATGCAGTTTTGTATAAGATCTTAAAATGAGAACTTTAAAAAAAAGATTGTTTTAGTATATATATAAATATATATTATAAAGAAAAAAACTATTTAATATAAAAAAATAATTAAAAATATATATAATAATAAATAATCTTTTTTTTTAAATGTAACCCCATGTACCCTACCCCTCACAGTGGAGAGGCAGGCGGTGGCTAACCCTTTTGGTTGCCGCCACAACCGTGGCCGAAGCCACAGATTGTGGTGATGCCACAGGGTGGCCACCACAGTCATGGCCGAAGCCACGGACTGTGGCAAGCCACAGTCGCGACCGAGGTCGCGGTCTATGGCGAACCACAGTATGGCATCGCCATAGGATGACATTAGGAGGGGGGATGGGAGTGGGCTTCGGCCCTTCCCAAACCCCCATCTCCATAATTTTTTATTTATTTATTTTTAATTTCATTTTAAAAAAATGATAGATATTTATAACAAAAAAATAGCATTTTCAGCACAAGAGATTTTTTTTTAAAAATAGTTGATTACATTTATGGCTATGTACTCTTGTGCCTATTCAATCTTCTTTTTTTCAAACTTCTTCAAGCTTCATACCTGCACAAAAAATGGAGAAAGCATGCAAAAAAACTTAGCCTAGGGTTTGGAGGAAGAAGGGAGAGAAAAAGGAGAGGGAAATGGAAGAAATGAACTTCCCTCTGGAAGTTGTATTTTTCACCCTAACCCTAAATCTGAAATTAGGGTTAGAGTGAAAGTCAACTTTCATTTTGAATTTCATTTTTTTCCCCTATTTAGTTAAGTTATTATTAAATTTGGGAAAGATGTATTAAGAGATTTTATGGGATATTTATCTTTTTCCCAGAACAAACTCAAAATCCTTTTGGGGCAATGTATAATTTAACTTATTTAAAAATCCTTTGTGACCTAAATATTTAATATCCATATGGGGGTATAAAGTAATATGTAAGGATTTGATAAAGTAACTTTCAAAATGGAAGAAAATTTTTAATAACTAAATTTTAAATATTGAAAATGATATTTAAAATCTAAATGGACTTTTAAGAGAATTTAAAGTTCGATTGAGCAAAATTCTATGTTAGGGAATATTCTTTGATTAAATAGTAATTAATTTATTTAAATCCAATGATGGTATTTTGTTGAAGGAGTATAAGAAATTTTTATTAGAGTAAAATTTGTTAGAGGATTAATATTTTTAATAAACACTTTTAAATAATAGATGGATAAGATATTATTATAATATGTTAATAAAATAATAATTTACTTGGGTAAGTACTAAAGTCTAGAAGGGGAATTTTAATTTATTAAATATGTAGTAATGCATTTCTAATTAATGAAATAATTATTTAAATGAATAAAGATAGGATATGATCAAGATAATGTTAAACCTAGAATTATGATTTTTGATTTATCGTGTGAGGGATGTTGGCGGGTTCAAAAGCCACTTGTCATGATTCCCCTCAAACGAATGTAAACTTAACCTTACTTTGTTACAACTGTTTCTTCTAAAGTCAACTTAAAACTTTAAACCTAATTAAATGACCTTTAAAAAAAAAATTGGTGTGTTTTGCTTGTTAAATTTTGGGCATTACAATAAGAGAGAAAGATAGTAATGTGCAAAAGGAGCTAATTGAGCAACTATAAAAAATTTCCACCAAGCCTAAGTCTATAAAAGAATATTACGAAAGGCTGAAGCACTTGATGGGAGTGCAATATGAGATAGGAAAGGAGGAGAATCATATCAGAATGGATCTACTGGAACTCCAAACAATTTTGATACAACATATTGAATCATTGCATAAACAGATTCATAAGGCAAAAGATTTAAGCGAGCACATCGAATGATAGAGCTATGGATAGTATGGTAAGTTTGACTCTAGATTTTAGTTAGCACACCGAATGATAGAGCTATGGATAGTATGGTAAGTTTGACTGAAGATTTAAGCGAGCAAATCATAGTGTTACAAACACTTAAGGATACATGGAAGGCATCACTCAAGGATGTACATGATAAGTACAAATCTTTTTTTGGCAAGATCCCCACATCAGAACAGTAGTAAAGTTCTTATTTTTTCATTTTTGTTAAAAAAGGGGAAAACTATGTAAAAAAAAAGAGAATATATACAATACAGATGAAAATATATGAAAGAGGGAATATATTTATATGGAAGGATATATCACTAGTACAATTGGCACCTATTTTTGATGGACAATTGGTGAAATTTTCTACCAAAATTCATCTAATAATTGACAAATGGTTTGGTTGCTATTTTTTGAGTCGAAGTTTCAGCATATTGTTGTTAAGGTAGAATGTTCTACGCCAATCTTGGTTGAAATTCACATTTTATATTAGGAAGTCATTAGGTCAAACTTTTGACCAAAGCAGGTCAAAAGCTTTAGACCTTTCAACTAGATTTGGTCAAAATATTTAGATCGTCCAACCACGATGCCAAACCCATGATGCTAAATTTTGACACAAAGTGGTCGATATTTAGACCAATCTATGTGAGGGTTTCTACCAAGGTTCATCAAAATTTTGACTAATAATGGAATGTTAAAAAAAAAATTGAAGATAAATATCCAGAGTAATCACCAACAGCATCCTTCTCGGTGATTAGTCTAGATATTTATCTTCACGTGTTACTTTGCATTACTATATATCATTGTGTATTTTGTTATGTTACTTTACTATATTTTTTTTAACGGTAATTGGTAATTTTATTAATCGTAATGGGTTAGAACCTGGCTTGAACCAAGGATAGCTACATTCAGGAGAGCTATCTTCCCAAATATTCAATAAACCCACATCAATCATACAAGATTCAGAAGATACAACTTCCCATGTTGATGCAGATGATCATCTGATTGCTCATCCACCTTGTCTCAGCACCCAACAAGTCTTTTCTTTTCTCTACCCTCTGGTGTGGCTGCTACCTTTCTAGCACTCTACCCATCATCAAAACCATCCACTCCCTTCATAACATTGTTCACTTTACATGAATTTCCAATATCTTGATTCGATGTCTCACCATGCACAGGTTGAGAAAAACTATTTTGTTGCTTCACCTTCTTCTCCACTGTATAATCTTTCCACCAGGATGCAACCTTGGAGATTATTTTCTTGGAGCATTGGGAAACTTTATGCCTTTTCTAAAAACACCTCCTACACCATAATAGAATCCCTTCATAATCCAAAGGTTGTTCCCAGCACCCTTGACTAGTTTTAAGTAATTTTATACGATCACTAGCACATTTCATGCATGGATGAGAAATAGTATCCAAAGTTTCTAGATTATGAGAAGAGGTATGAGTAGAGGCAAAAGAAGGGATATTTGTGAAGTTTTTATAGACGTAGGTTACTAAATCATCATCTTTGCACTGGTACTCAATCTGGAAACTCTCGTATGTATATAGCCACTCTAGCAAATCTCCACATCTAGCAAATCTCCACAAAAATCCCTTCTGGCCTCCACTGCATATACGTCTTCTCAAAATCTAAAAACTCTCCATCATTGATTCTCATCAATGTATGAATAAAATTGTGAGAAAATGCTTAATCCCTAATTCAATCTTTGACAAATAAAATTGTGACATAACACTTAAAGAATATGGAAAGCTCACAATGTTTAGAGACACACTTGACTCCAAGTGCCATGTACAACAAAAATAATTTGTCCAATTTGGATAGTAAGTCTAATTTAATTTGTCTATGGACTGAGATCTTAAATTATTGAGCTTCTCTTTGTTTCGATAATAGTTTAACATTCTCTACTTAACAGGGCCAACCACGTGAAGGTGGAAGCTCATCTGGCCCCTCCCAAGAGCCTCTTATGACCCTTTACGACATTTTAAGACCTCTAAGATGTATTCTTAGGGATCTTAAAGAGTCGTAAAGGGTCATAAGGGGTCCTGGGACACAACAACTGAGAAACATAAATGTAGGCATCATGGTCATAATTTTTTGGAGACAACATAATTGAGTGGTATACCCAGATGATGCAAAGCAACCACTACTCCTCTGGTTCCAAGTCGACACTGCGGGATCCAAAAACCATAGATAAGGAATAAATTTAGAGAGTGGAGGAGGGCCATAATGACCAAAATAATATGGGACAAACCTCAAGTTAAATGAGGAAATTGCAAACATTTTAATAGATTTTCATCATTAAATAATGAAATTTTCATATACTAGTGTTCTAAGCCCCCTCATTACATGATTTATTATTGTAAGCCCCCTCTAACTTACATGTCTAGAAAATTAAAATACAACCTATTTGGATTGAGACAAACCTTATAAAACAACAACATCTAAGAAGGATCACTTGCCAACATCTGCTGAATACATCTATTGGAGGACCTTGTATTCGGCAGATGTTGGAAAGTGATCCTTATTAGTTGTTGTTTTATAAGGTTTTTCTCAATTCCAATAGGTTGTAGTTTCATTTTCTAGATGCGTAAGTCAGAGGTGACTTACAATAATAAATCATGTAATGAGGGGGCTTAGAATACTAGTATATGAAAATTTCATTATTTATTAATGAAAATCTATTAAAATGTTTGCAGTTACCTCATTTGACTTGAGGTTTGTCCTGTATTATTTTGGTCATTATGGCCCTCCTCCTCTCTCTAAATGTATTCCTTATCTATTGTTTTTGGATCCTGCAGTGTCAACTTGGAAGCGGAGGAGTAGTAGTTGCTTTGCATCATCTGGGTATACAACTCAATTATGTTGTCTCCAAAATATTGTGACCATGATGCCTACATTTATGTTTCTCAGCTATTGTGATATCTACATTTATGTTTCTCAGTTATCGTGTTTATGTGCATGTTTTTTATGTGTTTGGGAAGACATCTTTCTAGCCTAGGCCTGGATCTTTCGGCAATTAGCTTCATAATAATGAAGTAGATGACAGATGAGCAATTAGCTTCCCAAGTAAAATCTCATAAATGAACTATGTGTACCCCAATTCATGTGCCCTCTATGCGTACCCAAATGATATATTTGAAACAACAAGGGTAGGCTAAATTTACCCTTGTTGTTTCAAATATATCATTTAGGGTATGCGTAGAGGGCACAAGAATTAGGGTACACACAATTCATTTATGAGATTTTTCTTGGGAAGCTAATTGCTCAGCTCTCATCTGCTTCATTTATTATCAAGCTAATTGTTGAAGGATCCAAGCCTAGGCTAGAAAGATGTCTTCTCATTCTATTTGAGCCATATTCCTTGTTCTTGTCAAACTTCATTGGTATGGTAGGCCTACTCTCTACAGTACTCTTCTTCAATCTGTGTTCAACGATAAGAATATTCTTCTTCTTCCTAATTACAACTAGAGCTTCCTTTTCATCAGGATTCAACTCCACTTCCCCCATCTCATCATCCTCGTCACCCTCAGCTTCCATCCTAAGCCCTTCTTCCCTCTCCAGTTCTTCAATCCTCTGCAAGATATCTGGATCAATAAAGTCTACAACATTGTGTCCATCCATGATCTCAAGAATATCATCTTCTTTCCACTCTTCATTTGCCAAAATATACTGCTTCTTCAAGCTTGTAGAGTAAACTCAAGCCCCACCATTTTCATTCTCAATATCCTTCTCTAGCTTCATGGCCTCCTTGGTAGCACGTGCCCTAGCATCCAAAACAGCTTGAGGAATACAAGGGGGCCTCTCTTTCCCATCTTGCAGCTTGGGCATTGTAACATGAATCCTATTGAGACAACTACTGATCTTCTTTGACTTCATCTTAATTTCCACTCTCTGCTCCAACAACCTCTCGCATGTTGCATTCTTCATCGTAATCACCCCTTCTTCCTTCAAAGAACTAATAGAGAGTAGTGCGCCATCATTCCCCCCCCCCCCCCCTCCTAATTCCCAAAGAACCCACCCATATTTTTTCCAACCTCAGATCTCATCTTCGCAACCAATTTTGCATCCTCCTCTGCTAGTGTCTCTAGTGGTTGAAAATCAATCTTATTACAAACTACAATAAGAGGATTATTGGTAAACAGAGGTTTTATGTTGTGAAACAGAGCTGCTTGTTGCGCAATACTATAACCATAGGATCTCAAAACATCAAGGAAAAAAAAAACAGCCACCTTCAAATGAGCCAAGGCAATAATATTGAGCACCTTGATGGTGTTCCTGTCCTCCAAGGGGTGGTCCAAAATACCAGGGGTATCAATAACCTGATACCTCAAGTACTTATAATCAATATGCCCAACAAACATAGACTTAGTAGTAAAAGCATAAGGTTGCACATCCACATCCACCCTAGTAATCTTATTAATAAAATAACTCTTGCCAACATTAGGGTACCCACAGATCAAAATAGTCTCGGTATTTGGGTCAATAGATGACAACCTTTCCATATGATGCCTCACATGTTCGAGGTAAGCCAAACTCGGTCCAATTCTCTTAACAATGGTACACATGCATCCAAGTGTAGCAAGCTTCAAATATTTGTAGTGGTAAAGAGAATCCCCATGTTTTATCAGCCTAACATAGTCTTTAGCCACTTTGGTAATGAGATTGCGAGCAATATTGATCTGGCCCTTGGCCAAATTTTTCCTAAAAAAAATTACAAAACTGAACCAATGGCATGTTAACACAAAAAAAAATTACAAAACTAAACCAATGGCATGTTTACAACAAAGAAATAGAATGACAATAATATGCTGAAAACTCTATTCTGTTTAATACACGCCAAAGGACCAATCCCAATAATTCTTAAACATACTTTATCTGATATGATGAATTCTTAATAAAGGTCTAATTATGTAGACTGCTAGCACGAAGGAAGATTTGACCTAGCCAAATCTTCCTTGTACCACACAAAAAATTGTCTGATAACTATGTCTACTCCAACCTTAATTGTTTAAGAATTCATCATATCAAATAAAGTATGTTTAAGAATTGTTGGGAGTTCTATTAGACCTTTGTTGTAAACATGTCTTTGGTTTAGTTTTGTAAATTTTTTTGTGTTAAATGCATTTAAATGGAACCTATTAATCTACAAACTCTCATGTTAAACAACTACAAAATAAATTCAACATAGTTCCTTTAACACAACCAAAGTTAAAATTAAATTATCTATATCCATAAGATAAACTAAGTAGCCTTCATATATTTTATGTCAAATCTTCCTTCATGCTAGCAGTTGGTGCAAGAGCACCAAGGTCAAAGGCAGGAGTCATGAAGAGCACTAGGGTCACTAATGGATCCTTAGGTGTATTTGAAACCAAATGGCCTTCAAAGGTCATTGAATCATGTAAGAAGAATATTCATCTTCATATGATATTGTTTTGATCATATATTGATCTTATTGTAATCAATTTTTGAATGTAAACCTTAATGGAAATGATAAGCCTAAAAGGCACCTAGGTGTCACTAGGAATAGATTATGGATTGATCCTAGGTTAGGGGATTGGGAAAATGACCAATAATGGTTTTAAAAGATGTAATAAGGCTATTAAAGCCTCTAAATGTTGTCAAGAGCACTTGAAGTGCAAAACATTGTAATGTACCTATATTGGCAATATGAGCCTAAAAAGGCTTAGTTTGGGGTTAGTAGTAAAGGTTATAGGATTATTTATTTTTAAAGGTTGTCATTAAAACTTTTAGAAGTCTTTAGATGGGCTTTGGATGATGTGTTCTCGAGTTGACAACTTTTTTTGTCAACTTGACAACAAATTTCTTGTTTAGATTGTTAATATAGTCAGTTTGGTGACTGGTATCAAATAGTTAGAAGTTAGTTAGTAGTTATAGTCAGTTTATTAGAGTTAGGATTCTATTTCAAAGACATCCATGTGAAGTGGAGTGGGTGTGGTCAAATTGATGTATCAAGGAAGAAATGGAAAAGGTCTTTTAATCAATAAAGACAATACCATTCTCAAAAACCTCTACACTGTCGTGGAATAGTCAACACAATAGTGAAACTATATGATTGATTGAATATGGTTTTTGTTGGATTATTTCCTAGGAACATTTCCTTACATTATATTTACATGTTTTTGTAGTAATTATATTATTTTTGTTGTTATTAAAGTCGAGAACTTGAGTTGTGTCTAGGAACAAGATTGGCATTATAGGCACAGTCAACGTTGGGTTTGTAACCAACATAATATAGTGACTCTCCCACCTCTGTGGAAACTATAATTTGGTGGGAGAGGTTTAATAATGTAATATATTATTGTAATGAAGAGTTCTTGTGTAGGGAAATGGAGTGGTGGCATTGAAAATTCACTAATTGTTGAAGTTTGTTGTATGAACTAGTGCACTGATTCAACACTAGTCATGGAAAGTAGATGAGTAGGTGGAATCATACTAAGTTAAAAATAAGTGATTTTGAATCATATTAGAAGACTTTTTAGGGTCATGGAGACCCAGAGGCAAGTGGGGATAGGAGTTGCTTTGTTGAGGGAGGGCTAATTAGGCCTAGTTGGAGAGTTAGAGGGTGAAGGAAATCTTCACCAGTCAAATGATGAAGGACTGAGACTGAGATGAATTTCGTAACTCTAAAAAGGGTCCTAGAAAATGTAAAAACATTTCTGGGTTATTTGGGAATTTTGTGAATGATTTTCTGATTTTAGGGTGTGAAGGGCTACTAGGCAGGCCTAGAAAGGCTATAGAAGAGGAATGGTAGAATCTAAGTTGATTGGAGTGAATGGGAAGTTTTAACATGGTAGATATACCATAATAAGATGATCTATGTTATTGGGATCAAAGGAGTTTTGGTATGGTGGATGCACTAGGTGCACTAGGTGGCCTAGAATGAAGTTGGTGCAATGAGAGATTGGAAAAAGGAAGTGGGAAGGTGAACTTGTGTGGAATGGTTGTGGGAGTGACTTACAAAGTTAGAGAGCTCTATTTGATCTTTGAGTAGGACTGATTCCTTGAGTTGATTCCAAGTTTCTTGTTGAATCCTCAAGTTGAGCTGGCCTATTTAAGGTGATAGTAGAGGGCTCTGCATCAACAATCTACAGAATTAGACCTTTATTTTAAATGCATTTAACACAAAAAAAATTACAAAACTAAACCAATGGCATGTTTACAACAAAGAAATAGAATGATAATAATATGCTGAAAATTCTATTTTGTTTAATACGCGCCAAAGGACCAGTCCCAACAATTCTTAAACATAGTTTATCTGATATGATGAATTCTTAATAAAGGTCTAATTCTATAGACTGCTAGCATGAAGGAAGATTTGAGTAAGATTAGCCATAAAAGTTGCTCAATAAATACTCGCTATTTGGATAATGTCTAGTCTAATGCAAAATAGTGTATACAAGGTATCCAAGCACACTAGCATGAGGTACATGAGTTATGTCCATCTCACTAGATATAGATGGGCATTAATGCTCAATTGAATGATACATTCCCATAAAAATATGAACTCCTATTAATCTACAAACTCTCATGTTAAACAACTACAAAATAAAGTCAACATAGTTCCTTTAACATGTTATACACATAGGATATAAATTCATTTCCAAAGTGTAACGTGCAAATTTATCTCAGAGCTTGGGATACTTTTTCTTCATAGAGCTTAGTACATTACAATGTTTTGTACAATATGTTTGACAGAGAATTTGAGCCAATTCCCATTTAGTTTGGACTCATTTTGATTTTAATGTGTTATCTTAACAACAAGTAGCACACTCTTGTGCTAGGTCTGACTTATATAATCAAATGTTGATCCAAACTCTCTCAATTATTTAATTAGTCTATATTTATATAAAAAGATTATATCTTTATGTAGTAATAAATTAAATAAGATTTGAATAAGATATGGGGGGAATATGTATTGTATTGAGAGATTATTAAGTAAAGTTATATATAATACCCTTTCTAAGACATATCATTTTAATGCAATAATATCATCATCAACTCTCCTAATATGAAGCTTTGTTGTTAGAAGAAGGTAATTGCATGTGAAGGTTGACTATTTTTCCCTAGATCAATAGCCAACCAACAAAGAACACAAAGAAACAAAACACCAAGAATAAAAAAACAAAGAACCAGACTTCATGTATCATGGGGAGTTTAGGGTTTTTGTTGTGTTCCTTAATTCTTAATTCACATGTTTTGAAGGCTTTGAGAGTCATTTAACATGATTGTACCCTCACACACAATGGATTAACCTTGCTTTGTTCAATTTTCTTTCATTGTTTTGAAGTTTATTTGTAAACAACAACCATTCCATGGACTCAAAGGCCTATAATCCATGAAATGAAGTTCACTAACATGTATAATAGTTTTATCATCTTGAAGTTGCAAAAGTTTGATGAGAGGAAGTGATCATTGGTTGTATCAGAGAAGTTTTTCATTGAAATTCATGGCACAAGTATAGGAGCGGGAGTTTAGCTTGAATAGCATGGTGTTTTTATGATTGGAGTAGTCTTATATTGTTATATGAATGGTGAATAAATCACCAATTGATCTTGGAAGAGCTTGAAGGGTTGAGATTGAAGAAACCCTTGAATCAAGGGTTTAGGAGAGGTGATTTGGTGCTTTTGGTGTTCCCAATAGTTTGGGTTAAATTCCTCTTAGATTTAGAGGTTTTGAGACATTTGAAAACACTGTCTGGAGTGAAAAAATTTGTAAACCCTTAACTTGTTTATCAGTTAGTTAATTCATGGGATTATAAGCAACAACTTGTCAGAAATAACAATTAAAATTTATGTTTGTCTCCTCGTTAATGCCTTGTTTGTTGTAGTCCTACACCTAGGTGGAAATGAATGGGTGGTTGGGATAAAAATCCCAAGAAGAGGGAAGATTTTGCCCCTTTGGAATTTACCTTTACTTAATCATCCCAGACTTATTCATTTTCATGCCTTTAGAAGCCCTCCCTTTTAAACTTGGACTTTGATTCAGGGACTTGACTGATTTTGATCTCACACTTACTTCCTTGACTTCACCAAAATTCTTAATTTTAACATTGGTTGTGTTAAAGGAACTATGCTGAATTTATTTTTTAGTTGTTTAACATGAGATTTTATAACTCATGTACCTCATGCTAGTGTGCTTGGATACCTTGTGTACACTATTTTGCATTAGACTAGACATTATCATGGTCAAAAAGTTTGGTAGAAAAACTAGGTCAAATGTACTAGTGAATTAAGATCAACATAAATCAAGCTGCCAAAGCATTGCAAAGAAATAATACCTGAGTCACATCATCATGCCATGAAGGTGAGTAGCAATCACATCCAAGGAAATGATAACAGTATGCACTAATTCAACATATGGCTTGCGGCCTCAATGAATAAACAATGAAACATCATGGTACATGATAGTAGCAAGCATGCATTAACATGTAAACATGATGCCCAAGCTCAAATTAAAAATAGTATTAATGTATGATCTAACAGAAAAAATACAAATTTTTACAACCTCGCGGGTCCCCAAGCAAATTGTAAACACCATCAATTTCATGTTGCAACAACGAAGTACAAATATGGCAAAGATGCCCTATCTCATGGGCTCTAAACCTTAATCATGTTATGGTAACAATAACATAAGCAATGGAGTACAAGTCGAGGGAAATGATGCCATGTAAACAACATCATAACAATAATGAAAAACCCATGGTCATCATTGAAGCACGCCATATGATCAGAAAAGAGAAGCAAATAGATGGAATGTATAAATGGATGCCCTAGCTTGTGGGTAATCAATGATAGTCCAAGAAAGTAATAATAGTGGTAATATGAAGAGCACAAGCCAAGAGCATATGCCATGTAAAACAATGGTCGACACTAGTTAGCATAGCAGAGAAGGAAATGTGTCACCAATGATGCCATGAGGATCACGGGTTCTAAAAGCAATAAGCAATATAACTAGAGAATATAATGAGCACACATTAACATGATGCCCTAGTTCACTAACATAGCAAGTGTGATAAAATCAAAGATGTAGATCAGGCTCACGGGCTGTAGTAACAAAAAATAAACATAACATGATGCCCTAGCTCATAATAAAATAGTGAGAATCTAGATGTAAATGCCATAATCAAATTATCCAAAGAAATGAACTCAATGCCATGGACACAATAGAGCATGGAGTAATGATCACAGTAAGATGTGCCCTCAAAATACATGATGGTATTCAATAAAGTGATCAAAATGCAATGTATTCTATCAAAATGGAGAGGAGATAATGACACAATCCCTACCTAAATGAGCTTCCATTTGATAAGGAGAGGAAAAGCCAAGTTTCCAAAACCAAGCTTGAAGATCAAAGGCCCAAGTCCAAATAAAAACCAACCCCTATACACAATGTCGAATCCACCCTGGCCAATGAGGTTTCATGCGTTGCAACCCTTGATAAAATTCATTGTGGTCATAATGAAATGAGAAATGAAATCATTTTTTTTAAAGTTATGCTCATGTTCGTCAAAATTTTGACGTACACAATATTGGTTGAACATTCGATGAACACGGGCATGGATTAAAAAAAATGAAAGTTTTCCTTCTATAATTCGACCAACCAAAACCTTTTTATTTCATGGTCAAAAAATTTGGTAGAAAAACTAGGTCAAATGTACTAGTGTATATACATGAGGTATTACTTGAGGGGGTTTAATATGTTTGCCAAGAAATGGATATATGGACAAGGACAAAATTTTAAATTTTGTTGATGACTTTGAAGGTTTTTAACAAACATACCAAACTAATGCCAAAGGAGGAGATTGATACTCCTAAGAGTTATTTTTGTTTTCATTAGTTATGAGGAACTCATATTATTTTTCAAAGTCATTCGATAATGAAGGAAAGACAAGTTGGTAATGCAGGGAAAGCTATTCGGTAAAGGAAATAAGGAACAAGTAATTTCAGTAAAGGAAAATCGAGTCTAGGCACCAAGAAAGGCATAATCGAGCATCGAGAACCAAGTTATACCAAGCTATAACATCAACCAAGCTAAGAAGATAAGATAGTTATCGAGCTAGAGGAAAACATGTTACTGAGCATAGAAGGCCGACACAAGGAAAATCTTTAAGTACATTGAACCTAGACTCCGAACAGAAAATGGTTTACAAATCTTGAGGAGATCGTATGATAGAACATTGGAGAATGAAACATGATGATTACACATTATTACAAGGTGAGATCTACGAATGAGAATTAAGTATTAAATATGCATTAGAGGAGTAACCAATGCTAGCAATGCTTGAAGAGATGATTCTAGAACACCTAGCACCAATTCTAGAGTTGTATATAAATGGATCAAAGAAGTAAAGGTCAGTGTGGTATGAATGCAAGAGGAGACTACATGTATGAAGAAGAGATTAGAGAGAAGGTGATGAGAAGAGAATCCACTGAGTAATAGAGTAGTGAAGAATAGAAAGTGATTGTGATTCTGAAGTGAATCTACCAAGTATTGAATTGTTATTGTGAGAGCTACATAGTATGAGGTAATGAGTTATTGAGCATAAAGAGTCTGATATGCATATGATTGATGCAAGTTTAATAGACAAGGTTTTGTTACTGATTAAAGAGTAATCAGAATTGTAAAGTCTCTTAACTGAGAAGATCCTAATAGATCTTATATTGTAAATCCTTTAACCAGATACGGTTCTTAGATTAGATTTGTAAAATCCTTTCACAAGGTGGAATTAATAGTCTGAAGACTCTTAACCGAGTTAATACTCTTAACAGGGTAACCTATCAAAAATAGCTAACATTGTAGCTTTAACTGAGAAAACTTTTTACTGCAGCAGTGAAGTCTTGTGGGTGTTATCTCCACCATAGTTTTTATCCTCTAACAAGGATTTTTATGATACCAAAATATTTGTGTTATGAGTTATCTATTATATCTTTTATATATTTTATGAGATGCATGCAAAAGTTATGGATTCAGTAAATGATTATGAAGGAAAGTGTAATTAGTTTAAAAGAGTTTTATAGAACTAATTCACCCCTCCCCTCTCATTAGTCACTTTTGAATACTTAGTCCAACACTTTGATCTCTTCAACAACAAATAATTTTTTTGATTGTATTGTAACAATCATCTTACTATCATTGATGCATTGAAAGTCATTGTCTTCATATAGTGACTATTTTTTTACTATGCATTCTTGGACTGCCTTATGACTACTTCTACGATCTTTGATTGTTTCTCTTGGGTCTCTGATGATGTTTTTTTCCTTAGTTATGTTTCCCCCTTTCATCTCTTTATAAGGTCTCGATCATTGTTATTACATCTCCATTGTATTATGTCTACTATTTGCTTTGACATTCACTCTCTAGAACTATTTATAACATCATTAAGACCTTTGTATTTTGAAGAATAATATATTATTCATTTTTTTATGATAGTGACCGATATCTTGGATCACTATTGTGCATCTTACCACTGATCCAAATACATAGTGTGTTATTTATTTCTCTTTGTTATTTGATTTCTCTTTCTTTGTCTTTTGAATAGGCTTCCTCAATGTCACAAATATAGACTCTTTGCAATTTCAACAATGTCATTCATTATGACTATCACTAATCATACATACATTGTCTTGGTATTTGTTGGCATTTTTTTTCACCATTCATCCCAGCACAGATAACTGATCTGAGATATCTTTTTTATGGGTTGAACTCTGTCACAGTGGGTTAACATGTCACATTATCTATAGGGAAGCCTGATTTGACTGTTTGCAGCTCGAGTATGACACCATGACTTATTACCATTAAACAAGAAAAATTGTATGTTTATGAGTGTTAGTAATAGAAAAAGTGTTTGAAGGCTACATAAATCTTTATTTAAGTGATATATGTAGTTGAATTATGGTGCTTAAGGGATATCATCCTTGATATACTAATCAAATGTGTAATAGTGTTGTCATAACCTTATTTGTCTAGTATGCGCACATAGTAATATAGTATTTATATTTATGGCATCTCAATACCTATGTAATATAATGTTTGTTTTTATTTGTGCAAAAATGTATTGATAAACTCAAAGAAGGGGATAAAGTTAGGGTGTTGAATCTATTTGATGGTGATGTCATGGGCATTGGGCAGAATCACTCCCTATCTATTGTACATGGAGTCAACTTGAAAGGAACATGAGCTGCAAATGTAAATATTTTAAAGGTCACAAGTAATGTGCCCCTTGTTTATGAAGACAAAATAGATGGACCTGTTCATCTGAAAGAGAAAGAGGGAACCTTCACATAGTGTCCGCTAAAGTATTTGCAAAAGATGACATAGTTGAACATGTTTATCATGTACTAGTTGTTTAATTCTAGCATGTTGTAGCTTGTTCGTATATGTAATATTTTTATTTGATTTAATGTTTTAGTTCAAGTGTAATATTATGTTATTTTTTCATTATAAAATTTATGGTATTTAATAAATTATTTATTTCAATACTATATTTATTACCAATTAATGGAAACTAGTAAAAAAATGACTAAATATATGGCTAACATAATGACTAAATATATGACTAAATGATTAAATTAATGACCAAATATATGACTAAATATATGACTAAATTAATGACTAAATCGATGACCAAATCAATGACTAAATCATGTGACTAAATAAATGACTAAAATAGTTTGGTTATAAATTTGGTCAAGTTACGTGACTAAATAAATGACCGATAATAAACTACTAATAGTCATGTGACTAAGTTTAGTAATTTATATGCAATTTTTAGTAGTTTATTTAGTCACATATTATTGTTTTTGTACTAGTGATAACCTCTTTAAATTATATAAGTTTTCTAATTCACGGTACTCTTTACTTACTAATATTGATTTTAATGCATGGCATGTTTGAATTCTGATTATATTTATTTGATGTAAAAAAAAAATATGGTTGATGGATTTCCTAATATTGTTCCTTCCAAAATTATATGCACTAGTTGCATGAGTGGTAAGATGCATAGGGAGCCCCTTCCTCGTGGTCAAACATGGAAGACAAATCATAAATTGCACCTCATTTATAGTGACCTTTTGGGACCCATGGAGAATAACTTCATCCAAGGATCAAAGTATGCAATTACATTTGTTGATGATTTTTGTAGGAGAACTTGGATCTACTTTTTGCATAGTAAGGATCAAGTTCTTGATGTTTTCATTGAATTTCAAATTTTTTTTGAAAGGCAATCTAGTTTTAAGATTAAAATTATTAGAACTAATAATGGGAATGAATATGTTAATAATAAATTTCATGGTTATTTGAAATGTTTTGGTATTAAACATGAGCTTATCATTCCCTATACATGTCAAAAAAATGGTGTAGCAGAAAGGAAACATAGAATCAATGTTGAAATGGCTAGATGTATATTGCATGCTAAGAATATGGATTATAAATTTTTGGCTAAAGATATGGCTTGTGCTACATATCTAATCAATAGGACTCCTACTAAATCTCTCAAGGATGTGACTCTTGACGAGGCTTGGTGATCACAACAATGATCATTGTAGATGTTGAACTAAAAAAATAGAATTTACTGATACCTGATTACAGTTCTGCATAAGCTCATAACTCTAATATGATTCCCTTTTCTAATCTAATTGCACACACACTATTATTCACTAATCATAGGCTTAGATCTCACTTCTCTAAATTAAAACCTTAACCCCACAACTGTTCGCATACATCAACAATATTCAACCACTATCAACCACTCTTACAAACCCTAATCATCAATTTTATATGTTTTCAACCCTAAAATCCAATCGCATCATGTTGGCTCAAAAAATTTCTATGGATATGTAAAACATGTTGACCAATTCTTCCAAAATCATAATTCAAATTTCAATCCACACCAAAATAAACACACATATCTCTAAATATGTCAAATTTACCATTCAAACATAAATTTTATTGCCAAAACTGATTTACCATGTTTGTAAGAATATTTTTCACCTTGTCGGCCATTCTATCTATCAAACATAAAAACCTGATATACAAATCTATGCAACTTTCACACCTAGTAACAATGAACCTTTAAATTTTGGAATTAGCTTCAGTATACATCAAAAATGCTTCCTTACATTCATGACCACATATCTACAAAAACCGATCCTCATTGAACCAATTACTGAATGTGGGAAGAACACCATGTTCTTCATTTTATACTTAGCCAGTTTATTTTGTTGCAAACCATTGGTATGATCTCCTACTTCAATGTGCAAGTTAATTATGAGTTTTTTTCCATCAATGACAAAACTTGTGCATTTATACAATGTCTTAAAAACATATTGTGTCTTTGTGTCCTCTCAAATGATTCATACCATCTACACTTAAAAATACAAGTTTTAAAAGAGTGGTAATCCAACTCAATAATTTCTTGTATTTTCCCAACATATTGTAGATTCCCTTCAATTATATTCTTATCTTTTGAGATTGATCAGCTAGATTGCTTGCAGTCAACCATGATGCCACAATCAAAGGATCATCTATTTTCATCTACAGTTTCTACACAATAATATCAACCATATGCCCTCATTGTTGGATATTTCTTTTCCTATGAAAGACCATTTATTTTAGTGAGATAAAATATAATTTTGAATATTAAAATAGTTAATAGTGTCAAAAATATAAGAAAACAACATTTTGTAAAATTTAACTGTACCTTTCTTTCACATCCTCTAGACATGTTGATTTCATCTTCTATTATGTTTGAATCTTTACTTGCATCATCTATTTAATTTTGAATTTTTTCAGTAACCCAATCTAGTGTGCAATCTTTGCCTCATTCCCCAAGCATATTAGTGGGTAGTGGTGTATTCCTTTGGTTTGATCTCTTAAACTGTCTCCTTCCTTCTAACACTTCTTCTCTCTTTTTATCATACAAATCAATCCATTTATTCATTAAGTCCATGTGATACAGAATGAACTTGTCGAGTATAGCACTTTCTTCTACACCTATTACATGTCAACATGTTTATTTCAAAGTCCAAATATCATGCTATTAATTTGACAAACAAATTACAAAGTAAATTAATGATTGCAAGAAAAAAAACCATACGGATCATGGATTTACTTAATAATTTCTACTTGAACACCATTAGATTGTGGTTTGGTTTTTCTTTGTCAATAATATCTAATGTTCATTCTTCATCCAAGAAGCATGGCCCATCTTCAAAATCCTTACCAAGGAATTCACACAAGAAAAAAATTATTCATTAAATACATACCCTTCAACCATGCAACCCTCTGGAGGTGTCTTTTGTCAGACATGTCTTTTTAGAGTTTTCATATATCTCTCAAAGAAAAACATCCACCTCGTTGATACAAAACCCAACAATTCAATGTCTTAAACTAGGTATATAAGTAAATGGACTTTTAGGTCCATGAGACTTGTAGGGAGCTCCTTCTCAAATACGCATACAATTTATGCAATCTCCTTCTTCCATTTTGGCACTTCACATTTATGGATCTCCTTGGAGGTCACCCACCTAATATAAGAATAGTAGATTAGTATAAACCTTTAGTGGAGAATTAAAATGAAATATAATATCTCTATTCCTCTCACACATGAGCATTTCATATAACCACATACCTTGTAAATGTTGACAATCAAATTATTGCATTCCTTAAGTCAACTATAAGACCAGAATCCCCCCTAATTGTCAATGACATAATATTCTATCAAACACATTTATGAAAAGGTCATTAGTAATTTTTTCCCACACAACAAAATATTAAAATATATTTAGTACTTAATCGATGTTACCATTAAATGTTAAATGATGATATATAATACAATCATAAAAATAAGAAAATAATGTGTTTTAAATCTTGTGATATGTCCATCAACCATAAAAGATTTAGTCAATGATGACCCATAGAAAATAGGTGTCCTTATTAAATGAATGACATTTTTAGTTGGTCTAGCTCTTCTTTTTTTAAAATTCATGGAGCTTCTACATATGTTTCATTTTCCCTATTTGGAAACAAATGTTCTCTATTAATTTTGGTATGTGAAAGAGTAATATCTCTCCTCAAAGACAAGGTGTCCTTCTCTTTGCCTTGTATATGTTGAAATATAGAATCTGTGACATTTTTGAGGACGTGCATAGGATCTAATAGGTGATATATTAATAGATCCTTCCAGTAAGGAAGCTCATAAAATATGGATTTCCTTTTCATTCCTTCTAGCATATTAACTACAACTTGTTCCAATTCTTCAATTGAATCATGCAAATAAAAAATCCTCCCAATCTTTTGATTCGACATCTTTATACTTTTGAAGCCAATCACATGGACCCATAATCATGGGAGGGACTCTATTTTCATCTTTTCCATCAAATTGATTCTTCTGGTGATTTTTAAACCTACAATCTAGTGGTATAAAAACCATATTATCTGTATAAATAAATTTATGAAGATCTTTAGAATACCATCCTTGAAATTATTTTACACATCTTGGACATGTAAATATCCCCTTTGTTTGAAGCCCTACAATTCAATAAGTAATGTTAATAACATCAAAAAAATAGTATAAAACTAAGTATGGAAGTAATGTAAATATTTTATCTTACCTGATCAAACACCAAGTCCTAGGAAACCATGAATAGTCCAACATAGCACACAATACAACATGAAGGACATATTTGATGGAGGACGTGATATGTAATACATTCTTAAGCCTTTCCATAACAGTTGCATCTCATCAACAAAAGGCACAAGATAAACATCCATGTTTTTAACTTGATGTTTTCCTGGAAAAATGAGAGTTAGCATAAGATGCTCCTTTCTAACACTCATCCATAGGTAATATTGTATGCTATCAAGACGAATGGAAAAATACTATAATTTGAGAATAGGAAAAAGAATGGGATCACTCCATCAATTTCAAGAGTGAACCTAATACTACGGGGCTCATCTTTGAATTTTCTAGGCTATTTTTTTATGAAGGGTACTCCCCTTGATACCACAAACACATAACAGAAATAGAGAAACAACAACAATTTGCAAGAATAGAAAATGGGCTTCTTATTATCTCCACAAATGTGGAATTACAAATTTTAGAGTTACAATATGCAAAGCCACATGGGCATTCCCTTTACAATATTTTGTAGGACAAAGCCTTGAATCCTTAACTAGATCTACCCAGAACTACCCTAGACAACACTACGGGCCTTCTTTATATAGGCAATTTCCACCGCCGAGAAGGTTCCAAAAATTTAGCCCTTAGGGCCGACCAAACTTAGAATTATTTTATTTTTCAATTTATTACATCAAAGTCAGCTCAAAATAACTTTTGAAACCCGAACAGAAATTTTGAAGAAAATTTATTTTCTGCCATTTCAGGTGGCCTGACTTTCGGAGACCATAAGTCATCACTTGTTGATCCAATTGACTATTATGACCCCAATTTGAAAAGGGCACGAGGAGCTCTACTGGGCTTGACTTTTGTAAGCTCCAATCAGCTGAAGTTTTGACCTCATCTGGGGCCTCTAAAGCCTTCAAAACTAAGTTCAAAGTTTATGTACCCTGTTGCCAATACCGAAAATCTTCAATATCTTCAAAACTAGACCTGATCTAGCCATGAAACTTTACTGGTAGGCTGATATGACTAAGATGAACCTCCACATGTGAAATCAAAACATTTCAAGATCATATGACCAACTTACTAAAAATAGAAAGTTTCCATAAATAGAAGCTCTGCACAAGATAGCCCTTATTGAAAAGCAAACAAAAATAATTTTTGGGTGATGCAAGATTGCTCTTACACCCAGGATGCTCCTGCATCAGACACCCAAGGTAATTTGAGAAGTGACCCCGTCATGTCTCAGGTGTGAAGAGGAAAACCAAGACGATTAACCTCCTCCCTTGTCAGCCATGATGAATCTTCAATAGGTCATCCTTTCCACTTGACCAGATATTCTTCATATGTCATGTCCCTTGTGCTTCTGCCAACACAATTGTCCAGTATATCCTTAATCTCCTTAATATCTGAACTGGTTGCTGGAATACTCCACTGTGCTATTGTGATCTCATCTTCAACACCTCCCTCATGATACTCTGTCAAATCTGAAATGTTAAACACTGGTGAAATATTCAACTCAGTAGGAAATTCTACCTCATATGCATTTCCCGAATCATGCTTCTTTAGAATCTTACATGGCCCAAATTTCTTCATTTTCAACTTGTTGTATGTACCAACTAGAAATCGCTCCTTCTGTAAATGAACTATGACCTCATCTCCAACTTGGAATTCTTTATGCTTTCTTTTCTCATCTACCTTAGCCTTATATTGTGCATTCATCTTAGTAATATGCTTCTTCACCTCCTCCTGGATGTTCTTCAAATGCTCTACAAAATCCCCAGCTTCAGCACTACTTATCTCTCCTTTATCTATCTTTCTCAACTTAGATGCATTTCTTGGACTACTTCCATACACAATCTGGAATGGTGATTTACTAGTGCTCCTATTGACAGAATTATTATATGAAAATTCTGCCTATGGTAAAATCAAATCCCATCATGTTGGCTTATCTCCAACCAAACATCTCAGCAAATTTCCCAAACTCATATTCACCACCTCTGTCTGTCCATCAGTCTGTGGTGATGTGATGAACTGAACTTCAAATCTATCTTCAACTTCTTCCACAATGTGCACCAGAAATATCCAACAAACTTAGTGTCTCGATCTAAAACTATGCTCTTTGGAAAACCATGTAGTCTCACTACTTCTCTAAAAAACAATTCTGCTACATGAACAACATCATTAGTCTTCTTGCAGGGAATGAAATGTGCCATCTTCAAAAATCTATCAAATACCACAAAAATTAAATCATGTCCCCATTGTGTCCACGGTAAACCAAGAACAAAGTCCATGTTGATATCCTCCCAAGGCTTCTCTGGTACAGGTAATGGCTGATACAACCCTGTATTCTACTTCATGCCTTTCACCATCTGACATACTCGGAAACTCTGTACAAACTTCTTGACATCTTACTACAACTGTGGCCAATAGTAATTCTCACTAACCAAAGCAAGGGTTTTATCATGACCAAAATGTCCAGCCAATCCTTCGCTATGCTTCTCCTTGATGAGATTATCCCTCATTGAACTTCATGGAATGCACAATTGACTCCCTTTGAATAGCATATCATCCTGGATGATGAAATCTAACCACTTCATTCTGTCTAGAGTAACAGGTTCTTTACAAGTTTTCCAAGCTTCACCAAAATCAGGATCCTCTAGATACAAATTCTTGAGTTCCTTAAACCCAACCACCTCAATCTACATTTTTGTCAGCAATAGTTGCCTTCTGCTAAGCACATCTGCAACCCTATTAGACTTTCCACTCCTGTGTTTCAAAAAAAATGTATAACTCTGCAAAAACTCAACCCATTTCAAATGCCTCTAATTCAACTTTCCTTGACTATTCAAATATTGCAAAGCTTGATGATCAGTATACAAAACAAACTCTTTAGGAAGTAGATAGTGTCTCCACTTCTTCAATGCCTGAACTATAACGTAAAATTTCTAATAATAAACAAAATATTTTCTCTTGGCATCATTTAACTTTTCACTAAAATAAGCAACAGGTTTACCTTCTTGGCTCATAACAGCTCCTATTGTAGTACCACTAGCATCACAGTCTACTTGAAACACTTTATTAAAATCTAGAATTTCTAAAATAGGTTGTTCTGTAACTTTCTGTTTCAACAGTTTAAAACTCTTATCTGCCCCATTAGTCCACTTGAACTCTTTTCTATCCCCTCTCATTGTTTCAGTCAAGGGTCCACAAATACTGCTAAAATTTCTGATAAACTTTTTGTAAATGCTAGCCAAACCATGAAAAGATCTTACCTCAGTAGCACTCCTTGGAGTAGGCCATTCAAGGATAGCATGTACTTTCTCTGGGCCCATTTTTAGACCTTCTACTGAAACTACAAATTCCAAATACACTAACTCCTTCTTCACAAAACTGCACTTCTTCAAATTTATCAACAATTTCTCTTGTCTCAGCTTCTCAAACACCATATGAATACGCATCATATGCTCCTCCAATGTCTTACTAAAGATCAAAATATCATCTAGGTAAACAATGACAAACTTACCCATAAATTCTTTCAGAACCTCGTTCATGAGCCGCATGAAAGTGCTTGGTGCATTGGTTAGCCCAAAAGGCATGACTAATCACTCATATAGTCTTTCCTTTTTCTTGAAGGCAGTCTTCCATTCATCTCCTTCTCTGATTCAAATCTGGTGATATCCACTCTTCAGATCTATCTTTGAGAAATATACAACTCCACTCAAACAGTCCATAATATCATCCATTTGTGGCAATAGAAATCTGTACTTGATTGTGATCTTGTTTATTGCTCTAGAATCTGTACACATCCTCCATTCTCCATTCTTCTTTGGTGCTAATACTACTGGTACAACACATGGACTTAGGCTCTCTCGAATCAACCCCTTCTGTAACAACTCATGTACTTGTCTATTCAGCTCTTCACTTTTTACTGGTGTCATTCTGTGTGCTACCTTATTTGGAAAACTAGCTCCTAGAATCAAATCCATCCAATTACTGATCTTCCTTACTAGTGGTAATCCATCAAGAACATTATCGGACACAGTATCCTGAAACTCATTCAACAAATCTGCAACTTCTATAGGCACATCTTCTACTTCCTCTTTACCAGCTTTTGGAATTAAAGAAAAACACACATGCTCATGCCTCATACCATCTAGGAATTTTCTTCCATCAACAAAAGTTATTCTTGCATTACCACATACTTTTTCTTTTGTTTCATTCAATGGCTTTAGCTTATGTCGCAGTCCATCCTTTGTCAGGGAATAGGTATTCACATGACCATCATGTACAGCACACCTATCAAATTATCATGGTCTACCCAACAACATATGACATGCATCCATAGATATAATATCACACAGTACCTCATCACGGTATCTTCCAATCTTGAACTTCACTAGGCATTGTTCATTGACCATGACCTTGTGGTCATCTTGCACCCAGGCAATCCGGTATGGATATGGGAGTTTCTATCTCTTGAGCTTCAACTTTGTCACCATCTCTTCTAACACCAAATTGTCAATGCTTTTGCTATCAATAATCACATCACAGCATTTACCTTCACACTTGCACCTGGTGCAAAATAGGTTCCTCCTTTGCTCAGGTTCATTCTCACCACTTAGCAGGACTTTTTGTTAATCAGCGTCTCTCCTCTCTCAGTATCTTTAGAATGTGATGATCTAGCATCTTCATCTACATGTGCAACTCTGGTATGGCCTTCATTTCTCATGTATGTCCTTCCTTGGCATTGAGGACATTCAAATGCCCTATGACCTTCTTCTCCACAGTGAAAACATGTTCCACAGAAGCCTCCTCTTCCTGATCCTGATCCTCTTCCTCTTCCTCTTTGATCTCTATTATTCTGATCATGGAAATGATTGGAATTGTTTCCTCTCTGATTTTGACTGCTACTGACCTCATCCTTCTTTTTCGAATCTTCATTGTGGCCTCCATAAGACCATCCACTAGATCATCCACCACAACCTCTTCCATTTTGTCTACTCTCAAACTTCTTGTTTAGCTTTTCCTCTACTTTTAGGGAAAACTGGTATGCCTCTTCAATACTATTCATTCAAACCAAATTCAACTCTTCTTGAATGCTTGGCCTCAACCCATTAAGGTAATGGAAAACTTTCTCCTTATCAGCTTCTACATGGCCTGTTCTAATGAGGATTCGATAGAACTCCTCTATATACTCCTGAACAGATCTTCCTACTTGCTTCAAACTTTGCATCTTCTTCAGTAGGTCAAGCTCATAATCAATAGGAATGAACTGTCATTTCAATTTATCCACCATCTGATCCCATCTTGTGATTTTATCTTTCCCTCTTCTATTTCACTCCATTTGAATCTCTTGCCACCAGATCTTTGCATGACCTTTCAGTGTGGCCTTCACAAATTTGACCCTATCAGGATCCTCAACATCTTTATACTCAAAATATTCTTCACATTCATTGATCCAGTCGATCAATTCTTCTGGGTTAATATTTCCTAAAAATGTAGGAACCTCAATCTTAGGTCTTTTCCCAATCTTGGAAATGGCCTAAAAAAGTCTTTCTTCTTCTTGATTGAAAATTTCAACTTCTCCTTCCTGATCAGAATTTCCTTCTTCTTCAGCTTCATCCTCACTTTCATCTTTAACATTAAGATTCATTCCTCTTTGAATCTCTTCTT
The DNA here is from genome assembly GCA_027943335.1 of Chamaecyparis obtusa. Lineage (NCBI taxonomy): Eukaryota > Viridiplantae > Streptophyta > Pinopsida > Cupressales > Cupressaceae > Chamaecyparis > Chamaecyparis obtusa. The sequence goes on along the minus strand of BSBK01000235.1, from coordinate 1,070,563 downwards.
GCAATGCTCACACTTGTCTCTAGAGCACTCTAACCTCAGGCGTCACAACACCAGCTCTTCCACCACGCTCCCTTCATGGAGGCATTTTTGTGCTACTCATTGAAACCCTAACCACGGTCCTGGTGCAAACTGCCTCACAGTCAATGATCTATTTACACACTCAGGAACTCCCTCTCTGATACCACTTGACAAAGGGTGCTCCCCTTAATACCACAAACACATAACAAAAATAGAGAAACAACAATAATTTGCAAGAACAGAAAATGGGCTTCTTATTATCTCCACAAATGTGGAATTAAAAATTTCAAAGTTACAATATGCAAAGCCACATGGGCATTCCCTTTACAATATTCTATAGGACGCCTCGAATCCTTAGCCAGATCTACCTAGAACTGCCCTAGACAACACTACTGGCCTTCTTTATATAGGCAATTTCCACTGCCCAAGAAGGTTCCAGAAATTTAGCCCTTAGGGCCAACCAAACTTAGAATTATTTTATTTTTCAATTTATTACATCAAAGTCGGCTCAAAATAACTTTTGAAACCTGAACAAAAATTTTGAAGAAAATTTATTTTCTGCCATTTCAGGTGGCTCGACTTTTGGAGACCATAAGTCATCACCCGTTGATCTGATTGACTATTGTGAACCCAATTCAGAAAGGGCACGAGGAGCTCTACAATTCCTAGCTCACACAAGCTCCAATTAGCCAAAGTTTTGACCTCATCCGAGGCCTCTAAAGCCTTCAAAATTGAGTTCAAAGTTTATGTACCCTGTTGCTAATACCAAAAATCTTCAATATCTTCAAAACTAGACCTGATCTAGCCATGAAACTTTACTGGCAAGGTGATATGACTAAGATGAACCTCCGCATGTAAAATCAGAACATTCCAAGATCATATGACCAACTTACTAAAAATAACAATTTTCCATAAATAGAAGCTCTACACAAGATATCCCTTATTGAAAAGAAAAAAAAATAAAAAAATTTGGGTGATGCAAGATTGCTCTTACACCCAGGATGCTCCTGCATCATTTTTCCTCTATGTTTCATTACTTTTGAGTTGGCCACAATTCACATGAATCCATCTTTACTCATGTTCTTTGTATGAAATCCATCAATATTGCAAGTGACTTGCAACAAAACATTCGTTGAAGTCTAGGTATAATGGGCATGTGATGTAAAACCTTTTTTGGAACTATAGGACTTTGTACATTTGTATGATATCTCTTCTCTTTTCATACAAGGAATTCTAAATTATTTTGATTATCACCTTTGTATAAAATGAATGAATTTATACATGAATGAATTTTCTTATATTCAATCCCCAACTCAACCAACAATAGATGTCCCTCTCTGAAAGTTGATGGCAACACATTCTCTTTAGGTAATATTTTAGTTTTTAGTGCTCTGTAAGATTGCCAAAGACTAAATCAATTCAATGTTTGACTTATGATGAACATGATTGATATGTCAATCTATACTAGGACTATTTATATACAATATATGGTCTAAAAATTCCCTTAAATAATTATAAACAAAGTTGATGAATGTTTACGGCTTATGTACACCAATTGACAATGCAAAGTAAGAAATAGATTTCAACTCACTTCAGTAGGGTAGTGAATCCTTTGTTTGACCAACCAAGTAGTGACTTGATTTCTAATAATAATAATGTGCATGCCAGTTTTGAGGTTCCACTTACACCCGATTTGAACACAAGTGTCTTTATTGCTTGGTTGATGGAGTCTTTCAGGTTGTTGTCATCAACATTATGTTTCTAGTAATTACCCTCGGTATCATCACTATTTTCAACCATATGACCATTATTGTCATCATTGTTTCCATCCCCAAAGAAACTTGTAAGCATTTCATTCAATCCTTCTTCATGCACTACATCTTCACTATCATGATCATCATCATTAAGGCTAGGTGGCATGTCATCAGTGTATGTGTATCTCATCCGCTCTTCAAATTTATCACCTAGTAGGATTCTATTCAATGTTTCTCTTCTCACCTTGGTATGATTTAAAGGATTGTTTGGATCATCCTATCCAAATCTTAATAACCCAGTTGGATCTTGGGTATTAGTATGTGTTTCATCAACATCTTCTACCTATCAATAGACACAAGTATTATTTAATGTTTGACAACATTAATTGGATAAATCATAAATGTATCAATTTCAAAGAAATATAATCAAATATGGATTTAAAAAAATAAAATATAAATCGTATGGACATATATACATCAATTTAATAATAGAGCATTATTTTACAAAGTACCTTTTTTATACAATAATTTAAATAAAATAAAATTTTGACAAAATAGTTTATAAAACATTAGTACACACTCATTTATTATTCTTTGGTTTTATGCCCTTAAGAAAATCCTTAGGGAGACCTTGTTCTTCCATTTTCTTTCACACGGGAGTGTGTTTTAAGAAGGGGTAATCAATCAATAACTCATCCCCAGTGGTAGGGTCCATAATAGTCTCACCATTATCAATCTATCAACCTCTATTTCCATATTTTTGTGTGTGTGTGTGCATCCATCTATATACATAAGATGAACTCTATTCATTTATTTTTCACTTTCCAATTGGAGATGATATGTATACATATTCGAATTTAGACCATATGTTGACATGATAGGCTTATATTTTGCTAGCCTTATCCATTCACAATTGTAATATAATGGACCATAATATGGTATTAATATCCTAGTGGTTTGTTCTGAATTGTTTCTATGTTTATATCCCACATGTACATTTTGGATAATAAAGAGGACTAGATTCACTCCATGAATATTGGGGGGTTGTATCATGTAGTTGTATCCCTAAAATTGAAACACCTTGTATAGTCTAGGTAATTGTCGATCACTAGGCCAAGCACAATATAGTCGACGATCAAATGTATCTTTGTAAATTGATCTCAAACTTAGGGGAAATTCATCATCTCCATCATATTCATTCTCATATGGTATGTATTCCACCTTCCCCTTGTCTTTAAGAAAATTATAATCCCTAAACTGGCTCTTGTTTTTTTTACTTGTTTTCATCAATTCCTCATCTTCTGAGCTAGTATGTTGGAACATATTTTTGTTAGATGTGTCATCTAATAAATGACCATTTCCCTCTAGGATGGAAGTAAATGATGTAAGATACCTTAAACCAAGAAATTTATCCTGCAAGTATCCATTAAGAAAAAAATTAGTTATTTAAATAATATAGAACAATGTTTAAACAAAGTATACATGTTATTTATATCGATTTGGAAAATTTCTCACCATAATTCCTATTGGATTTGAATCAATTGTAGAAGGCATACTATCAACTAGAAGCTCATCATATATGTAATGTCTTTGTGTAATTTCTTGTTTGAATTGTTTTTTCCCATAACATGCAAAACATCCACAAACAATAATTTTCTCAAAGTATTCATCCCATGTACTATAGTCTTGACCAACCTCTTCTTCAGTGCAATCAATTATTGTGTCTACAGGATCTAATGTCATATCCTCTTCCACCCACTATCGTTTACATGAAGTAATAGTTTTAGGTTAATTTCCACACACATCATTTTCTTTTGCTAGTTGAATGCTCATGCTCTGCATTTTCTCCATCTAAAATAATCAACAACGTGCATTAATTTATGTCAAGATTGGATAATACATTATAAATTTTAAGAATACTGTAAAAAAAAATGGACTTATCACATAACACCATTGGATCATTTATTCTTGAGCCAAAATTGGAATACTTAATGTCTTGCTTCATCCATTGTGTCCACATTTGATATGACACGATAGCTATGACTTTCCTTTTGCACTTCATCCCTTGTTCAACATCATCTTAAAAGGTATCTAATAATTACATTTGGAGAGTACACATCATTTCAAGAGTGCAATTCTCTATGAACATCTATATTTTTTCCTTTTTTGGGATATGAAATGGAGTTTTTCTATCAATATTTTCCATTGTAATAATGAGGCAAAGAACTCTCCATTTCTTTTCTTCTTGGTGCAAAGGTTTGTGACGGTTATCCCATTTACTATATCGTGTGAATACTAAGAAATGAATTTCTCAACTAATTCATTCCATGATCATATACCGAGTGGCACGCATGAGAACCATTCCATAGAGGTACCACTAAGATTTTTTGGGAAGAGGAGCATAAGATAAGTGTCATTGTGTGCAAATCCAATACACACCATGAAAAATTATCTAATGTGATTGTGTGGGTCTCCATTTTCCTTGTACATGTCAAATTTGGGCCTTTCAGACTTGGTGGAAAAGGTAGCATGTATAGTGACTTATCAAATTTATAGGGAAATAAGTCCTTGGATGAATTTGTCTTATTTTCACCCAAGTTTTAGAGATTTGACATTTTTTGTTGAATGTTTTTCACCTACTATGCAAAAATGGAACTTGGGTATTGACACCTTGATTAGGGTCCATAAAGGGATTGGTGTTTTGATAGACGGGGCATTGGTAACATGTGTATTTTTATTGATGGTCATGGTGCATGTTATATGAAGAAGTAAATTATGGTGGATGGAAATACACATGTTGAGAATGCGTTGAAAGGTTTTGCAGGGTAAAATTTGAAACTATCAAATTTCATTGTGAGAATCAGTTTTTTTACATTGGATTCAATTATGACAGGGTGCCAGCATTTTTCCCATTAGGTTTTTTATTTAACAACATGCCTTGAGATGCAAAATTGTGACTACTATGGTTTTGAGGTGTGAACATTCCTTGAGACTAAAAATTATAGCTGCTAGTGTTTTGATTTGGTTGCACACCTTGAGAAATGGTGTTAGTCTAGACATAGGAAGATCCCAATGTGTTTGGCTAAATAGGAATGATTTAGTCACTATCATAGATTGAGGTATAGAATTTTTATTTTTTCATAATATATTTGGAGGCACATTGAGAACTTGATTGGGTATGATGTTAGTTTGGGCGGAAGGTGTTGCACTAAAAGGGGGATTGGTGTATTGTAACTCATACGACATAGCAGATGTAATGACGGGTGTTGTATTATGGGATATATTATTCAAAGGTATACTAGAAGAAAAATGGGTGGATGATGAATATTTTGTATCCCTTATAGGTTTAATTTTAGTGTTAATTACATATTTTATTATAGTAGACATTTCAAAATCTAGTGGTAACTATACCCCATTTTGAGCAAGAAAATGGATATATATATTAAGGCTCCTGAATAATAACATATTCATGATTGTGAGGACCTTAGGATCTTGAGACATGTTATCTATTTCTTCTTAGGTATAACCCCTTTGAATTTCTTCCATAAAATCTCACTATTTTTAGGAGGGAAAGTAGTCATCCCTCTTGAAGTTCGACGTGATCTCCTTGGAGTTCCAAATTTTATCATGCTAGTGGGATTGAAATTGTGATCTAAATTAGGGTCCATTTGTCCCTTTTGGTTCTAAAAATAAATAAAAATATGATACTATAATATGTTGTGATTTCTATTTTTGGTAAATAATGAAACTATGATGGTAAATATTGGGACAAATTTGACTATAATGATGACTAGGAAATAAACCTAATTTTTGTGCTTTTGGATTTGGGATTGATTGAGAGATTTTGCAAACTATGATGAAAAGATTGAGACAAATATAAATATAGTGATGACTAGGAATGAAATACTTTTGATTTTGGGAATTATTGAAGACAATATACAAACTATGATGAAAATTATTGTGACAAATTGATAATAATGACAACTAGGAATGAAACCTATTCTTTTGTGATTTTTTATTTTGGGAATTATTGAAAGACGATGCAACTAAGATGAAAAATGTTGAGACAAACATGGCTATAATAATGACAAGGAATGGGATTTATTTTTTGTGATTTTTCATTTTGGGAAATGATTGAAAGAAAATTTAATGAAGATAGAAAAGGTTGAGATTATTTGACTATAATGATGACTAGGAATGATTTGACTACAATGACAACTAAAGAATGGTAATGTACCCTAAAATTAATTTCAAGAATATGAGAGCACACCTTTATGAATAAAAACCCGAGTAATTGAAAGGGGAACCTTAAACCTCAAAGAAAAAAATGATGTGGTGACAACTGACAAAGTCTCACCTTTCATTAAACTATTGAGCTAGGGTTTTGACTTCATGATGAAATTTGACAAAGAAACCATTTATGTGATGAGGTCAAGATACCCTAGCAATGACTAAAGAATGATCCAAGTGATGGAATCACTAATCCACAAAGATTTCCCTTAAGATCAATGTGAAACGCCTAGAAGATACAAGGTTTATGCTAATGATTGACAAATTTGGACTATTGATTGAAAATGAAAGGATTGAAACCCTACGAATGATTGAAAATTTTAAATTATTGATTAACAATACAAATACTGAAACCCTAAAAATGATTAACAAATTTAGACTATTGATTGACAATGTGAATATTAAAACCTTAATTATGAACATTAGAATTTGACCTAAATGCTAAATTTTGAAAGATTGATTCAACCTCAAGTGCAAAATAGAAACAAAGATGTAGATTTTTTATGCCAATTAAAATATTGAGTTTCATATGTTCTCAGAATGATGTGTTTTGATCCTAATTTTTTACTATGTTTTTTGTTCTACAAACCCTGATTTTGTTAGGTAATTACATATGAGCTTTCTACAAATGCAATGATAATTATTACAAATGTGGCTGCTAATCTGACAAATTCACAGTTTTGTATTGATATTTTCATTAAATTATCTTATGATTATATTTTTCATACTAGCAAGTACATCGCTTAAAGCTGACAATTGAGTCATTTTTCCTTATAACTATTTATTCTTGATTTTATACCTAGTGTTTGGGAAATTTCTTTTATTTTTAATTGCAAACAATATTGTTGTAGATCTTGTAACAATAATCAAGGTATGGTCAAGGGTCATCAAAGCCTAAATTTTCATGAGTCTTTCACAAAACAAAAATAATTTCAAGCACTTTTTCACTTCTTAAGGTCAAGGCTCATTGTAGCAATATCAAGCTTGCAACTTGGTGTGTCTTGACAAAATACCTCTGCATCTAAGAGAAGATGTAATATACTCATATATTTCCTATCTTCATTTCACGACCCAACTACCCTCTCTTCAAAAGTCACAACTGATGTGGAAAATAAATTAATAAAGGTGGATTCTAAAAACGTGGTTCATAGTCACAACTCAAGGAATAAAGCCACATAAAAATTCACTAGGAAAGCTAGTTAAAGTTTGTATAACCCTTATCATGCATTGATTTTCAAATGCTAATAAGATCATATTGCACCTGTGCCTTATGCACCAAATTGAACAAGCTATCACTTACTACCCATTTATTTAGCAACCCAAGGGAAAAAATACTTATGGTTGTCCCCTTTGAAGTGACTACTTCTTAGTAATGGGTGGGCCTACTTCAAAAAGAAAGGAATATAAGAATAGTTTCTCTTACACCCAAGGTTGATAGAAGATGAGGGGAGAGGATAGTCTGGTACTATCTTGGGATCTTAACTAAAATGATGTGCAAGCGCACCATGGACATATGAACAAATGTTCTTTAACCATTTAGAATTGAAGTTTTATCTAACTATTACATAGTTTCCCTATTCAAGTTCTACCTAATCCATGCCACACAAATAAAACAAATATCAATACCCAAAAACCCTAACCTAGAAATTAGAAATTGCCAAAAAAGAAAAAATTAGATTGATGAAATTTGATATTTATACCCTCTATTATGATAGGGGATTACATTGCATAATATGGTGAATGCAACTCATAATCTAATAGATTAGGCTTATAATGTCATCGTTACGATGTTTGTGTTAGAACAACTGAGAGGGGGTGAATCCGTTAAATCAGTTATCCTATAGTCCCAAACTCTTAGATGTACATTTATAACTATTTCAACAATTTATGCAACTCAGTAAGATAAAATATCAATCTATCTGTTCATTTACCGAATACTAGTAATTATAAAAACTGTGATTACCGATTAAATCAACTATGTAGTTTGTAAAGTATGATAGAAAAACAATCATAACAAATAACACATACCACAATGATTTAATGTGGAAACCCTGCTAAGGGAAAAACCACCTGGGATCGGTAACCCAAAATATTTTCACTCTTCTAAAGTGAGCTTGGTTAGGAGCCAACCCTGTTAAATGTTACAATGCACACTGTTAGGTGTGACCTGGTTAGAAGATTTATCACTAACAGTTAACTCTTGACCAGCATTCACTATGGGCTCAACAAAATAACAATTAACATTCAAGGAATGTCATATGGAAATACAATAAGACTGTTAATTCCACTCAGTTAAGAGATTTTGTTGAATCAATGGTTAAACTGATACAATTCTGATCTAATTCAAATACAACTCAATTGCAAATATTCAGATCTATGTTATACTCATAAAACTCATTTGATCATTAATCAATTCACTTTCTCAATATTTTCCCAACTTACTTTACTTGGTGTATAGTTCTCTGACGCTCGGTAATGTCTGCAGCTCGGTTCTTTGTGTAACCAATTTGATCAAGAATGCATGAATAAAATCTTCACGTGAAATCTTCTACATTCTATATTTTATCTGGCATGTTTCAACAATGAAACTCATATCTCTTAAATAGACAAGTAAACTATTTTCATATCAGCCATCGTATTTTGCCTCTTAATCTCCTTCATCCATTTTTCCACTTAAACCTTCCTTAACAGATGTGTTCATAACACATTTCAATCTCATCCTTTAGATCATCTCTTAATTATGCCAGTCGTGGATCTTATAACTAACTTCATCTATAACCTCAAAATCATAACAATTTCTAGATCATCAATTTCAGTCAATTTTTCTTAGCATTTAATGTTTTCATCCATACTCAGTTAATACTGAATGTGTCAGTGATGACTTTCACTCGGTTATTACTGTCACTCAATATACACTGCACCGGATCGGTGTATATAAAAGTCTTCAATTACTGACCACATTAACTTGTTAAATTCAAATCTCTTCTTCATAATAGATTAATGTAACATGCTCAAGTCAACAATATAAATCCATAGACTCATCAATAAGTTACCCAATGTATACCTTATCCTTATCTATCATATCCATCTTTTCCTTATGTAGATATCTCATTTCTTCACCTTTTCTTCCTTCTATAGATATTCAGATGTTTGTAACTTTCATGATAAGTATAGTCAAAACTAGTTGACATCAATGACAACATATTGACTGATTTAATCATCTTACATATCACTTTAATGGCTCAGTGATCTCTAATCATTGTTCCTTTAGTTCATCTAGATATTCAATCAGTTGTAGATCATTGATCTCTCACTTTGGCATTGATGGCAACACAAACAATATGAAATATGTCATACACATACCAAACATATATACTAAAACTATATAAGTAAATGGTGTATCTCACTAAGCTCTCGCTAGCTTGATATTTTATATGTTTAATCACTACAAACAGCATTCCATGCAGACTCTCCCTGTGGATTTGGTCTTTTTCAGCTCTCTAATTTTTTCTCTCTTTTATGTTCTCATCAACAAATATTTCATATGAAGTTCCTCTCCCTTTGACAACAATACCAAAGAAAATAAACATCTCTTCAATAGCCAAATTAATCTCTATTGTTCGGTCCAGATCAAGTACCTTCATGTACTGATAAACAATTCTTTGTTCTAGCTTCCACAATCTTTCACAACCTTAGGAATCCTAAAGTGTGAGCTATGTGCATCAACATGAATGATTTTCTAATAAATTATAGGTTGATGCAACCTCTTGATCACCTTAGTGACCGATAGACAGGGGATGGACCCCTAGTCTAGTCCTCAAATACTCAAATGTGTCCTTCGATAAGGGCTTGGTAAAAATATCAGCAAGTTGTTCTTTAGATTTCACAAATTCTAGTTTCACTTGCTTCTCTTGTACTTGTTCCCTTAAGTAGTGATACTTAATAGATATATGCTTTTTTTTTAATGCATCACCAAATTCTTGGAAATGTTTATAGCACTAGCATTGTCACAATATATAATCACTGGGTCATTGATCACCTCATTCATTCCTTCCAACACTTTTTTTATCCAAGCAATATTTGAACAATTTGCTAGCAGCAACATACTCTACTTCAGCAGTAGATTGAGAAATGCATGCTTGTTTCTTGCTTATCTAAGTCACAAGCCTTTCTCCTAAAATGAATGCTCCACCAGTTGTTCTCTTCCAGTCATCAATGTTTCCAGCCCAATTTGCATTAGTATAAACTCGGAGTTCAAATTTATCTTCCTTTTTGTACCATAAACCATAGTCGTCAATTTTCTTCAAGTATCTTAGAATCTTTTTAACAACAACCATATGTGAATCTTTAGGATTGGCATAAAATATTGCCACAATCCTAGCTGCATGTGCTATATTAGGCCTATTGTGTACCACATACATCAATTTTCCAATCATTGATCTATACAGTGTCTGATTTACCTCAGTAGATTCATCATCCTTTGTCAACTTACATCATGTTACCATCGGTGTTCCTACCAGTTTTGAATGTTCCATGCCAAAAGTCTTTAACACTTCTTTAATGTATTTTGATTGAGTGATGAAAATCCCATCATTATATTGTATAATCTGCAAACTAAGAAAGAATTTAATCTCTCCAAACATTGACATCTCAAATTATTTTCTCATTTCATCAGCAAAAGATTTGTAAATCAAATCATGTCCTCCAAAGATTATGTCATCAACAAACATTTTAGCAATCAAAATATTATCCTCAGATTCTCCTTTCATGTACAAATTACTATTATCACTTGTCCTTACAAAGCCAATACTAATAAGATAAGCATTTAGTCTTTCATACTATGCTCTCGGTGCTTGCTTCAGTCCATACAAATATTTGTGTAGTCTACATACCATGTTCTTTTGATTCGGATCAACAAAACGTTTTGGTTGTTCTATGTAGACCTCCTCCTCAAGAATTCCATTCAGAAATGTTGGTTTCACATCCATTTGATATACTTTGAATCCCTTATGTGCAGCATATGCAAGTAATATACAGACTCCTTCAAGTCTTTCTACTAGTGCAAAAGTTTCACCATAGTCTATACCTTCTTGTGCATATCCCTTGCATACAAGTCCTGTCTTATTCCTAGTAACCTCTCCATTCTCATTTAACTTGTTTATTAAAATCCACTTAGTACCAATTACATTTTTATCTTTCAGTCTAGCTACTAATGTCCATGTCTTATTTTTCTCAATCTGTTCAATTTCCTCATTCATAGCCTTAACTCATTCTTCAGTTTCAAGTGCATCTCTAACATTCTTAGGCTCAAATTCACAAACTAAGCATGTGTTTTCTCTTAACTTACTTTGGGTCATCATGCCAACTTGCTTATCTCCAATGATTTGGTTTTGTAGATGGTGCCTTCTAACAAATCTTGCCAGCACTTGTTGTCTTCTTTGTTCATCATTCGGTTCAGGTTCATTATGTTCCTCGATAGCTTCTTGTTGGTTCTCGGTTTGCATTTTTTGATTATTGGTAGCATTTTCTTGATGCTTGGTAGACTCAGCCTATGTCTTTGGTAGATCATCTGGATGCTCAATAGATGTAAACCTACCATAGTCTTCTGGTTCCTTCATGCTTTCTTCATCATTCTTTTCAACAAACTCATCAACTTTTACATTAGCACTTTCAACCATTTTATTAGTAGCCTTATTAAAACATTTATAAGCTTTACTCTTAGTATAATATTCTAAAAATATTCCTTCATCGCCTTTAGAGTCAAATTTACCTTTCCTATCATCTTTCAGAATGTAGCATCTACTTCCAAAAATTCTGAAATAACTTACATTTGGTGAATAGCCAAACCATAACTCATAAGATGTCTTGTTTGTGTCTTTCTTTAGTTGAACACAATTAAAGGTGTATACAACAGTGCTAAATACTTCTCTCCAGTACATTTGTGCAACATTTTTCTCAATCATCAATGTTCTGGCACAATCAATAATAGATCGGTTCCTCCTTTCATCAATTCCATTCTGTTGAGGTGTCCTTGGTGCAGAAACCTATCTTTTGATTCCATGCTCATTATAGAAATTAGTGAATTCATCAGAAATAAACTCACCTCCTCTATTAGATCTTAAGCATTTTAAGTCTTTCTTGGTTTCTTTTTCAACTTTAGCCTTATACCATTTAAACAATTTGAATGCTCTAGATTTTTCTTTTAAGAACGTGACTATCATCATCCTAGAGTAGTCATCAATAAATAAAATAAAATTTTTGTCACCATAATAGCTTTGAGTTCTCATAGGACCACATAAGTCAGTATGTACTAACTCCAAAATACCTTTAGATGAATAGTCTTTACTTTTAAAACTAGATTTGGTAATCTTTCCTTTCTGACATTGATTGCACATAACATGATCAAGTTTGGTTAGACTCGGTAAACCTCTAACTCTTCTCTTTTTACTGATCTTAATCATGTTATCAAATTTCACATGACATGGTCTCTTATGCCATAATCATGCATCTTCATTCTTTGCCAATAAACAAGAAGTTTCAGCATTGTCAAGATAGAATAAATTACCTTTTGATTGTCCTCTAGTACTAACCAAGTTTTTAGTTTCATCAAATATTTTCACCTTCTTGCTTTCAAATGCAACTCTGTGACCTGAGTTATTCTTTTGTGCTACACTCAACAAATTGTAGTTAAGTCCTTTTACCCAGTATGCATTATCACATCTAATCCTATCATTCAATAAGATAGACCCTTTTCCTTTTACTTGACAAGGTGTATCATTTCCCATTTTCACTGATCCTCCATTGTAGTGTTCAAGGTATTCAAATTTATCTTCATCACCAGTCATATGATGTGTACAACCACTATCAATGATCCAAGTATCATTCTTGCTAACTTTAGAAATAAGGGTTGTTTCTACATACCTTTCCTCTTCTTTTGAATCATCTTTCATCGCAACAAATACTACTTCAATTTCATCATTAGTTTTGGTGTCGGTGTCATTCTCATCTTCTCCAACAAGGTAACATGCCTTCTTGCCTTTGTCTTTGTAATCCTAATTGTTTCTTCTGTCATAGTGTTGGTTTCCTTTGTTATCTCTTCTACCAAACTTCCCATCACCAAATCGGTCATTTTCTTTATCTTCTTCTTTCTTGTTAGGACATCTAGCAACAATATGGCTAATCTCTTTACAATGAAAACAAGCTAAAGTTAACTTTCCCTTATACCTTCCTTTACCTTTATGTAGTCTCTGGGCCATAAGTGCTTCAAGATCATCAAGCTCATCTTCACTGTCACTACCACTTTGATTCTTTATATTATGCTTACTGCTAGATTTACCAATCTTCAAGGATGACATAAAAGCAGACTCACAACTCGGTACAACACTATTGTCATAATTATTCAGCTCAAAAGTTGTTAACTTTCCAATCAGACTATCAAGTGTAAGAGTACTACCAGGTGCAAATCTCATTTCATGAATTGAAAATATTCTAATTGCATAGATAGGAAACAAGGTTCTCAGTATCTTACTTACCACAGTATCTTACTTACCATAGTATCTTCAGAAATAATACCTCCTGCTCCTTGGATAGTATTGACTACCTCTTTGATTCGGTTAGAGTATTGTGTGATGTTATCACCTTCCTCCATCTTCATGTCATCAAATCTACCTCTTAAGCTTTCAGCTCTGGCTCTCATCACATTTATATCACTGCCATGAACTAGTGCAAGTTTATCCCACATTTGTTTTGTTGTAGTGCATGCTTTGACATCTTCAAATTCAACATCAGTTAGAGGAGTAGCAATCTCTATCATGGTTATATTTTGCTCATGTTTGTCTCTCAACTGATCAACTTTCAAAGGTCCAATAGTCAGTTGTATGTAGCCATTATCTAGTAGAGTGATAGCAGATTCTCCAATTCTAGATATGTGCAGCCTCATCCTTCTTTTCCATGCGGTGAACTTGTCTTCGTTCAGCTTAGGTACTTCCCTCTTATACATCTTGTGATCTTTTACTTAAGTCCTTGAAACTTTCTTCCAAGCAACCAATATGCTCTAATACCAATTGTTAGAATAACTGAGAGGGGGGTGAATCAATTAAATCAGTTATCTTACAGTCCCAAGCTCTCAGATGTACATTTCAAAACTATTTCAACAATTTATGCAACTCGGTAAGATAAAATATCAATCTATCTATTCATTTATCGAATACCAATAATTATCCAAACTGTGATTACCGATTATATCAACTATGCAGTATGTAAAGTATCAAAAAAAATAACACATAACATAATGATTTAACGTGGAAACCCTGCTAAGGAAAAAACCACCTAGGACTGGTAACCCAAAATATTTTCACTCTTCTGAAGTGAGATTAGTTAGGATCCAACCCTATTAAAGGTTACAATGCACACTGTTAGGTGTGACCTAGTTAGAGGATTTATCACTAATAGTTAACTCTTGACCAGCATCCACTATGGGGTCAACAAGATAACAATTAACATTCAAAGAATGTCATATGGAAATAAAATAAGACTGTTAAGTCCACTCGATTAAGAGATTTTGTTGAATCAATGGTTAAACTAATACAGTTCTGATCTAATTCAAATACAACTCAATTGCAAATATTCAGATCTATGTTATGCTCATAAAACTCATCTGGTCATTAATCAATTCACTTCCTCAATATTTTCCCAACTTACTTTACTCACTGTATAGTTCTCTAATGCTCGGTAATGTCTACAGCTTGGTTATTTTTGTAACCAGTTTGATCAGGAATGCATGAATAAATTCTTCACATGAAATCTTCTACAATCTATATTTTATCTGGCATGTTTCAATAATGAAACTCATATCTCTTAAATAGACAAGTAAACCGTTTTCATATCAGCCGTCAATTTTGCCTCTTAATCTCCTTCATCCATTTTGCCACTCAAACCTTCCTCAGCAGATGTCTTCATAACACATTTCAATCTCATCCTTTAGATCATCTCTTAATTATGTCAGATGTGAATCTTATAACTAACTCCATCTGTAACCTTGAAATCATAACAATTTACAACTCATCAATTCCAGTCCATTGTTCTTAGCATTTAATATTTTCATCCATACTCAGTTAATACTGAATGTGTTGATGATAACTATCACTCGGTTATTACTATCACTCAGTATACACTGCACTGGTTCGGTGTATACAAAAGTCTTCAATTACCGACCACATTAACTTATTCAATTCAAATCTCTTCTTCATAATAGATTAATCTAACATGCTCAAGTCAATAATATAAAGCCATAGACTCATCAATAAGTTACCCAATGTCTATCTTATCCTTATCTATCATATCCATCTTTTCCTTATGTAGATATCTCATTTCTTCACATTTTCTTCCTTCTACAGATATTCAGATGTTTGTAACTATCATGATAAGTATAGTCAAAACTAGTTGACATCAATGACAACATATTGACTGATTTAATCATCTTACATATCACTATAATAGCTTGGTGATCTCTAATACCTATTCCTTCAGTTCATCTAGATATTCAATCAGTTGTAGGTCATCAGTTTGGTCATGCACCTATGTAGAAAATTAAAGCAATTGTGTTTGATAAACCTAAACATGTATAATAAATTTGATAATTGTGTAATATAATATATCATATGTTAAAAATTATATGACAATTGTGGCTCAAAAAATTTCAAATGTGTCATTTTATCTTGTAACCTTTAAAACCCAAAAAACTCCAAAAAAGAGATAATCAATCAAGGCATGTTCATGTTAGGTTCACCATAATGATTTATAATAAAAATAGGTGTATTCAAAACCTGCAATGAGATTAATAAAGGCAGCCACAAAACCTTATCTCACAAAATAATAAATCTTATTTGATCACTGTGAGAATAGCAATACAAAATTAAAAGCAAAGAAAATAATGAACTCAATAGAAGCCATATGCAAACAAATTCAAAAAATTATCCATTATTCTTCTCCTCTTGTGTTGTAATGTTGGCTCTCAAATTCAACACCAATTTTCTATGTGATATATGAAGAATCAAATATTGAGGTTAAATGATAATGGGGAAGCGAGGCTCCTTTTATAGATATTTAGACTTCAACAAATGGTTGAGATCAAAAGGGTGATGATTGATATTGGACGAACAAGTTTGGACAAGACTAATTGATATTGATAAAAACAAGATAGAACTAACTACTAAATTTAGAAGGATAGAGTGAATTGAAGAGATAACTAAATTGATTGAGAGATGACTGATTGCATAGCTAAGATAGACAGAAATTACTAGTGAGTTATACTGATAATGAGTGAGAATTAGGAAGGTGGGACTAGAAGACTTAATTAACATTATATAATTACTTAATTGTGCATGAGGGAATAAATTAAATAAAATAAATATTTTACTTATTTTAGAAGAAGTATCTTTTTCAAAAATGAAATAATTAAACAAATTAAGCAACTCATTTAATTATAGAAGTAGTTAATTAAATAATTAATATAATTATTTAATTATGGATGGCAAGAACAACGAATGTATTTTAATTAAATAATAAGTATTAAATAGCATTGACAAAAAGTATTAATTAAAAAATAAAATCATTTAATTAATATTTAGATGAATATTAGATAATTAAACAATTAAAAAAAACTTAATTTTGGAAAGGAGGGAAATTTCAATTTTGAAATTTGAATTAGAAGAAAGGCACAAATCAATTAAATAATAAATAGTATTTAATTAATTAAAACATATATTAGTAGTAAAATGTTACTCGTAGGTGATGAGACAAATATAGGTGTCTACAACAAGATTCATGAGTCAAATCCTTTATCTCTTGGCATTTCGACCAAGGTAACTAGTTATTGGGTTTTCACAGCCATAATTAGTCACTCACTTCTAAACAAAGACAAAGCAACGATTAGTAGTCAATAGATATATTAAGGAATAAATCATCCAATAGTGATTCTTGAGTAGTCCCATAATTCTTGGATCAACATATAGCATAGCAGAACGTATTAGAGGCATTTACTTCCTTTACACAATATTTCTTGTAATTTTAGACTAGAAGCTTTTGTAGCAAAAGTTTGTGTAAATTGAAATTGTGAATTTGTTAGCCCATTTTCCTGTCATTGCAAAATTCTATTGAAAATGGTCTTGTCCTACTGCAACACATTTTTGACCAACGAAGAAATTTTATGGTGTGTTGTAGCTTGTGAACTTAACCAGGGATAGTTCAAGGTGTGTGTAAGCTCCAGTCAAGATCACATGTGCTTAAATGCAAAAACCAAAGAGATATGGCTATTTCAAGGTCTGAGAAATAGGTCTTTTCCATGAATAAGGGTTTCAAAATTTGTCTAAGTCTAGAAAAACCCTAGCCAAATCTATTTCTTCATTACCTTTTTCGGGCCACTTAAGTCTTATTTCTGCACATGCCTTTTCCTTTTTCTTTGTTCATGTGTTCTCTTATTTTTTGGCAGTTAGTGGTTTTTGTTCAGTGACTTGGCGAATGAAGTGTTTGTGTGATCTCCTAATCTTAGTGGTTAATGACCTAACATTCAGTGATCCAACAGGTAGTCTTGTTTCCTTCAGTTGCTGAATCTCCAAATGAAATGGCAAAGGCACTTAACATTCAATGAATAGGTGAGGACTGTTGATGCAGATCAGGATCAATGAAATGCGCTAAATCTCATAATGAAACTCAGGGTTAGGAAAATATCTAGCGAATTCATGATTTCCTCAGTTGCGTAATCTCCGAGTCTGATCATAGCTAACGGATAGTCAAGGTTTTCGCTTTGTCGCCAGATCGCCAAATAAAAGATGAGTTAAGTCAAGAACTTTGCGATTCAATGATAATCATGGATGGAGGATTAGATTGATGGTTGATGTTTAATCTCAAAAGCTGACCAAGGTTATGGAAAATATCTAGCGATTCAGAGATCAAGGCTTTCACTTATACTCCAGATATAACCCCGGTTAAGATAGTTATTCAGCAATTACAAGACTCTTCAGTCGTGCAATCTGCAGATGGAAGTTGGGTTAGAGATAAAGGCTGGGAGATTGAGTGTGGACCATTGATGTAGATAAGATCGGGTGGTGGTCGTGTGTTCTCCAAATCAAACCACAATTAAGAAAAGATTCAGCAATCATGAGAATTGCCTTGGTCGCTCATTCTCCAAATGGAACTAGGGTTAGTGCCAGGATCCAACGATCATGAGTTCGTTCAGTCACGTGTTCACCCAAGTCAAGGTTGGGTTAAGGTAAAGGAATTTGAGACTCAGTGTGGGCCATTGATACAGATAGATCAAACATTGGTTGCATGTTCTCCAGATGAAACCTCGGGTCAAGGAAAGATTAAGCGATCATGCGAATTCTTTGTTCGCGTGATCTCCAAATTAAACCGTGGTTAAGATAAATGGTGAGTGACCTAGTGAATGCCTTCAGTCGCCAGTTTTCTAGATGACTTGGAGTTAAGGGGCTTGCCGAGGTTAAGATAAAGACAGTGCCAAGTGTTGCTGAGATGTTTGTTTTTGATTGGTCATCGAAGGAAAAGATGATGTGGCTGGATAATTTTTAAAAGGCTTAAGTGATTGTAGTCAATTAATGAGAACTACCTGATGTGTCGAGAAGGAGATGGATCAATGGTCCTATTTTAAACCTGACCAATTGACCGTTGCAGCCATTAATTTGAATTATTTAAGGGTTTTATGTGAGTAAAGGACTGGTTATTAAATGCATGGATGGTCGATCTACTTGATTTGATCTTGCACACTGTCACAGTATGGTCCAAAGGTGATTCTTGTCTACGGAGGATGTCCATGTGGTGGAAGAATGGGTGAATCAGTCATGCAAATTATGATGTAGGTGAAGCAAATAGGGAGCTAAAATGATGTATTTTCTAGTCTCTAATGTACTAGTCGGGATTGGCCATAAATGAAGATCAAATTGGATATAATCACTCTAGATTGTCTGGCTTGTCTTTTCTGCAGTAATTTCTTGATTGAATCTGGTTGGTATGGTTGTTGGAAACCCTAATCCTATCCTAGTCATATGTAGCTTATTGCATCCTAATTTTTAGGGATCCCAAAATGACTAGTAACTACATATAGCAGCTTGTATTTTTCAAAGGATGGTGAAATTGGTAACTGAATAGAGAGAGCTTGGATCTAGGGTCTAGTTCTAGCATTTTTCCATTTTCAATGTATTGATAGTGAAAATTTTAATGAGAATACACTTGAATCCATCTCAGATTTGTAAATATCTTCTTGTTTTGATCTTGAATTCTTATATGTTAATGTTGCAAAGCAAGTTAATATTGTGTGTGTGAATTTTGTACCTGATCTATAGACACAACACTTCAATAAAACATTAGAGGTTAGTTGAAATTGAAATCGTGCAATAAATGAAAAACTAAACTAACCAAGTGATTTACTGCCTTCTAGTAGATGTGAGTATGTATTCTTAGATTATACCGAGATCAGTGACCTTGACGACACTTAAATGAAGGATTTGAATGCAAAATCTAGATATGGAATGAATGCAATTACTCTATTTTTTTTGGTTTTTCTATGCAATAATATGATAATGAAAACTTGATATGAATCTATGCTAACAATGATATGGAAAACTGATATGCAAACTAAGCTAAGAAATGATATGAAAACTATGCAATAACAAATGAAAATCTCACAACAACTCAAATTCTCAAGATCGATTCTTTAGTCTCCAATTCGACAACGTGAGTGTGCAATTCGTGGATGGATGGATTAAGAGCTGAAGCCTTAATTTATAGAAATCTATGGCTTTGGAGGTGCATGAAAGAAAGCCATAAATCACTCAAATAACTCAGGTTGATTTTTGAGTTATTTTTAAATAAAGGATAATTAACTCACAAAAACATGCAAAAGCAGAGTTCAACTCAAAATAGAGTTTAGCTTTAATTGATAATTGATAATTATCTGCTTTTCTTGATTGTGCATGTTTTATTTATGAATTAATTTAATAATAAAGTGATTTATTTCCAACTTAACTGATTTTGAAAAATAAAACAATTGATTTATGGGTTAATCAATTATTTTTCAAACTTTTATTCAAAAATAATATTATTAAAAACTAACAACTTTCTTTAATTAATTAAATAAGAATTTAATCAATTATTCATAGGATTTTGGATTTATTGTCAAAATTAAATAATACAATTTAGGAATAAATATAATTAACTTCAATTAAATAATTAAGTGGCAGAATTAAATCTAATTAATTAAATATTGAGAATATTCAATTAATCAAACTTTAGGATAAATTGGATTTATCGCCAAATAATCATTAAATTAAAGATAATTATGATAAATAGGAATATTGCTAGGAATACTCCCCGATGCAGAATTTATGATAATCAATCAAGATTCGATAATGTTCAGATGTGCCTTTGGTTAGGACTTTGATGTCAATTTCATTTGATGTGTCGATATAGGAGGTTAATGAACTTATAGCCCATTTTGGGGGTATTACATTTTTCCCCTCTTTGAATTATTGTGCGAAGCGCAATGGTTCAAAGACAGTCTATGTATGATGTTGAAACTAATGTTTGAAATTGAAATTGATATGAAACAGAAGCTGATTGAAAGATTTGATATGAAGATAATAGGTCATGAATGACCAAAGATAATGTTAACTATAATAGCAAATGAACCAATGATTGCGAAAAAGTTTCAAAACACCTGATTTCGAACCTTATGATTGCGAAGAAGTGAGTGACCAATTTCAAACCCGATTGTCCTTGTATTGAATCACATTGGTATCGCATCCGAACCCTTCAATTTTTGAAGAACCAGGGAAATAACACAATTGAACCAATAGTTGCAAAAACTGATACAATTTACAAGATTAGGAGAATACCAAATTGATATGGATCTTGATGAATCTGATATGCCCCGAGTGATGATTGATTTTCCCTGAGTGATGAGGTCTTTTTGATGAATCAGCAACTAGACGTGGTTGTTTGTCTTGATTACTGAGGAAAGATATGATTTCAGCTTTAGATTATAGACTTTGAATGATGTGTAATACCATGCCCCCTTCAGGATTAAAATTGAAATCTGACAAGAAAAGTCGGCGTTATATAGTTCAGAAGCATATCAATTGATTGAAGAAGTGGTTATACACGTTCAAAAATGCATTATGCATCATTTGGAGGTCCAAAAGACCAAGTTTGACTAGGTTTGACCATGAGTTGACCAAGGTTGACCAAGTTGAAATTTTGATAGTTTGATGTAAGACAATCAGTTAAGTTGAATACTAGATTTCTGTGATGATTGAAGGCCGATTATGCAAGTAGTGAATAATATAAATGATCTCAGATTTTGATTTTGATCCTGAAAAAGGATTCTACTTGTTTCATTGGATGGACCTTCTTGTAGGATTCAGCTCTTTTTAGATTTGAAGAGACATTTGAAGAATTGTTTAAACTTTGAAGTTCATTGAGTCATTGTGAGATCATGCAAACATGCAAAATGCAAAGAGACATGCAGAATGAAATGCAACTTAAGACCTAGGACCTAGTCACTGATCATGTGTCGGTTATTCTCATCATTGAATTTTTAGGTAACTGGATTTATCAATACAATGCCCACTAGTTATGAAACCATAGACATATGAATATCGATTTGTAAACGCAAGAATCAATACAACACCCACTGATTATGAAAACCATGGACATATGAATATTGATTTTGTTTTTGGAATGTCGGATTAGATATAAGCATCAAGGCATAAATGCCAGGATGACCTGAATATCATGTCCATTTTGATATAGCAATTTGCATAAGCATCAAAACATAGACGTCATGATGACCAGAACTTGCGGTGTAAACACATCAAGCAGTCAAGAGATCATTCAAAATCCAATGTGAATTACCCATAGTGACCCTTTATCGTTCACATCCTTAGGTAAGATCGCATTTCATAGTAGGAGAAAGAACTCACTCAAAAAGACAATAGTTAGATCAAACTTCCTTGAATTTTTTGGGTATCAATGGTCGAGGTACGCATGGCCATCCAATTCGAGATAGAGGCTCTTACAGTCAGACACCATTTCAATCCAGAATTTCCAAAGTTGTTAGATTTTCACATACAAGCAGAAGACAAAGAAAAGATTATGCCCTCAGTCATCACTCTCTAAATCCTGTAAAGGACATCATCAAAGAACTCGAGGGATCATAATATGCAAAAATCTCAATGTGAATCAGTAAGCATACAAGGAGATAAAAGCATGTAAAAGCACAGATTGTTTTCAGTTTGTGTTTGATGTTTGATTGCGTTGTTGTTGATGCGAAATCCTTTCTGGAGACAAGACTGACTGACTAACTCGATTGAAGCTTCAAAGGACTTTGACTGGATATGATACATCTAAGATACATTGGAGACCAAAGGATATGACATTGATTGCCCCCAATTTTGAAACATTGATAGGGTACAAATGCTTGAGCTGATTGGTGTACAAACTAACTTATTGAAAACTAGAAATGCAAGAACAAACAGGGAGATATGTACAAACTAAAGCAAGACTGAAAGCTGGGAAAGACCAAGATTGGGCTGATAGATGGAGCGTTTTTTAACAAGTGGCACCCATTTTCTAGGTTTTCACCATCTTGGCAGAGATTCTATTTTTGCTACCAAGGTGCCTGTTTCCAGGTTGTCACCAAGGCACTTTTTCTTCTTTTTCTCATTTTTTTGTATTTTTCATTTTTCCAAATTTTTTTTTTTAATTTTTGATATTTTTTATTTTTATTGTGAATCATCAAGGCACCCATTGCTAGGTTTTCACCAAGATGTTCATTTTTTCAAGACTTTTTCTCTGATTTTTATAATTTTTTTAGGACATTTTTCCATAGACTGAATGCCTTAGGCATAGAATTTCTTCAGATGGAGAATGTTGATTGATTCTCAAAGCTATTCTCCTTCAGTCATTGAGAGTTGATAGGCACTAGAGCCAAAAGTAGAAGTGATTACAAAGGGACCCAGCCAGTTGGGTTCAAAATTCCCCTTGCGTTCTCGATGTGATTGATTTTTAGGATTTTCTCTCAAGACTAGATCACCAACCTGAAATTCTTTGTGTCTGACTTTCTTGTTGTAGCCTCTAGACATTCTTTTCTGATACACTCTGAGATGATCATATGCTACTTGTATGTTCTCATCTAGTAGTTCAAGTTCTTGCAACCTAGACACTCTGTAGTCATCATCAGTTACTAGACTATGCATTCTGATTCTTAGCGATGGGATTTCAACCTCAATAGGTAGTACCGCTTCAGACCCATAAACTAAAGTGAAAGGTGTAGCCCCCGTAGGTGTTCTGATACTTGTTCTATAGGCCCAGAGAGCTGAATTGATCATGAGATGCCAGTCTCTTCCCATTTTATTAACTGTACGATGCAAGATTTTCAATAGATTCTTGTTAGAAGCCTCGGCTTGTCCATTCCCTTGAGGATAGTAGATAGAAGACCAATGTTGTGTGATCTTGAATTTGGCACATAGATCATTTAGGTCTTTGTTTTTAAATTTTCCACCGTTATCTATGATTATGGAATGAGGTATCCCATATCTGCATATGATATAGTTCAATATGAACATAGATATTTGCTTTCCAGTTGCTTGTGTCAAAGGGACTGCTTCTACCCCTTTTGTAAAATAATATGTAGCTATGATTATATGGGTATGTCCATTAGAAGAATGAGGATGTATAGCTCCTATAAGATCAAATGCCCATTGGTGAAAAGGCCATTGTGTAGTAAAGGGAATTAGATCTCTCCCTAGACCATGAATTAAGTTTCCATGCACTTGACACTTTTGACAATTCTTAGCAAACTTGATAGACTCTTTCTCCACTTCAGGCCAATAGTACCCAGCCCTAATAAGTTTTTGAGCTAGTGTTAAACCGTTCAAGTGTGACCCACAAATACCATCATGGACTTCCTCTAATACACATTGAGACTCTTCCCGTTCTAAACATCTAAGTAGCGTACCATCTAGACCTTGTTTGTACAGATCGTGACCAATGATGACATATCGGGAGGCATTATGGATAAGGTATCTCTTTTCATGGTGGTTGAAGGTATCGGGAATGATTTGGTCTTGGAGATAGGAAAATAGGTTTTTGTATCTGGATGAATCATGACCAACAATAGTGCAAATCATGCAGGTTTCAGGGGAATCATATGTAGGATAAGATAGTGCTTCCACCAGGAACTCGTAGCATAGCTCATGTTCAGGCTGCTATAATAAAGTAGATAGCATTGCCATTGCATCGGCAGCCTTATTCTCTGTTCTAGGAATTTTCTCAAATGTGATAGATAGGAAACACTTCTTTAGATCATCTACCATTTTCTTGTAAGGAATGAGATTTTCATCTTTAGTTTGGTACACATCATTGACTTGATGGATAACAAGTTGTGAGTCTCCATGAATGTGCAGTTCTTTTACTCACCACTCAATTGCTATTTTCATACCATTCAAAAGGGCTTCATATTATGCAATATTGTTTGTGCAAGGAAACTTTAATCTGAATGCTTTTGGTATTGAGTATCCTTGAGGAGTTATGAACAATATGCCTGCTCCTGATCCATTCTGTGTATAGGAGCCATCAAAGAATAACTACCATTCTCTAGAAGAAAGAGTCATGATAGAGGAATCTGGAAATTCCATTTGCATTGGTGTATTATCAATCAGAGGTGCATCTACTAATTGATCAGCAATAACATGTCCTTTTATAGCTTTTCTTTCCACATATTCAATGTCAAATTCACTTAAGAGCATCACCCATTTAGCTAATCTACCTGTAAGGGCAGCTTTGCTTAGTAGGTACTTGAGTGGATCAATCTTAGCTACCAATTGTGTGGTATGAGCTAACATGTAGTGTCTCAATTTCTATGATGCAAAGATCATATCTAGACAAGCTTTCTCAATCATTGAATAGTTCTTCTCATATGCAACCAATGTCCTACTGATATAGTATATAGCTCTTTCCTTTTTGTTCTCATCCTGTTGCGCAAGCAATGCCCCCAGTGATGTATCTGTAGTGGAGACATATAAGATCAATGGCTTCCCATGAATAGGAGGCATCAAAATAGGAGGATTCGATAGATACTTCTTGATATGATTAAAGTTGTTCTCACATTCTTCATTCCATGCAAAGGTCACACCTTTATGTAATGTTTTTGTAAAAGGTTGTGATATGTCTGCTAGCTATGATATGAATCTTCTGATAGATTGAACTCTTCCTTGCAATGTCCTCATTTGACTAATATTCTTTGGAAGTTGCATTTCCATGATAGCCTTTACTTTAGCTGGATCAACTTCAATGCCCTTCTTTGAAACTATGTATCCTAAGAGCTTTCCAGAAGTGAGACCAAAAGAACACTTCTTAGGATTTAGTCTGAGACTAAATTTTTCCATTCTATCTAGTATCTTGCTCAAGTCATCTAGATGTGCAGTGCTAATCATAGATTTTGCTAAAGTATCATCAACATAATCCTCCATAGTCCTATGCATCATGTCATGAAAAATAGATGTCATGGCTCTTTGATATGTAGCACCAGCATTTTTAAGCCCAAATGGCATGACATTCCAATAGAAGGTGCCCCATGCACATGTAAAAGCAGCTTTCTTTTGATCCTCTAGAGCAATTTTTATTTGATTATATCCAGAAAAACCATCTATTAAAGAATACATCTCAAAGCCCGCAGTCATGTCCACTATCATATCAATGTTTGGTAATGGAAAATCATCCTTAGGGCATGCTCTATTTACATCTCTAAAGTCTGTGCACACTCTGATTAATTTATCTGGTTTTGAAATAGGTACAATATTAGAGATCCACTCTGCATAGTCAATAACTCGGATGAATCCGGCTTTCAGGAGCTTCTCTAATTTAGCTTTTACCAAGAGTGCAACATGAGGATGCATCTTTCTCAATTTTTGCTTAACAGGTTTGACATTTGGAGCTATAGATAAATGATGCATTATAAGATTAGGATCCAACCCTGGCATATCTGAATATTTCCATGCAAAGTTGATCTTCTTCTCTATTAGGAATGTTGTAAATTTTTGCTTCTCTTCTTCTGATAAAGATTGTGCTACATGAATCAATTGTGGTTCTTCTACTGTGCCCAAGTTGATGGATTGAGTGGGCTCAATTAGAACTGGAGATCTATCCTGTAAATGACTTGGAAGGACATCAAATATCTCATCCTTAGGCACCTCAGAGAGGTTTTCACCTTTGGATACATCTTTTATTTTTACTTTTGTAGGTTCTGAGACTGCAACAAAGTGGTTTTCACCCTCAGAACTCCTTTTCTTCTTTTTTTTTATTCTTTTTTTTCTAACTAAGATACTTGATGTCTGACTCCGTCTGTAATACCCCAAAAATGGGCTATAAGTTCATTAATCTCCTACATCGACAAATCGAATGAAATCAACATCAAAGTCCTAATCTAAGGCACATCTAAACATCATCAAATCTAATTGATTATCTTAAATTTTGCATCGGGGAATATTCCTAGTAATATTCCTAATCATCTTAATTATCTTTAATTTAATGATTATTTGGCAATAAATCACATTTATCCTAAGTTTGATTAATTGAATATTTTCATATTTAATTAATTAGATTTAATATTTGCCACTTAATTATGTAATTAAATTTAATTCTATCTATTATTAATTGTATTATTTAATTTTGACAATAAATCAAAATTCCTATCTTTAATTGATTAAATTCTTATTTAATTAATTAAAGCATGTTGTCATTATTTAATAATATAATTTTTAATAAAGTTTGAATAAATAGTTAATTAACCCATAAATTAATTATTTATTTACAAAAATCAGTTGAGTTGAGGATAAATCACTTTATTTATTTAATTCTTAATTATTATGCATATTCAAAAGAAACAGTTAAACTCCAAATCAGAAAATCAATGCAAGTTATTGACTTTTTTGGAACTCAACATCCTTTTGGAGTTCAAAAAGCTGATCTAAAACTCTAATTTGAGTTAAAAAGCTATTTTTGCATGTTTTTGCATGATTTTGAGAATTAACTATCTTTTATGATCAGATAACTCAAAAATCAAGATGAGTTAATTTGAGTGATTTATGGCTTTTCCCATGCACCTCCAAAGCCCTGGATTTCTATAAATTAAGGCTTTAGCTCTTCACAAATCATCTCATATTTTGCACAATCACGCTGGAGAATTAGAATTGAAGAATCAAAGCTCTTGCGAATCGACATCTTTGTGAGATCAATCTTATTTTTGCATTCATATTACATATCATTGTTAGATTAGCATAGCATATCAGTTTTCATATAGATTAATTTCATATCAGTTTTTCATTCATTCTTTATTGCATAGAAAATATCAAAAATATAGATCAAATTGCATTCAAATCCTTCATTTAGGTGTCGTCTAGGTCACTGATCTCGATTACAATCTGAGAACATTAATCTCGCACCTATTAGAAGGCAGTAAATCGCTTGGTTAGTTTAGTTTTCAATTTTGCACGATTTCAATTTTTGCTAACCTCTAATGTTTTACTGAGTGTTGTGTCTACAGATCAGGTACAATTTTCACACACACATTTCTGGCGCCCACCTTGGGGCCTTGAAACGGGTTTCCAATTCAATTCTTTCAATTTCTGTCTTTTTATCCTTGGGATCTGTGCAAAACTATGATTTTTAATTTTGTCCGTACATCTGTCGTACGAGTTTCTGACAAATGTCGTATGGGAGCATACCCACTGTCGTATGATAGACCCACTGTCGTACGACAGTCTATCGGATCGCGACTCGTTTCATTTCATACCCACTGCCATTTGAGAGATAATCTGTCGTATGGTAGCATACCCAGTATCATACGAGTTTCTGGACTGTCGTCTGAGAGAATACCCACTGTCGTACGAGTTTTCGTATCAGTTTTTGACTGTCGTTTCATTTTTCAGAGCAGAGTATCAGATTTGATTTTTATATTTCGGCTAACTGCTAATTTGGACAATTGAAATTCTCTGTTTTGATTGCTCTCTGCTGGTTTTGATTGGGAAAAGTGCAAGAATTGCTAAAAATCAGGTAAAATCTACTAAGCGCGTTGCGAGGATCACCAGGTATTCTCCTTCATCTAATAACATTTTGATTTGGGCTTAAAATAAATCTCTTATGTGTCTAGCTTGTGTGCGTCTTCTCATGCTTTTATTCTACACACTTGCATAATTTGATACTAGGTTGTGATCCCTTAAGGATTCATTAAGTAGTCTTAAGATACTTGTGATTGATCTTGATTGCTATCTTGGGTTATTGGACTCGCTAATCCGCTGGCCCCTCATTTCTGCCCCGTGGTTGCAATCTCAGCGCCATAAAGGGGAGGGGTCAACAGGACAGAAGCGTTAAATGTTCCACTTGGCAACCCTTTTGTGCTTTTAGGAACTCACTTGTTTTCTAAGTTGGGGACTCATTTTTAGCTTGTGTGAGGTGTTAAGTGTTCCACCTTGTGGACTCATCTCATATTTGCTTTAAGCGTTAAGTGTTCCTCTTTCTACTTTTTGAATGCTTTTGGTAGATTTACTTTCGGAACATATATCGGTGCTCACATAGTAATTAGGCCCTATGAACACTATTCGTGATTCTTGAGAGATTGGATTCCTAGCGAAACCTTTCTTGACGATGGAATCCTTGTAGGTAGGGAGGATACTTAGTGCGTTTCACATTCAACTTGGTTAGTGAGTCTTCTCTTATTGATCGACACATTCTCTCTCTGGAGAGGTTGATAGATCACGTGGGGTTGATATCACGAGCTTTGGTGAATCAAAATTGGTTAGTGCGTCTTCTTTTATTGATTGATACATTCTCTCATCGGAGAGGTTGATAGATCACGTGGAGTTGATATCATAGACCTTGGTGGAACAAAACTTTGTCTTAGCATGTCCGATTAATCTGCTTGCTTTGTTTGGGTTAAAAGTGAAGAGGTGTCAAAACCTTGAATCTGGAGCCAAGTCCCCTTGTGGTATACTATTGTGAGTCATCTTTAGAGAGGGTTAACCGTAGCGGACAATCCCTTCACAGGGCAAACTGCATTGATGGAACCTCAAGCGGTAATAGCCATTTTCGCTGTGGTAGTGACAGCCGCTATATAAATGTCCTTGTGGAAGAAATCTCCACGGGTATGGTTCATTGTTGGGTTGTTAGATCTCCCTAGCAGCTCTTGAAGATTAAGTTCTCAGACTGTGTCAAAACCCTGGTGCGCCGGGATTGGAGTTCACCCCTTTGAATCATAAAAGTTGCAGAGTCAAACCATTACTAAAAACCCTAGAGAGGCCAATTTTTTTTCACTTTCAGGTATATGTGCGTTATTGCAAAACTTTTCAAAACATACACAATTAGTACTCTCAGGGATTAGCACAATTTGGTCACTTGATTGTTCATGCGCAAGGTTGCTTTTGCCCTTGTTCATTGTTTTCAGACGTGCTTGGAATCACTTGCTTGCTGTTCTGCGTGCTTATTTATCTACTTGGCTATTAAAAATGATCAAATCTGGTATAACCTTCAAAATTTGGAGAGTACAATTTGCAAACAATCCAAAACTGAAAACCTTAAATTTTGCAAAAATTGACGTAAAGTTCTTTCTGGAGTCAAAAGTCATTTCAAGAAGTCAAAAGTCGTATGACTTTTTGTCAAATGTCATTTCAGTAAAGCCCATATGTCGTATGATTAAGAACCCAGTGTCGTACGAGTTTTCAAACCAGCAAAATTCAAGAAGCCAAAAATTGTTAGCAACTATCGTATGAGTTTTGTCAACTGTCGTTTCATATCTACCCAACTGTCGTACGAGTTTCACAATTGTCATTTCATTTATACCCAACTGTCGTACGAGTCTGCAGAGTGTCGTTTGGAAAAATTTGAGAAAGTTGTCAGAAATTGTCAAATTGCAAGATATCCAATGTTTCCAGCCTAGTTCCAGAATCTGTCAAAAATATCATTGTGTCAGGAACAGAGCAGTAGCTATTGAGCATTCTACCATTTTCTGAGTTTGATCTTTTGAATCTAATCTAGTCTTCTATTTGATCAATTTGAATCCTTTTTATCTCGTGTCAAAACCTTGTCATAACTATCAATCTTCAATCAATCAATCTTCAAAAACAGGCTAAGTGTTGAGAACTCGTGTCCGCTATCTTTTGGGTGATCTATCCCATACATCCAGGGCACAGTTTCCTTCACCCACATCTCATCAGATTTTCAAAATTATCATAATCTTGACAAGGTTGCGCCATCCGATTTTCTTGAATCAAATTGTTCTTCAGTTGTCTTCATCCTTTTCTTCTGTTTCATTCAAAGTTAATGGTGGAGACCAGAGCTTCTTCACACAAGAAATCAGAAGAAACATCTCAGCACTTACTTTTGACCAATACCCCGGGTCCAACTCTTGAACAACTCATCAAGTCAGGTATCTACGAAGACGACGGTCTCGGTAACTTTCGATTAAAAATTGGTTACATACCTCCTCTATCAACTCACAGAGGTAATCAACAAACTCCTCCTCAATCTATTCCAGGGAGCCCAAAAACTCCTACCATGTCTTAAGCAGGGACAAACCATGGTTCTCTAGGAGGAGGATCCCAGGGACACCCTTCTCAACATAATGCCGACCAAGACCCTACACCCTCTGAAATCCATCGGTGTCAGAATGACGATGAATTCAAAAGAATGATGAGGTATTTCTTGAAAATAGATAGAGAGGCATACTTTTTGCAATTAGCCCAAGAAGGAGCTAAACTTCCTCCTCACTTCAATGTCAAAGATATCATCACGCATGAGGAAGAAACTCCGATGACGGCCATAATGAACCAGCTGCACACTATGCAGGTCAAAATGAATAAAATTGAGAAAGAGAAGGAACCCAAGGAATTCTCCATGGAGGCCCTTTGTCCTTTCCCTTTTGACAAAGACTTGTATATGCCTCCATTCCCAAAAAGAGTGGAGATACCAAAGTATGACAAATACGACGGACACTCTGATCCTCAAGATCATGTCAGAGAGTTCTGTACACAATCCATGGAACTCATGCATGAACCGACTTATCTAATGCATCTTTTTCCTAGATCCTTGGGAGGAGCATCCATTCAGTGGTTTTCAAGATTACCTTCTACGATCAAAACTTTTGAGGAATTGATTAAATTGTTTTATCAACAATATTCCTACAATATTCAACATCTGATTACCATGATCGATATCTGTAACCTCAAGCAATATCCAGGGGAATCATTCCTAACTTTTCTCAAGAGGTGGCGAAAGAAGTTTTCTTTATATGCTAGACCAATTCCCGAAATGGAGAAACTTGAAATCTTTATCAATAACCTTGTTCCAGAGCTCAACTATCCATTACAAATGCAAGATCATGTATCTTTTGATAAAATGGTGGATAATGCAATCAAGATTGAGAAAGTACTTGTCAAGAAAGGAGAAATCACACTTCAAAAGGACAAGTCTGAAGCGGGATCTAGCTCAAAAGATAAAAACAAGAGCTGGAATAGAAACAAAGGTATCGTCTCTGATGGTGTTGTTGACACTATCCACACCCCATCAAAGGCATCGGCCTACAATCTCACCCTTTCCACCAAAGCCATTGAAGCTTCAGAGCAAAAATCTGCTGAACCATCTCCAAAGAAGCCATTCAAACGATGGGATAATAAATGAAAGTTTACTCCCCTGGGAGAATCTTTGGAATCTGCTCTGAGGACCCTGATAGCTAATAACATGATCTCTTTACCACCAATCCGAAAACCTGATCCGGATCCAAAACCATATTGGTGGAAAGATAATGAATTCTATGCTTTCCATCGGACTAAAGGCCACAGAACTAATGGATGCTTCCATTTGAAACATACCATTCAAGACTTGATAGATCAAGGGGACATCACAATCGATAATCCTACCAGCAATAATGATCACACAGCATTTATAGAACCTTTTCCACAACATGGCAAGGGAGTTTCCACTTCTCAGCCTAACATGGGGGTAAAAGTCAACTATGCCTACCCTGGAAATGATGTTGTCATCAATATGGTGGAACCATGCCTCTCTGAGAGCTGTAATGTCATCATGATTGTACGATGAGATAGAAATCATTCCTCAGCTAATGCAGTTACCAGATCACAAGCTCAGATGCATCTAAAAGGACAAACACCAAATTCATCTGATGTCCCTAAGATACCTTTCAATCTCACATCTGCTTCTAAACAGAAGGTTGCCTTGAAATCTTCCAATCCAAAGGATACCAGACCTACATCTTACAGCATCGTACAACAACTCCAGCATACCAATGCCAAAATCTCTATGTTTGAGTTACTTCGAATATCTCCAGCTCACAGAGATATCCTAGACAAAGCTTTGCTCAGCTCTAATGTTCCTGATGATCTAGATCTAGACAGGTTCCAGACTATGGTTGGTCATCTAACATCTCCGCAATATATCTCCTTTTTAGAAGAGGATGACAACTCCCTAAGTCACCCACATAATCAGCCCTTGCACATAGAAGTCTTGATCCAGAACCGTCGAGTCAAATGTGTGTTGATAGATGGGGGCGCAGGCCTCAACATTTGTTCTTACAACTTAATCACACAGTTGGGATTCTCAGAGATGGCTATTGATCCTCGAAAGAAGATCACCATAAAAGCCTATGATGAACAAGAAAGAGCTTCTAAAGGCACCATTGTCTTGCCCATCCGGGTGGGTCCAGTCATCAAAGATACCACATGTCAGGTGCTCGATCTACCATTGGCTTACAATATCCTTCTAGGGAGACCCTGGATACATGAAATGCAAGCTATTCCTTTGACATACCATCAATGCTTGAAATTTCCCTATGAAGGAGTGGAGGTTACTATCCCAGCTGATCTGAGTACAACTTGCAATACATTGAAGGAAAGTGCCGATAAACTTGTTCCCAATAACAGAGAATCTTCCATCAAGCAACAAAATGTGGCTTCCACATCTAAGATGGACGACATTGCTAAAGAGATCAATATCAAAGAAAATGGGATGGGAGAATACACTATAGAGCCAGTCTTGTCTCTGACATCTCTCCCAATCTCACCTAAGTCGTATGGCCAATCCTTGAAGCAGTCTAAATCAGAACCTAAGGAACCTATGGAAGCATACAAAAGACATTTTGTGGTGGAGAAAGTATCCAAACAAGAATTTGAAGAGGATGAAGCTGTGCTGGCATGGCTATATAAAGAGGATTCTGAATCTAAAATTGTTCAACCTAGTGAATCTATAGCACCTACAGTCCCTTCTAATTCATATGGTCCAGGAAACAAATTGATAGCCAAGATGGGATATTCCGATCAAGGACCTCTAGGAATTAGGGGAAAGGGTCTTGTGACCCCCATTTCACATATTGGTCGAGCCAAAAAAGATACTGGTGGCATAGGGTTTAAGAAGAAACCCTATCATCTCAAAAGTGGTTGTTCTCATGTCATAGAACAAATTGCACCAGGAGAACCCCTTCTTAAGAAAGAAGAAACAAAACCCTCGGATGATGATTCAGATAGCTCTGAGCTTATCCCCTATGAAAAATTGCCTAAAGAGATCAAAGATCTTCTTGATGATACAGATGATCCTATCAGAAGAATTAATGTAGTAGAAACACAAGAACCTACTGTAGCGCAAGAGATGGTTGTACCACAAGAACTAGCCAATCTCGAAGGCAATCAAACTGATCAAGAAGCAGGGGGTAGTTATTCTGACACTGATTCCCATGAATATGAATTCAAGTCAGAGACTGAGGGTAATTCTTCTTGGGGTATTCATCCTGATTTCACGCATTTTCTAAGATTTCCTGGAGATTCTGAATCAGAAGATGAGTCAAATGATTATGAATGGGGTGCCATTCCAGAAGAAGATGAGTTGGATCCCAATCTCATTATGCACCATCTATCCATTGCTCCCAGAGTAAAACCAATCAAACAAAAATTGAGAAAGATGCATCCTCATGTTGCACTCTTAGTCAAAGCAGAACTAGAAAAACTCCTAAAAGCTGGATTCATCCGTGTCATAGACTATGCTGAGTGGATTTCCAACATTGTACCTGTTTCAAAACCAGATGGTTCAATCAGAGTGTGCACGGACTTTAGAGACGTGAACAGAGCATGCCCTAAGGATGATTTTCCACTGCCTAACATTGATATGATAGTGGACATGACTGCGGGCTATGAAATGTATTCCTTAATGGATGGCTTTTCTGGATACAACCAAATCAAAATTGCTCCAGAAGATCAAGAGAAAATAGCTTTCACATGTGCGTGGGGAACTTTCTGTTGGAATGTTATGCCATTCAGACTCAAAAATGCTAGAGCTACATATCAAAGAGCAATGACATCTATTTTTCATGATATGATGCATAGAACAATGGAGGATTACGTAGATGATACCTTGGCAAAATCCATGATTAGAACTAAACATCTAACAGACTTGAGCATGATCCTTGATAGAATGGAAAAATTTAGTCTTCGACTAAATCCTAAAAAGTGTGCTTTTGGCGTCACTTCTGGAAAGCTCCTAGGATACATCGTCTCCAAGAAAGGCATTGAAGTTGATCCAGCTAAGGTCAAGGCTATAATAGAGATGCAACCTCCCACAAATATCAGTCAAATGAGGACGTTGCAAGGCAGAGTTCAATCTATCAGAAGATTCATATCACAGGTAGCGGACATCTCACAGCCTTTTACAAAAACATTGCATAAAGGTGTGACCTTTGCATGGAATGAAGAATGCGAGAACAACTTTAAACATATCAAGAAGTATCTATCAAATCTGCCTATATTGATGCCTCCTATTCATGGGAAGCCATTAATATTATATGTCTCTGCAACAGATACATCACTGGGGGCATTATTAGCACAGCATGATGAGAACAAGAAAGAAAGAGCCATCTACTATATTAGCCGAACTTTAGTGGCCTATGAGAAGAACTACTCAATGATCGAGAAGGCATGTCTAGCTGTGATCTTTGCATCACAGAAATTGAGACACTACATGTTAGCTCATACCACTCATTTGGTAGCTAAAATTGATCCACTGAAATATCTCCTAAGCAAAGCTGCCCTCACAGGTAGACTAGCTAAATGGGTCATGCTCTTGAGCGAATTTGACATTGAATATGTTGAAAGAAAAGCTATCAAAGGACAGGTCATCACTGATCAATTAGCTGAAGCACCACTGTTTGATGATACACCCATGCAAATGGAGTTTCCCGATTCCTCTATCATGCACTTCTCTTCTAGAGCATGGCAGTTATTCTTTGATGGCTCCTACACACAAAATGGATCCGGAGCAGGCATATTGTTCATTACTCCTCAAGGATACTAGATACCCAAAGCATTTAGATTAAAGTTTCCTTGCACAAACAATATTGCTGAATATGAGGCACTTCTCAATGGTATGAAAATGGCAATACAGTGGAGAGTTACAGAGATGCACATTCATGGAGACTCACAACTGGTCATCCACCAGGTCAATGATGTGTACCAAAGCAAAGATGAAAAGCTCATTCCTTACAAGAGAATGGTCGATGATTTAAAGAAATACTTCATCTCTATCACATTTGAGCAAATACCCAGAACGGAGAATAAGGCTACTGATGCAATGGCAACATTATCTACTCTTTTACAACAGCCTGAACATGAACTACGCTATGAGTTCCTGGTGGAAGCCCTATCCTATCCTGCATATGACTCCCCTGAAACCCGCATGATCTGCACTGTTGTAGGTTATGACTCATCTCGCTACAAAAATTTGTTCTCCTATCTCCACGACCAAATCATCCCTGACTCCTTTAACCGTTTTGAGAAATGAAACCTTATCCGATCCGCATCCCAATATGTCATCATTGGTAATGATCTGTACAAACAAGGTCTAGATGGTACACTGCTTAGATGTTTAGAACGGGAAGAGTCTCAACGTGCATTAGAGGAAGTCCACGAGGGTATATGTGGGTCACACTCGAACGGTTTAACGTTAGCTTGAAAACTTATTAGGGCTGGGTATTATTGGCCTGAAATGGAAAAAGAAGCTATTAAATTTGCTAAAAACTGTCAACAGTGTCAAGTACATGGCAACTTGATTCATGCTCCAGGGAGAGATCTGATTCCCTTTACTACACAATGGCCTTTTCAACAATGGGCATTTGATCTCATAGGTGCTATCCATCTGCACTCTTCTAATGGACATACCCATATAATCACAGCTACAGATTATTTTACAAAATGGGTAGAAGCAGTTCCTCTAACACAAGCAATGGGGAAACAGATCTCTATGTTCATCCTGAACTACATCATTTGCAAATATGGGATCCCTCACTCTATAATCACAGATAACGAGGGACAATTCAAAAACAAGGACCTAGATGACTTATGTGCCAAGTTCAAAATTACTCAACATTGGTCATCTATCTACTATCCTCAAGGGAACGGACAAGCTAAGGCTTCAAACAAAAATCTCCTAAAGATCTTGCACAGAACAGTGAATAAAATGGGAAGAGACTGGCATCTGATGATCAATCCAGCTCTCTGGGCATACAGAACTAGTATCAGAACACCTACAGGGGCTACACCTTTCGCTTTAGTTTATGGGTCTGAAGCGGTACTGCCTATTGAGGTTGAAATCCCATCACTCAGAATCAAAATGCATGGACTTGTCACTGATGAAGACTACAGAGTGTCTAGGTTACAAGAACTTGAACTACTAGATGAGCGCAAACAAGCAGCGTATGATCATCTCAGAGTATATCAAAAGAGAATGTCTAGAGGCTACAACAAGAAAGTCAGACACAGAGAATTTCAGATTGGTGATCTAGTGTTGAGAGAAAATCTTAAAAATCAATCACATCGAGAACGCAAGGGGAAGTTCGAACCCAACTGGCTGGGTCGCTTTGTAATCACTGCTACTTTTGGCTCTGGTGCCTATCAACTCTCAATAACTGAAGGAGAATAGCTCTGAGAACCAATCAACGTTCTCCATCTGAAGAAATTCTATGCTTAAGGCATTCAGTGCTTGGTAAATATCCTGAAAAAAATCTTAAAAATCAGAAAAAAAGTCCTGAAAAAATGAACATCTTGGTGAAAACCTAGCAATAGGCGCCTTGATGATTCACAAAAAAAAATCAAAAAATATCAAAAGTACAAAAAAATTGAAAAAAATGAAAAGTACAAAAAAATTGAAAAAATGAAAAATACAAAAAAAAATGAAAAAAGAAAGAAAAAGTGCCTTGGTGAAAACCTGGAAACAGGCGCCTTGGTAGCAAAAATAGAATCTCTACCAAGATGGTGAAAACCTGGCAAATAGGCGCCACTTGTTCCAAAATGCTCCATCTATCAGCACAATCTTGGTCTTTCCCAACTTTCAGTCTTGCTTTAGTTTGTACATATCTCCCAGTTTGTTTCTGCATATCCTAGTTTTCAATAAGTCAGTCTGTACACCAATCAGCTCAAGCATCTGTATCCTATCAATGTTCAACTTGGGGGCAATCAATGTCATATCCTATGGCCTCCAATGTATCTTAGACATGTCATATCCACTCAGAGTCCTTTGAAGCTTCAAGTTGAGTCAGTCAGTCTATCTCGTCTCCAGAAAGGATTTTGCATCAACAACAATCAAACATCAAAACTCAACTGAAAACAATCTGTGCTTTTCATGCTTTTATCTCCTTGTATGCTTGCTGATTCGCATTGAGATTTTTGCATATTGTGTCCCTTCGAGCTCTTCGATGATGTCCTTTATAGGATTTAGAGAGTGATGACTGGGGGCATAATCTTTTCTTTGTCTTCTGCTTGTATGTGAAAATCTAACATCTTTGGAACTTCTGGATTGAAATGGTGTCCGACTGTAAGAGCCTCTATCTTGAATTGGATGGCCATGCGTACCTCGACCATTGATACCCAGACAATTCAAGGAAGTTTGATCTAACTATTATCTTTTTGAGTAAGTTCTTTCTCCTACTGTGGAACGCAATCTTGCCTAAGAATGTGAACGATAAAGGGTCACTACGGGTAATTCACATTGGATTTAGAATGATCTCTTGACTGTTTGATGTGTTTGTAACGCAAGGCGTACTCAGGTCATCACAATGTTTATGTTTTGATGCTTGTACAAATTGCTATATCAAAATGGACATGATGTTCAAGTCATCCTGGCGCTTGTGCCTTGGTGCTTATATCTAATCCGACATTTCGAAAACAAAATCAATATTCATATCTCCATGGTTGTTGACCAGTGGGTGTTGTATTGATTCTTGCGCATACAAATCGATATTCATATGTCTATGGTTTCATGGCTAGTGGGCATTGTATTGATTTATCAGGTTACCTAAAAGTTCAATGATGATAACAAATCGACATATGATCAGTGACTAGGTCCTAGGTCTTAGGTTGCATTTCATTTTGCATGTCTCATTGCATTTTGCAAATTTGTATGATCTCACCATGACTAGATGAACTTCAAAGCTTAAATGGTTCTTCAATCACATCTTCAAATCTAACAAGAGCTGGACCTAACTTGAAGGTCTCTTAACGGAATCGCAAGCAATAATCCTCCTGGGTCAACCATCTTTTTGACATAAGACTGAGTACTTGTCTTCATCAACCTGCAAAAAATATCATGTGTATCGTTGCATTTACATATCATATCATAAACATTTATTGCATTACATTTACATCCATTGCATAAACATACATATTTCCATAATCACTACATCTACATAACATTCATACATATGAAAGAAATTATCGAATTGCATTGATCCATACATACATTCTACACTACTCATAGCATTCACATCACATGATATCATCATACGTAACAAAAATGACAAGTACACATGATGTCACAACCAAAAATAGCGATCTCATCTATATATCAAAAATCTCAAATAGTCAGGGGTGCACTACTGGCACAGGGTACAAATGAATAAGCTCCATAGAGCTATCAGACACAACGATGTATCAATAAGAAAGTAACAAAAGATCAAGAGAAGTCAACTGTCAGCATGCTCCTCTGCATCTGGTGGAGGAGGAGGAGGTGCATCTGGTATCACCTCCGCTCTTGGTTCCCTAGCTCCCTCTGATGCTGCCATATACTGAGAATAGGTCGGCACTCTCTGTGCAGCAGGGACTACTGCATAGTACGCAGATACATAATATGAGGCCCGCGCTGTCTGATGAATCACCTCTGCCTGTAATCTCTGTATCTCGGCGTGCTGCTCTGTACGCTATCTATCTGCCTCTCGATGCCTCTCCTCTAATCTGGCCTGCTCTATCTTCAGGTCCCGGACCTGAACTGTAAGCCGTCTGATAATCTCAGCCGAAGTAAGAGGAACCTCAGGCTCTGCATCAGCTGCTGGCATATTTGTGTCCTGTGCTGGCTGTGCTGGCTGTGCTGGCTGATCTGCATGTGAAGGAATGCTCATCCTGTGCGCCTTATGGTGTCTAACCTCAGCACCCAAATCAAATGTGTCATCCACACTGGTCCCACCTGGAAATTGCTCAGCTCCTAGCACATCATCTACAAATCCTACTCCACCCAGTGTGCCACTCTCACCTCGGCTCCGTCTCTGTGTGCCGGAAGATGTGCCCGCTGTAGATGTAGGAGGACGTGGAGGCCTTGCATGTCCTGGTGCTCTCTGTAAAGGAGTCATAGCTCTCTGTCTCGGAGGAGTAGGCTGTACCACCTGTGGTCTCGGTCCTGCTCTCATAGGAGCCCCTGTAACATCCATCGCCTCCTCCATGGAGGGTATCAGCTCTGTCGGATCAGAAAATTGGTGTACCCGGTGATCAGCAAGCCATGCCACATATGCATCTGTCACCCCGGCATCAACAACCTGTGGAAGGTAGTCCCAATCCCTACCAATAATCCGGCTATACTCCTCAGCACATACAGAATAACTCAGCCGTGGTCCCCATCCGAGCCCTATCTCACGCACAATGTGGGCATAAGCAGTATAATCCTGCGGGACATCCTGAATGCGTCCATACTGACGCCAGACTCTGGTAATCAAAAATCTCTCCAAGACGGTGGAGGTCCGTCCTATCAATATCCTACTCTGAAAAATGAATGACAACTGCTCTCTCGCAGTAGGCCAGGCCTCTATCTGTACATATGGTCTCCAGATCACAAAGGTCATGTCATCCAAGCATCGGCAGAAATAATCAGTGTGACCCATGCGAACCTGAGTAACGTAGCCAGCATACGTATATATAATCAGCTCCTGTGGCTGTCGCTGACTCTGAAACACTGGTCTCAAAATTGGGATATGCTCCCAAGCCCATATCTGCAGTACCACCGCTCCTGAAGCAAATGTCTTGCAGTCCTGATACACGACCTCGTGCATCTCAGAATACAAGTGCGCCAACAGACACTAACCCCAGGCAAGCTCAGTCGGTGTAGCCATCAAGAGTGCTACCATAGGTGCCCATCCCATCAAGAAGCTGTTCTGCTGAGAGCCAGGCATAATCAACTCTCCGATCATCCCCGCAATGATACACTCTAGACGATGTGTCTGACCATATCTTTGCACTAGTGTCTCCCAAGATATAGACCCAGTCAGCTGTGTCTCATCACCGAACAGTCGTCTGAACGCATGCAGTCCCCTTGATCCTCCACTAACATACTCGGGACGTCGCGGAGCATGGAACGGAATGCGAAGAATCCTATAAACATCCTCAGGGGTCACAGTGATCTCCCCAGTCGGAAGGTGGAAAGTCTGGGTCTCAGAGTGAAATCTCTCAATCAGGGCAGTCAATAAACCATGATTTACCCTAACATCGAGTAAATGAATCAGGTACTCAAATCCACAGGCAGCGAGATGAACCCTCATCGGGTCTGGCAAGGCAACACATAATCTCTGGGTGGCCGGATACGAATGGCGAACATGTACGTCAGGATATGTAACCTAAATCATAATGCAACAGGGTGTTTTGTCAGAAATTCAGTTCGAAATAAGGCCAAAATATCAGAATGACACAGTTTTCAAAGTTTCAGAAGGTAGGGCAAAGTGTCCGCAATCAGGCAAAAAGATCAGAAAAGTTTCATTTTTGACCTAAAACTAAGTTTTTCACATGCTATTTTTCAAACGACATTCCAGACTGGCATGAAATGTCGTACGACATTCCAAAACATACCAAACGACATTTCATAGTCGTACGACATCGCACTTTGATTCAGACGAGTTTCAAGGGACCCGACGAAATGTCGTACGACACAAGGGTCCCTATCATACAACACTTGGGCATGCACGAAATGACATTCTACATTCAAATGAAATGTCGTACAAGTCTGGATTGGGACTCGTACGAGTTTCTACAGATGCGAAAATTAAAAACTAAAAATGCGTATGAAAAAAATTAAACATGCTATAGAACATCAAAAACATGCATTTTCAGGGGGGAACAGAGGTCCACCTACCGGATGTCCATACTGTCGAGGTCTGTCATGTCTCCGGCTGCGCTCAAAATGGTGCGAACTCACAAGTACCTTCAGTTCTCGCTGGTCTGTCATTTTCTTGCTCAGAGGGCTCCACAGAATCTCTAAAATCAAAGGGTTGAAATGAATTGAAAATGACCGTTCCGGCCTTTATATAGCTTTTGACCTAATTTTTAAAAGTGCTCCGTTTTCCATGAAAATTGCACCCCTAGCTAATTTCGACGTTCTAAATCCTTTTTCGGGATCAAAATTGAAATCTGAGATCGTTTATTATGTCAAAATCGCGATTTAAAATTTTTGGACCCATGACGGTCTACTACTTGCATCATAAACCTTCAATCATCACAAAAATCCAGCACTCAACTTAACTGATTATCTTTCATCAAACTATCAAAATTTCAACTTGGTCAACCATGGTCAAACCTAGTCAACCTTGGTCTTTGGGACCTTCCAAACGATGCAGAATGCGTTCTCGGACGTGTATAACCACTTCTCAAATCAATTAACATGCTTCTAAACTATAACACTGACTTTTCTTGTCAGATTTCAATTTTAATCCCGAAGGGGGCATGGTATTGCACATCATTCAAAGTCTGTAAATCAAATTCTATCGATCAAATCTATCAATATCTTTCATCAGTGATCAAGACAACAATCACATCTAGTCACTGATTCATCAAAAGTCCTCATCGCTAGGGGCAAATCTATCATCACTTGGGGCATATCAGATTCATCGATCCATATCAATCTGATATTCTCCTAATCTTGTAAACTGTATCAGTTTTTGCAACCATCGGATCATAGTGTTCTTTCCTTGGTTCTTCAGCAACTGAAGGGTTCGGATGTGATACCTGCTAGTTCTGCTAAGACAATCGAGTCTAGAACGGGTCACTCACTTCTTATCAATCCTAAGGTTCGGAATCAGGCATTTTGACACTTTTTCGCAATCATAGGTTCATTTGCTGCTACAGTGAACATTATCTTTGGTCATTCAGGACCTATTATCTCCATATCGATTCAATATCAATCAACTCCTATCTCAATATCTTTCAATCGGTTTCTATCTTGAGATCGGTTTATCTTTTGAATCAGTTTCATATCTTTATCAAACACAGACTATCTTTGAACCACTGCGCTTCGCACAGTAATTCAAAGAGGGGCAAAATGTAATACCCCAAAAATGGGCTATAAGTTCATTAATCTCCTACATCGACAAATCGAATGAAATCAACATCAAAGTCCTAATCTAAGGCACATCTAAACATCATCAAATCTAATTGATTATCTTAAATTTTGCATCGGGGAATATTCCTAGTAATATTCCTAATCATCTTAATTATCTTTAATTTAATGATTATTTGGCAATAAATCACATTTATCCTAAGTTTGATTAATTGAATATTTTCATATTTAATTAATTAGATTTAATATTTGCCACTTAATTGTGTAATTAAATTTAATTCTATCTATTATTAATTGTATTATTTAATTTTGACAATAAATCAAAATTCCTATCTTTAATTGATTAAATTCTTATTTAATTAATTAAAGCATGTTGTCATTATTTAATAATATAATTTTTAATAAAGTTTGAATAAATAGTTAACTAACCCATAAATTAATTATTTATTTACAAAAATCAGTTGAGTTAAGGATAAATCACTTTATTTATTTAATTCTTAATTATTATGCATATTCAAAAGAAACAGTTAAACTCCAAATCAGAAAATCAATGCAAGTTATTGACTTTTTTGGAACTCAACATCCTTTTGGAGTTCAAAAAGCTGATCTAAAACTCTAATTTGAGTTAAAAAGCTATTTTTGCATGTTTTTGCATGATTTTGAGAATTAACTATCTTTTATGATCAGATAACTCAAAAATCAAGATGAGTTAATTTGAGTGATTTATGGCTTTTCCCATGCACCTCCAAAGCCCTGGATTTTTATAAATTAAGGCTTTAGCTCTTCACAAATCATCTCATATTTTGCACAATCACGCTGGAGGATTGGAATTGAAGAATCAAAGCTCTTGTGAATCGACATCTTTGTGAGATCAATCTTATTTTTGCATTCATATTACATATCATTGTTAGATTAGCATAGCATATCAGTTTTCATATAGATTAATTTCATATCAGTTTTTCATTCATTCTTTATTGCATAGAAAATATCAAAAATATAGATCAAATTGCATTCAAATCCTTCATTTAGGTGTCGTCTAGGTCACTGATCTCGATTACAATCTGAGAACAT
Organism: Chamaecyparis obtusa; assembly: GCA_027943335.1. NCBI lineage: Eukaryota > Viridiplantae > Streptophyta > Pinopsida > Cupressales > Cupressaceae > Chamaecyparis > Chamaecyparis obtusa. The sequence continues at coordinate 1,026,728 of BSBK01000235.1, read as the reverse complement.
TAATCTCGCACCTATTAGAAGGCAGTAAATCGCTTGGTTAGTTTAGTTTTCAATTTTGCACGATTTCAATTTTTGCTAACCTCTAATGTTTTACTGAGTGTTGTGTCTACAGATCAGGTACAATTTTCACACACACACCGTCATGCTAACACTTGGTTCACTGATGGAAGTACTCATAGGCTCAACTGCATTGAGGTAACAAGCAAGGGCATAGTCATTTGGGAAGGTATAAATACCATGGCTTGGATTTTTGGAGGTTTGATTAATAAGTTCTAGATATTGGATAGTCAAAGTTGGGAAAGATTGGGAGATAGTGTTTACGGATATGGATCTGTCATCATTGGTCCTAACCTGACACTCAAGTTCAAAGGTGATATTACAACTTAAGACATTCAATTCATGAATAGGCTCAATGTCATTGTGGGAGTCCAATTCAGCCATAGGTGGATCAGACTCGATAGGTTCCTCATTTCTCTCTAGACTTATGTTGGGTTCAGGTGCATATTGGTGAATAACATCAACATGTTATTCTGTAATAAGCTCATCTTCTTCTAGAATGGCCCCCCATTCATAGTCATTATATTCTTCATCTATGCCTCTAGGAAATCTAAGAACATGAGTAAAGTCAGGATGAATACCCCAAAAAGGGTTACCCTCATATTCTAATTTGTATTCATACTCATGAGAATCTGTCTCAAAATAACTACCACTTTCCTCTTCTTGATTATTTTTGAGATTAGCTAGTTCTTGTGTTGCAACTATCTCTTGATTGATAGTAGGTTCTTGTGTTTCTACTACATTAATTCTTTTGATTGGATCATCTTTATCATCAAGAAGGTCTTTGATCTCCTTAGGCAATTTTTCATAGGGGATGAGTTCTGAGCTATCTGAATCACTATCTGATGGTTCTGTTTCTTCTTTCTTAAGAAGAGGTTCTCATGGTGCGATCTTCTCTATGACATGAGAACAATTACCTTTGAGGTGAAAGGGTTTCTTTTTAAATCCTAAGCCAACCTTGTCTTTGTTTTCTCTACTAGTATGTGGAAGAGGTGCCTCAAGACCTTTTCCTCTGACTCCTAGAGGTCCTTTACCTGAATATCCCATCTTAGCTATTAATTTATCTCCTGGGTCATATGACTTAGAAGGATCTTTTGGTACCACTGAGTTACTAGTTTGAATATCATGGGATTCAGATTCATCTTTGTATAGCCATGCAAGCACAGCTTCATCCTCTTCAAATTCTTGCTTGGAGACTTGTTCTTCTACAAAATTCTTTTTATATGTCTCAAGAGGTTCTTTAGATTCTAGTTTGGATTATTTCAAAGATTGTCCATAAGACTTAGGTGAGATAGGGAGAGATGTCAAAGATAAGACTGGCTCCATAGTATATTCTCCCATACTATTTTCTTTGATATTAACCTCTTTTGCAAGATCTTCCATTTTAGATGTGGATGCTTCTTTAGTTGGTTCAATGGAAAATTCTCTATTATTAGGCACAAGCTTATCTGCACTTTCCTTCAATGTATTGCAAGTGGTGGATATGTCTACTAGAATAGTGACCTCTACTCCTTCATAAGGAAATTTCAAGCATTGGTGAAATGTAGAAGGAATAGCTTTCATCTCATGTATCCATGGTCTCCCTAGAAGAATGTTGTAAGACAAAGGTAGATCAAGAACTTGAAATATAGTATCTCTGATAACTGGACCTGCTCTAATAGGTAAGACAATTGTGCCCTTAGAAGATCTTTCTTGTTCATCATAGGCTTTGATAGTTATTTTCTTTCTAGGATCAATAGCCAATTCTGAAAATCCCAATTATGTGATCAAGCTGAAAGAACAAATGTTTAGGTCAGCGCCTCCATCTATCAACACACGTTTGACTCTACTGTTCTAGATCAAGACTTCTATATGAAAGGGCTAGTTATGTGGGTGACTCAAGGAGTTGTCATCTTCTTCTGAAAAGGATACATACTGCAGAGACGTAAGATGTCCAACCATAGTCTGGAACCTGTCTAAATCAAGGTCATCAAGAACATTGGATCCGAGAAAAACTTTATCTAGAATGGCTCTATGAGCTGGAGATATTCGAAGCAACTCAAACATGGAGATTTTCGCAATAGTGTGTTGGAGTTCTTGAACAATGCTATAAGATGTTGGCCTTGTATCTTTAGGATTGGAAGGTTTAGAAACAGCCTTCTGTTTGGAAGCGGAAGAAAGATTGAAGGGCATCTTAGGGACATGTGATGAATCTGGGATTTGTCCGTTCAGATGTGCCTGAGCTTGTGATTGAGTAACTGTGTTAGCTAAAGGATGATCTCTATCTCTTCATACAATTGTGATGACATTGCAATGTTCAGAGAGACAAGGTTCAACCATATTGATAACAACATTATTTCCAAGGTAAGCATAATTGACCTTTGCCCCCATATTAGACTGAGAAGATGAGACTTCTTGCCCATGTTTGGGAAATGGTTCTATGAATTTTGTATGATCATTATTGCTCTTATGATTGTCAATGGTGATATCTCCCTTATCAATCATATCTTGAATAGTATGTTTCAAGTGTAAGCAGTTATTAGTTTTGTGACTTTTACCCCGATGGAAATCATAGAATTCATTCTCTCTCCACCATTTTGGTTTAGGCTCAGAATCAGGTGGTCAGATCTCAGGAAAAGAGATGATGTTATTGGCTAGAAAAGTTCTCATAGCTGATTCTAAAGATTCTCCAAGAGAAGTGAACATTCATTTATTATCAGCGGACCACCTTTTATACTCTAGCTTCTTTTGAGATGATTCAGGCACCTTTTGTTCTGAAGCTTTTATGGCTTGGGTACCAATAGTTAAATTGAAAGCTGGTGTCTTTGATGGGGCATGGATAGTATCAACAACACCATCTATGACAATGCATTTATTCTTGTTCCAATTTTTATTCTTGTCTTTAGAACTGGATCCTGATTCGTACTTGTCTTTTTGAAGTGTGATTTCTCCTTTTTTCACAAGTACTTTTTCAATTTTGATAGCATTGTCTACCATCTTATCAAAAGATGTATGATCTTGCATTTGTAAAGGATAGTTGATCTCTAGGACAAGATTATTGATGAAGATTTCCAGTTTTTCAGTTTCTGGAATAGGTCTAGCATATAGAGAGAATTTATTCCTCCATCTCTTGAGAAATGTTAGGAATCATTCTCCTGGATATTGCTTGAGATTACAGATATCAATCATGGTGACAAGATGTTGAATGTTGTAGGAGTATTGCTGATAGAACAATTTGATCAACTCCTCAAAAGTTTTGATAGTAGAAGGCAATCTAGAGAACCAATGAATGGCTGCTCCCCCTAGAGATCGAGGGAAGAGACACATCAGATAGGTTGGTTCGTGCATGAACTCCATAGATTGTGTACAAAATTCTCTAACATGATCTCAGGGATCCGAGTGTCCATCATACTTATCATACTTAGGCATCTCCACTCTTTTTGGGAATGGTGGCATGTACAAGTCTTTGTCAAATGGAAAAAGACATAGGGCCTCCATGGAGAACTCCTTGGGTTCTATTTCTTTCTCAAGGTTATTAAGCTTGACTTGCATAGCATGCATCTGTTTTCTCATAGTTGTGAGTGGAGTTTCTTCCTCATGTGTAATGATATCTTCAACATTAAAGTTGGGAGGAACTTTAGCCCCTTGATGAGCTAATTTCAAAAAGTATGCCTCTCTGTCTTCTTTCAAGAAATGCTTCATCATTCATTTGAAGTTATCATCATTTTGATATTGAGCAATTTCTTCAGGTGTGGGTTCTTGATCTACACCATGTTGAGAGTGAGCTCTTTGAGAGCCCAAGTTTTTCCCTACTTGAGACATGGTAGGAGTTCTACCTAGGATAGATTGATGTGGATTTTGTTGGGTACCTCCGTGATTTGATGAAGGAGGAATGTAACCAGTTTTTAATTGAAGGTTGCCAGCACCATCGTCTTCATAAAGACCAAAATTGAAGATTTGCTCAAAAGTTGGACCTATGTGAGTCAAAGGTAAAGTATGAGATATTTCCCCAAATTTCTTGTGATAGGAAGCTCTAGTTTCCACCATTAACCTCGGGTGAAGCAAAAGAATAAGATGAAGACAACTGAAGAATGAATTGAATCAAGATGATCAGATGATGCAACCTTGTCAAGGTTTGATTGATTGAAGCATAGATTTGACTTAGATGAGGGATATTGTGCCCTGGATGTATGGGTAGATTCCCAAAAGATAGTGGACATGAGTTCACAACACTTAGTCATTTTGATGATCGATTGAAGATTGATAGTTATGACAAGGTTTTGACACAAGATGATAAAGACTCAAATCAATTAAACAGAAGGCTAAATCGGATTGAAAAGGCCATTTTAGGAAAATGATTGGATTCTCAGTATTTGTTGCTCTGTTCCTGACATAGTGATTTGTTTGACAGATTCTGGAAATAGGCTGGAAAAGTCAGGTCTCTGATAGTTCTGAAAACATTCTGAAAACATTTTAAAATTTCTCAAATGACTCTCTGCAGGCTCGTATGACAGTGGGTATAGCATGAAACGACAATTGACAAGCTCATACGATAGTTGACAATAGGGAAATTAATTTTTGAAAATGACTGGTAGCAAAACTCGTACGATAATATACCTGATACCATATGACAATCTGGGGATTCTGAAATGACAATAGCCAAAAGTTGTATGACTTTCTGACTTTACAAAATGATTGTTGACTCCAGAAGGTGTTTTACTTCAATTTTTGCAAATTTTGGGTTTTCAGTTTCAGATTGTTTGCAAATTTCAATGTCCAAATTTGAGGATTGTAACAGATTTTTTCATTTTCAGTAACCAGATAGATAAGCAAGCACACAAAATAGCAAGCAAGTGATTTCAAGCATGTCTAAAAACAATGAACAAGGGAAAAAGCAACCTTGTGCATGAACAATCAAGTGACTTATTTGTCCTAATCCTTAGAAGTGCTAATTGTGTATGTTCCAAAAAGTTTTGCATTAACGCACATATTCCTAGAAAATGAAAATTTGGCCTCACTAGGGTTTTTAGTAATGGTTTGACTCTGCAACTTTTATGATCCAAGAGGGCGAACTCCAATCCAGGCACACCGGGGTTTTGACACAGTCCAAGAACTTAATCTTCAGGATCTGCTAGGGAGATCTGACAGCCCAACAAGAGACCACACCTATGGAGATTTCTTCCAACAAGACATTTATATAGCAGTTGTCACTACCACGGTGAAAATGGCTATCACCGCTTGAGGTTCTATCAACGTGGTTGACCCAATTAAGGGAATGTCCACTACGGTTAACCCTCTCTAAAGGTGACTCACAAGATATACCACATGGAGACTGGTTCCAGATTCAAGGATTTGGGTTTTTGGTACTATCCAAAAAGGAAGTAGAGCATATTCCTGTAGCCTTTTCACTTTTAACCCAAACAAAGCAGATAGATTAATCTGACACGCTAAAATCAAGATTATCTCACAAAGATCTATGACGTCAACCCCTTATGATCTATCAACCTCTCTGAAGAGAGAATGCATCGATCAAAATTTGAAGACACACGGATCTAGTGGAACGTGAGACTCCCTCAGTATCCTCCCTACCTACAAGGGTTCCTTCATTGAGAAGAGTTTCACTAGAAACTCACTCTCTCAAGAGCCATGAATAGTGTTCATAGGGCCTATTTACTATGTGTAACAAAGATGTTGAAAGCAAATCTATGTTCATTTTTAGAGCCCAAATGAAATGTGTGATATGGAAAAGAAAGGCACTCCAGCTAGACACACAAGATGTTTGTTTTAATCCAAATCAAAACATTATCAGCTGAGAAGGTTACCTAAATTCCTCGCAACGTGCTTAGTAGATTCTTACCTATTTTTAGCAATTCTTGTGCTTTTTCCAATCAAAAACCAGTGAAAATCAATCAAAAATAGAGAATTTCAATTGTTAGGGTTAGCTGTTAGTCGAAATCTGACAAACTGCCTAAAAAAGTGAAACGGCAATTGAACCCTGGCACTAAAACTCATACGACAGTGGCTTACCTTCTAGATGACAGTCTAGAAACTCGTACAACAATGGGTATCAGATCAAACGACAATCAAGCTTCCAGATGATAGTGGGTTTCTGCTTGTGCGATCCTCGATCAAATAAACTTTCGTATGATAGTGGGTATCTCCTGGTATGAGTTTCTGATAAAACTCATACGAAAATTGTATGGACAGAGAATAAAAATCATGGCTGGGAATAGAAAAAGATAAGAAATGATAGAAATTGATAAAATTTTAAGGGAAACCCATTTCAGGGCCCCACGGTGGGTGTCAGAAATGTGTGTGTGAATTTTGTACCTGATCTATAGACACAACACTTCAGTAAAACATTAGAGGTTAGTTGAAATTGAAATCATGCAATAAATGAAAAACTAAACTAACCAGGTGATTTACTGCTTTCTAATAGATGCGAGTATGTATTCTCAGATTATACTGAGATCAGTGACCTTGATGACACCTAAATGAAGGATTTGAATGCAAAATCTAGATATGGAATGAATGCAATTACTCTATTTTTTTTTGTTTTTCTATGCAATAATATGATAATGAAAACTTGATATGAATCTATGCTAACAATGATATGGAAAACTGATATGCAAACTAAGCTAAGAAATGATATGAAAACTATGCAATAACAAATGAAAATCTCACAACAACTCGAATTCTCAAGATCGATCCTTTAGTCTCCAATTCGACAGCGTGAGTGTGCAATTCGTGGATGGATGGATGAAGAGCTGAAGCCTTAATTTATAGAAATCTAGGGCTTTGGAGGTGCATGAAAGAAAGCCATAAATCACTCAAATAACTCAGGTTGATTTTTGAGTTATTTTTAAATAAAGGATAATTACCTCACAAAATATGCAAAAGCAGAGTTCAACTCAAAATAGAGTTTAGCTTTAATTGATAATTGATAGTTATCTTCTTTTCTTGATTGTGCATGTTTTATTTATGAATTAATTTAATAATAAAGTGATTTATTTCCAACTTAACTGATTTTGAAAAATAAAATAATTGATTTATGGGTTAATCAATATTTTTCAAACTTTTATTCAAAAATAATATTATTAAAAACTGACAACTTGCTTTAACTAATTAAATAAGAATTCAATCAATTATTCATAAGATTTTGGATTTATTGTCAAAATTAAATAATACAATTTAGGAATAAATATAATTAACTTCAATTAAATAATTAAGTGGCAGAATTAAATCTAATTAATTAAATATTGAGAATATTCAATTAATCAAACTTTAGGATAAATTGGATTTATCGCCAAATAATCATTAAATTAAAGATAATTATTATAAATAGGAATATTGCTAGGAATATTGCCCGATGCAGAATTTATGATAATCAATCAAGATTCGATAATGTTCAGATGTGCCTTTGGTTAGGACTTTGATGTCAATTTCGTTTGATGTGTCGATATAGGAGGTTAATGAACTTATAGCCCATTTTTGGGGTATTACAAGTATATGGTTTACAAAGTAAATTGTGCAATTTTTCTTGAGTTCCTTGAAGGAAGGCTTAAATTCTTAAGGATAGATTCAGAGAATTCATAGTTCTTATGAGAATATGATGTCTAAATGTGAGAGTGAGAGGAATAATAGGCAAAGAACTTATTTTGGATTTGGGTGTGTTTGAGTTAAGTTTTCTGTTGATGTATGATGTATTTGACAATGTGCCCTAGGATAAGACATTGATCTATTCTCAGGAAGCAGTTTTTCATCATCAATCAACTTATAAATGATAAAATCTTTCAATCAATGTGTCAAGGACATCAATGCTTAATGTTTACTGATTCCTTTAAGAAGTGAATCCAAGGTACACCCACCTAAGCATTAAGGCTCAAAGTGTAGGAGGAATAATATCATAGTCTTTGTTAATTGGCCCTTTTCTTGTTAGATTTAGAGTGGGTTACAAGAGTTAGAGACATTTGTTTGTCAATCATATTGTAAATCTGCAAGTAGAAAGAAAAGTAACCAACAAAATGGAAACTCTGTTGGGGACCCATTGTATAGAGTCAAGTTTTTTTAAAAAATATTTGTTTTATATTCTCACCAAGTGTGAGTGGTGACTCTAATGTCTTTGTTTGATCAGTGCATTATTAGAATAAAATTTGATGTATATGTGATCCTAACAAACAATCTATACCCAGTGAAGTTGTGTTGTGGTTTGTTGGTTTTAGAGAAGGTTCAGAGTTGGGAAATGTTTCTTAGCTGATTCAAATTTTTCCTCTTCAAAGAGGTGGTGACTCTATGAACAATTTGAAAGGAGATTTGGAGGAGACTTCAGATCAGTATTTTGCAACGGTCACAACACTTCCAGGTAATCTTTTTATCAAAGCAAGAATAATCCCTTAATAGGTGAGCAAGTCACTAATGAAAAGGGAAAAAATAATCTTGAAGTTTGGTCATATTTTTTGGTAGAAGTATCAGTTGTTGTAATGAGTATCAGAAATATGTTGTGTTTTAATCAATTTAGTGATTGAATGAAGTTGGATAAGAATTTTGTCATGAGAACATAGTGTGTTATTTTGTCGGTGTTTTAAAATGGAGTTTCCAGCTTTGATGGGTCAAGATGATGTTTCTAGATCCAAAAGTTATCAGTCAAATCTTGAAAGTGTTAATAGAGAAAGAGATATCTATTTGATAAGTCAAAAAATTCAACAGACTTGCATAAAGATTTTAAGATGTGCAATAGGGGAAAGGGAAGAAGAATCAACCCATTTATACTATAAGAAATTTCTTGTAGCTTGTAATGAACTTCTTGTGGGTATTGAGCTTCAATAATCCCAATATGCTAAAATGTTTTTAGAACCGGTATGCATGAATTAGTCAGTTGGATTGCATCCCTTAGAAAGGAAGCACTTGAAAAGGTTAAAGAATGGATAGATTCATTTGTAGATATTGAATCTAGTTATGTTGAGGATGCTAAATCTTGTTATGTTGATAGTGTTGGTTATGATGTTGATAATGAAATATGTGAATATCAAGGTGTAGAAGATGAATCAATAGTTGATAATGCTCCCCTTGATTATGATGCAGATGTAAGTTCCTGCAGTGATTACTTTACACAAGATGTTGTGAGACAAGTGATTTTTGTCCCTATTTCAAATGGGGAAGATGTTTGCAGCATCAGCAGTGAGACCAATGAGATGGAATGTGAAGTCCAATGCTTCCTAAGTAGTGAGAAAATTTTAGAACTCTTGGAGATTGAGTTTCAGAGGTATACTCCGGCTATGTTTGTTTCTAAAATCCCATGCCCAGTAGATATAAGTTTTGACAAAGATGATACAAGTGATGGCATGATGTATGAAACATTTATTAATTTTCCTTATCCTGTATTTAAGATAAATGATATGCAAGTGGATGGTATATATCATTATAATGAGTTTGATAATGTTATATTTGATGAATATAATGATGCATGTATTAGTGAAGATTCCTATTTTCAAGAGCCTAGTGTCAGTGGTTCTTGTTTACATTTTGATGATGGAAACTGCTACAAATTCGAATGTGTTTTCTCATATTTGCAAGTGATTGATGAGTTATTAACTGAAAATACTTGTTCCTTTTTAGAAGATGTTGATATGAGTTGTGATCGGCAAGTTCTTTCTAATTTTATGCAGTCATATTTTTGTCTTGAGAGGTTCTATTTTAGTTTGCAAAGTGCTGACATGGAAATGGATTATTCTTTATTGCAAACTAATAATCAGTATATTGATGTTTCCAGCCATGAAGTTGAGTTGGAGTGTTTCTTTTTTCAAAATGGCAATGATAATGGAGGGTGTGATGTTTTGATGTCACACAATGATCAGCATTCATGGTAGTTTGATGTCTTGGTCTTGTCAAGTGGTGGTGAGTATGATGATCATTTTTTATGTGATATGCTGAAACAGATCATATTGTTTTTGAAAAGCCAGATGAAAGAAATAATTTCAATTTACCTCTACTATATGGAGATGAAAATCATTTTTTTGATAGGGGTAAGGACTGATTACAATTTTGAGGCTTTAGGCTTTTTGTAAATAATGTAAATCTTGTATAGTTGCTTTCCACTCAGAGGTTTGGTGTGTTTCTTTTCTATTTGGTCTTGCCTTTGTAGTTAGGTTTTTGTTTAGTGCTCTCTGCAGTTGTCTTTGTATCCAGTGGGTGGTCTTCTTTCCCCAAAGATTCTGAATTCTTGCATGGGCACAAGTTACCCATCATCCCCAAATAGGGCCATTGTTAGCCCATTTTCCTGTCATTGCAAAATTTTGTTGAAAATGGTCTTGTCTTGTTGCAACACATTTTTTACTAGCGAAGAAAATTTATGGTGTGTTGTAGCTTGCGAACTTAGCCAGGGATAGTTCAAGGTGTGTGTAAGCTCCAATCAAGATCGCATGTGCTTAAATGCAAAAACCAGAGAAATATGGCTATTTCAAGGTCTAAGAAATAGGTCTTTTCCATGAAGAAGGGTTTCAAAATTTGTCTAACTCTAGAAAAACCCTAGCCAAATCTATTTATTCATTACCTTTTTCAGGCCACTTAAGTCTTATTTATGCACATGCCTTTTCCTTTTTCTTTGTTCGTGTGTTCTCTTAATTTCTTGTAGTTAGTGGTTTTTGTTCAGTGACTTGGCGAATGAAGTGTTCGTGTGATCTCCTGATCTTGGCAGTTAATGACCTAACATTCAGCGATCCAACAGACAGTCTTGTTTCCTTCAGTCACTGAATCTCCAAATGAAATGGCTAAGGTGCTTAACATTCAATGAATAGGCGAGGACCGTTGATGCAGATCAGGATCAACGACAAGCACTATATCTCATAATGAAACTCAGGGCTAGGCAAATATCCAGCAAATGCGTGATTTCCTCAATCATGTAATCTCTGAGTCTGATCATAGTTAACAGATGGTCAAGGTTTTCCCTTTGTCACCAGATCGCCAAATAAAATATGAGTTAAGTCAAGAGCTTGGTGATTCAATGACAACCATGGATGGAGGATTAGATTGACAACTGATGTTTGATCTCAAAAGTTGACCGAGGTTAGGGAAAATATCTAGCGATTTAGAGATCAAGGCTTTCGCTTCTTCTCCAGATATAACCCTGGTTAAGATAGTTATTCAGTGATTGCGAGATTCTTTAGTTGCGCAATCTCCAAATAGAAGTTGGGTTAGAGATAAAGGCTGGGAGATTGAGTGTGGACCATTGATACAGATAAGATCGGGCGGTGGTCACGTATTCTCTGAATCAAACCATAGTTAAGAAAAGATTTAGTGATCATGAGAATTGCCTTGGTTGCTCATTCTCCAGACGAAACTAGGGTTAGTGCCAGGATCCAGCGATCATGAGTTCCTTCAGTCACGTGTTCACCAATTCAATGTGGGTTAAGGTAAAGGACTTTGAGACTTAGTGTGGGTCATTGATATAGATAGATCGGACGTTGGTCGCATGTTCTCCAAATGAAACCTCGAGTCAAGAAAAGATTATGTGATAACGTGAATGCTTTCTTTGCATGATCTCTAGATTAAACCATGGTTAAGATAAATGTTGAGCGACCTAGCAAATGCCTTCAGTCACCAATTCGCTAGATGACTTGGAGTTAAGGGGCTTGCCAAGGTTAAGATAAAGATAGTGCTAGGTGTTGAAGAGATGTTCATTTTTTATTGGTTGCCAAAGGAAAAGATGATGTGGCTAGATAATTTTCAAAAGGCTTAAGTGACTGTAGTCAATTAATGAGAACTTCCTGATGTGTTGAGAAGGAGATGGATCAACGGTCCTATTTTAAACTAAACCAATTAACCGTTGCAGCTAGTAATTTAAATTATTTAAGGGTTTTCTATGAGTAAAGGACTGGTTATTAAAAGCATGGGTGGTTGATCTACTTGATTTGATCTTGTACACTGTCACAGTATGGTCTAGAGGTGATGCTTGTCTACAGAGGATTTCCATGTCATGGAAGAATGGGTGAATTAGTCACACAAATTATGATGCAGGTGAAGCAAACAAAGAGCTAAAATGATTTAGTTTCTAGTCTCTAATGTACTAATTGGGATTTTGTCTATAAATGAAGATCAAATTGGATATAATCATTCCAAATTGTCTAGCTTGTCTTTTCTCTAGTAATTTCTCGATTGAATCTGGTTGGTATGGTTGTTGGAAACCCTAACCCTATCCTAGTCATTTGTAGCTTGTTGCATCCTGATTTTTAGGGATCCCAAGATGACTAGTGACTACATATAGCATCTTTTTGTATTTTTCAAAGGATGGTGAAATTGGTAACTGAATAGAGAGAGCTTGGATCTAGGGTCTAGTTCTAGCATTTTGCCATTTTCAATGTATTGATACTAAAAATTTTAATGAGAATACACTTGAATTTCATCTCAGATTTGTGAATGTCTTCTTGTTTTGATCTTGAATTCTTATATGTTAATTTTGCAAAGCAAGTTAATATATGGTTTACAAAGTAAATTGTGAAGTTGTTCTTGAGTTCCTTCAAGGAAGGATTAAATTCTTAAGGATAGATTTAGAGAATTCATAGTTTTTATCGTAAACTAATGTCTGAATGTGAGAGTGAGAGGAATAATAGGAAAAGCACTTATTCTGGATTTGGGTGTGTTTGAGTTAAGTTTTATGTTGATGTATGTTGTATTTGAATTTGTGCCCTAGGATAAGACATTGATCTATTCTAAGGAAGTAGTTCTTCATCGTCAATTAACTTATAAATGATAAAATATTTCAATTTATGTTTCAAGGACATCAATACTTAATGTTTATTGATTCCTTTAAGAAGTGAATCCAAGGTACACTCACCTGAGCATTAAGGCTCAAAGTGTAGGAGGACTAATATCCTAGTCCTTGTTAATTGGCCCTTTTTCTTGTCAGATTTGGAGTGGGTTACAAGAGTCAGAGACATTTGTTTGTCAATCATATTGTAAATTTGCAAGTAGAAAGAAAAGGAACCAATAGAATCAATGTAATTTTACATTGCATAATTATGTTTTTTTAATGTTGAATTACATTTTGTTATGTGATATTAAGTGAATTTTGTGGGTGAATGTTCACCTAGCTACACTTGGATAGACAATTCTTTATAACTATGGAATTTGGAACATAAATAAAATGGAAGTGCAACACAAAGGGTTTTTGCTTCCAAATGTGAGATGATGCATTATTCAATATAATGGGACTTCAACACTCATTATTAGGCTATATGTTTTGACATTATATAGTATGAGGTAATTTATTTTTGGATGATAAAATTTTGTACATGTGTACCTAACGTGGCCCAATCATAGGACCTTCCACTTTAACCACCTAAGTTGCACTTATGTAGATTCAAAAATACATAACCTTTCATATTCCACACATATTTTTCTCACTTTTGACAAAGTGATGTTTATATTTTTACCACAATATTTCATCCAAGATAATTTGCAACAATATAAAATACTTCCATAAAATCCCAAGAACAATAAATATGCAAACAAATATTTAAAATCCATTAAGAAAAAGAATAGTCAAACACACCATCGAGATGACACAAGATGTGTCAAGAAAACCCTCATGATAGAAAAGTGAAAGAAAAATTGTTCCACAAGAATCCATACTGAATAAATTAGTTAATAATGAAAATATTGCAATAAAATTTAGGAGTCTCTAAAAATACTTCTAAAACATCGGCTCTTTTGTTGCATCATCTATGTTCAAGCATAGTGGGAAACCATGCAACCAAATCTCATGTGATACTTCACATATGAACTCTATGTTGGGATTATGGAAAGGTGAGTTACTGAGAGGGTAGGGGTGAATCAGTAACCCTAAAAAAAATTGGTCTTAACCCTTGTGATAATGTCTTTTATTAAACGACTATCATATCTAATATTTCCATTTATTCATAACATAACTGAAATATGAAATTCTTCCAATCTAACAAGTAAACATTCATGAAACTTCATACACTTGACACATATTTTTTGGTATCACAGAAACCCTTGTTAGAAGGCAAAAACTGAGGTGGGGATGACACTCACAAAGCTTCACTACTGCAATAATAAAGCTTCTTGTTAGCGATTACAATTTTTTATAACTTCTGATGATGTTACCATGTTAGGAGTAACATTTAAGACATGTTAAGATCTACCTTGTTAGAGGATTTAAGCAAAACTATGAAGTGTTCACTTGGTTAAGAGATTTACAAAAGACAGTTAGGTCTACTCTGTTAAGATATTTTGTCTGCCACAATTGTTAGAAAGTAACATTATATTGATATGGATGTAGAAACTTACTTTGCTAAATATTAGATCCGCTTAGCCCTTAACTGATATCACCTCTTTGTGATAGATATGTTCTTCAAGTATTGTTCAATAACCTCTGGTCTACTTCTGATTTGATTCTAAATACTTATTCAATGCTTAGATTCACAACCATGTTTGATCTTTAGATGTCTCTGTATCATCTTAAAATAGAATCACTTCCATGTTAAGAACATTTAGCCCTCTGAGTAAGTGGTTTGGGGTCATGTCAAGCACCTTGAATGGGTCCTCGACTTAGATCTAGCTTTTTCCCCTGATTATGCCCCCTTTTCCACTTTCTTTCTACATTTTTCTGGCATTTTGGACTAAGATCCTGAGATTTTTGACCTCAAGTTCAAGGATGACCTTTAGGTTCAAGGATGACCTCATCCTTTACCTAGGTCAAAGTTGACCTTGTCCTTGACCCAGGGTCCAAATTCAAAGGTTTCATGATTTTCGGATGTCATGTTTCAAAAAGAATTATTTTCCCGCTTCTAGGTCGGTTGTTTTGGTCTCCAAAATGGTAAATTCTTAAATTATATTTAATTTAGGTCCACTTATAAAGGTAAAGGCTTAAATGGGAATTTAATTCCCCTATGTTGGCCCCTCTAGAAGTTTGTGCCCTAAGATCACTATAAAAGGAAGCCTTCCTCTCTCATTTTCTCAATCAATTCACATTAATTTTTCTCCATCTCTCAAGCAATCAAGAAGCAAGCAAGAAGGAGAAGAAAAGAATTCAATCATTCATTCAAGCCTTCAAGCATTCAAGATCCAATTCATCAAGGAGATCTATTGTTACCTATTGAAGGATTCAATCTCTATAGAGCCCTCTTGTTGAAGATTTCTCCATCCACATTCATCCAAGCCTCTTCCTATTCCAAGATCCATTCAAGATTGGTGTTGAAGATCTACGACAGTTGATTTGAGACATCTTACATCCAATTCTACATTCATTTGGAACATCTATACTTGTGGCTTCAAGGATTCGAATCCTCCACAAGGGTTTCAACACAAGCAAGGTGAATTGTTCCATTTACTTTGTTTATCTCTATAATTTCAATTCAATTTCAAGGTTAATTCCTAAATTGGGGTTTCACTAAGGAAAACCCCTGTCCCCCAACAAACAAAACCATTTTTCTTGCAAGTACAAGTGTGGAATAGCGAATATCAATGCAGATATGGATACCCTTTTCGTCAAACTTTCAGGATCCGCGAACAAAATTTATGTCCGAGCAGTGCAGGTCAAGGTCAACTTTTTGAGGCAAGATCTTACCCCACCTTTGGGTCAAGGATGACCTCCCTCAAAAGAAAAATATTTTTGGGTTTTGGAGATCTCACCGTTTCGATTCAAGAATGCAAAAATCAACAATTTTTGAGACCATTTGACAGGGTTTTCAGTCGATTCTTTTTCAGAGGTAAGAACCTTTTATTTCTTCATTTCAATATTAGTCTTCTATATTTACTTTCTGTATCATTATAATTTCATGTATGTGTAAAATATTAACTTTGGGGTCTCTATTATGTCCAAACCATTGTTCTAGGCCCCATCTATATTTTATATCTTACAGTCTCCTATAGGCGGCTACTTCACTTCTCTGATATTACAATCTAATATCTTGACAATTCTTATCATAAAGATTTGACCTAATTAGGGTTATAGAATCATCTAGAAAACACTTGATCAATGATTCATATGAATGACTTAAATCAAAACTGCATAGGGATCATCACCAATCAATTTGATATCTCTGATAAATCTTTACCTCAATTTATGTAAGCCATTTTCTAGCTTGGTATAAACCGTTTGCCTTATTTTCAATGTCATTCTAAACTTCTATGTTGATCATGTATCACTTGGTAAATACTGCATTCCTATCTTAGTAAAATGTTGATGGTCGGTAAACATGTATGCTCGGTTATAACTATACTCGGTGTGCTTGGTAATCATCTGGCTCAATGTTTGTGCTCAGTTAACTTGTCATTCTTCCTTGTGCTCTGTTCAGTTACTATACTTGGTGTTTTGACTGACTTGTCTATTTTCTTTCCTTATCGACCATTGTGTGACACTAATGACAACTCTTAATGTAATTATGTGTAACATTCTCCCCCTTTTTCATTAGTGACAAAAACACATATGTATGGCATAATCAAAAAGATTTCCAAAAATTCAAAAAACTTGTAATTTTGTAGACTCCCCCTATCAATATGCTCTCGATGTAAAGTACATACTATATACATATAGTTTTCACCATTTTTTATAATAATGCCAAAAATGTGTACTTACAGCTTGTCAAAAATGTTCTTATGGGTTTTTTGAAGGTTATCCAAGAGGTTTTCCCATTCCTCTTTCATACTCTCTAGAGAAATCTGTTCTAGGCCTACCTAGGAATGCATGTCAAAAATATGATCAATGACTAATAGCTTGGGGTGGCAACTAACTCATTTGCCTTCTTAACATACCTTTTCATCACCTCTATGTGTGGTAATAACTCAGCCTGGAGCTCAATTATCTGATCCTTTATTTTATCCTCTTCTCTTCTCAATTCATTTGTCTTAACCCCTAAATGTGTTTGACCTTTAAGTAATGCAATTTGAATGCATGGGGTTTGGTGATTAAACTTTTAGCACTTTTCTATAGATCTTCATCTAATTTCTTCAACGTTTCATTGATTTCTGTAGTAAATGAGTCTAAAGTGAAAAGTTTATTTAAAACACTAAGGATCTTTTAAATAATACCTTCTATCTCGATTAGTATTTTGGATAGTTTTACCTTATGAATTGTCACTGCTTGGCTGATCTTCTCAGTTATCTTGTGTCATATTTTTGTCTCAGTTATTTCCTAAATCTTCTTCTCTGCATTAGTTGTAGGAGCATTGATGTTCTCGGTAAGTATTGCAAGTTGGTCAATGATGGGAGTAGTCTCATCAACATTGACATATAGGACAAATTGCATCAATATTTATTTCACATCCTCTAGCACCTGTTTGTTTTCACTTTCTTGCCTCAGCTTCTCCTGAGCTTCTTTTTGGGTGCAGAGTTCTCCATACTTCCATAGAGCTTCTGACTCCAATGTTCTTGGGTCACAAGTAGGTATTTCTATCACTTCATCAAGTGTGACCGGACCTTTACCATGTTTCTTCTTTTTCTTCTTCTCTTGTTTGCTTGATGTTGGGGATTGGCTATAGGGAACTAGAGCCTTTTGCTCCATATTTGGCTTTGGTTTCTTAGTAGATACACTTTCTTCTTTGGCTTTCTTGTTTGCAATCCCCTCAGTGTGAGGTCCTAGGGCTTGTGGCCTTTTTCCTATAGTAGAATCATCTACTTTGTTTTCATCTTGGGCTCCATGATTATGTGCCTCTATGTTTGTAGTTTCTTTTTTTGCTTCCTCACCCTTGTCTTCAGTAGTATCCATTTATTTCTCGGGTGGTATGTCATTAGTTTTATGATGAGTAGCTATATCAATTTCATGTACTAAAATAGGTAAATTACCTAGAATGAGTGCTCTAGCTACCTCGGTAGGTTGATCTTCTTCTTGAGTCTCGATAGTAGTAGTGATATCTTCATCTTCTTTTTCTTGTTCATCAAGGTCTCCTTATGTGATATCTTCAATCAATACTTCTTCTTTCCTGGTTATCTTCACCATCTTTGGAATATCTGTCGTTGCAATTTGTGCAGCAGGATAAAAATCTTTATCATAAGTGTTATCTTCTAGTTGCTTGGTGTCTAAGATGTGGATGGGCTCTTGTGTTGTATCAACATCAACATCCATTTGTACACCTTTACCTCTAGCTTGTTTAGATTGCTCGATAAGAACTGCAGATGCAAATTTCTCTTTTTCATCCTTTGAACTAAGAATACTAGTCCAAATCTGTGTAGTCTCATCATCAACTTCTTGTAGTTTTCTGTACAAAATATTTAATGCCCTTCATTTCATCAAAAATTTATTGGCATATTGTTTCATTGCATCTTCAATATCTTGAATAGATAGATTTGGCATTGCCAAAATCAGTGACCTTTCTCTCATTTTCTTCTCGGTGTTCATTGCATAAGTCCACCTTGCTGAAATTTTGTCATACAATTCCTTGGGAATACTATTTTTCAAATTCAACTAGTAATCACTCGAATTTTATCATCATGCCAATGATAGCCTCTTTCAGTTTATCTTTATCCTTTGTGTTCATGTTTGAATATCTATGAATTTTAGGATGACCTAGTCCTCCTTTTTCTTTTATGCCCTCTGCAATCTCATCTATAGTTTGTGGTATTTTATATACTACTACTTTGAATTGACTTGTGTCTTCTTCATCAGAATGTACATCATATTTGTTTCTTATCAATCTTCTCATCTTTTTAGGTTCAGGTACCTTGGTAGAAGCTTGCGTGCCTCTTTTCTTTTGATAAGTCTTTGTAGGTGCAAGTCTTGTAATTTTTGCAACTCCTCTTGTCTGAGGTGGGTAAACACCTGTAGTGGACCTTTTCCTTGCCCGCATAGGAGTACCAACCTTTTTCCTCTTTCTTTTCATTATCTTTGGTGGATTTGCCTGTATTTCCTTATCTAACTCAGTTTCCTCTTCATCTTCACTATTACCGACCATTTTTTGTTCCTCAGTTGCCTCTTCAACCAAATTCTCTACTTCTTCCTCTCCAATTTTTTTTCTAATGTGTCAATCATTTTCTTTGTTTTCCTTACAATTTTTACTCCAACTAGGTTCTATTAAGGCCTAAAAATATCACCCTAACTTAGGCATTAGGGTACACTAACATTTCATGCTAACAATGGAAACCTTCTTGAGTTGTAGGTGTACTCTGATTGAGAAGGAATCTTCAGATTCTAGGTCGGTTCCTATTAGATTTGGAAATATCACCATGATTGAAACTTCGAAAGGAAAAGGGAAGAAAGATAACTTTAAAAACTGAAAGGAAAAGGGGGTGATACACCAAAACTAGATCCAGACTTGTCAGGAACTTCCAACCAGCATCCACAACACAAACTACTAAGGCTTGCTTTAAACATTCACTATTCAACATACAGGTTGACCTAAATCCACTATTAGGATAAGCACAATGAACAATGAATATCCAGCCAACAAACATACAGATTCTGCAAAAGGTTTGGTATTTTATAGCTTAGAGAATGAATTCAACTAATTCACTTATCAAGGCTACAAAACTTACAACACTAAAATACAGAAAAGAAGAATACGATTGTTGCCAAAACTCAGAAATTACATGAAAAATGAAGAACTAGCTTTATTTCCTTCAAACTCTAAAAATGGTTACAAGATATGCAAAAAAGGGACAAAGGAACCAAAATGTTCACTAAGCCTTCTTTTCCCACAATTCTGAACCCGTAAAACTGAAAAAAAAAAAAAAGAATCTCAATTATGTACCCTCCTAAGGCTGATTTTGAAAATCCAAGCCCCCTAAATCAGTCCTAAAAATACTCCAAAAAAGCCCCAAAATTAGCTCCAAATCAAGCTCTAAAAATTAGCCAAAATTAGCTCCAACTTGGCTAAGAAATCCCTAAGTTACAAGCATAATTTATGCCTTAGAATCAGCCCTAATGTTAGTAATTTAAAATAAAATCTTTTAAAATAATACCAACATACATTAATTAGCCTAAAATTGAGCCCAAACTCAATATAAAAAACCTATGCCTAAAAACCATACGATCAACATGACCCAAAACTAAGAAATCCACCAACTCTTCAAAAAAAAAAACATATCATACGTGAGGTGGCATTTGGATTTTTCAAGGCACTGCTATCATTTCCTACAGGAATAAAGGCATTAATTGCTGGCTGTCACCGGACTTGAACATTTATCAAAATCTAGCCTTTTCTTGATCTTCATATTGCATTTGAGATTTGGGGAAAACTGGAGATCAAACCCTAAACTATGGTGGAATTCCTGCCAAGTTTTGGACCTGGATTCATCTTTCCTTGTTTCCCGTGCTTGAATGGCTTGAACACAGGTTTTATTGCTAAAGCTTAGTTGTGACTGATAAACTTGAGCTTTCGACTGAAGATCTCGAGCTTCAAAAAGGGAACTTGGGTCTTGATCTAGCACTCGGGCTTTGACTGCAACTATGGCTCTGTCTAGAGATAAGTAACTCATCTTTTTGTTGCTAAACTCGAACATTTTGTAAGAGCTTAAAATACTCTTCATCATTTTGCATTAATTTTGGGGTTTTTGCACTTGTCGTTAAAATGAAAATATGAGAGTTTCTTTATACTTCATAATGCATTGTCGCTTTCTTTTGAAAACACCATTGTTCCTTCCTTTGTGGTTTAAAATGTTGAAGTTGCAGTTTAATGCTTCCATTATTTTTCACCAGTCAATCATAGCTTGTTATCAGCTATCGATTTGGGGTTTCTTTTCTTTAAAACTCTAGCCATCTGTAGTCTGGATTTTTTGGGTTTTCTCTTTTATGTGATGTTCACTGTAGATAGTGACTAAGCTTGTGCAATGTTATTCCACTCCTTCTCGTGACTAATCACAACCAGCATGCTTTGATTTAATCTTGTAACTCTAACTTCTCATTCCTTGTAGCAATACTATTCTTTGTTAAAACCCACAAAAAGCCACCATGTTTTGTTCTTAGTTGTTGGACTAAAAACCACCAAGTTTAATCTATTGGTTGTAATCTTGCAATGCTTGTTGTTTGTTACAAGATGAGCTTGAATGAATCTTCAAGTTGCCTGGTCTTTTTCTCTTTGCAAAATGTTATTACACAGTGTGTCATACTGGTTTATGACAGTGATAAATGTATAAAATGATTTACATTAAAAGTATGATTTGCAATATTGTTTAATGTTTATGTTAGTGGGTTCGAGCATGGGATCGTGACACCCACGAACACTAGAATGTGAACTTGATGGAGTTTGAGCATGAGCTCGTGACACCCATCAACACACTCCATAAACATGAATCTAAAAATAATGCAATTTCTTTAGCATTTGGCAGTCAGCACTTCACCAATGATCATTTTCAAAACATTGCAAAAATAATGTAGCTAATATTTATCTGAATAAGCACATTATCTGATAGCATTTTTATTTGATCATCTTGGTGTAGCCTCTGGCATTCACTATGATTGAAGATGCATCTTTTAATAAGGCTAATATTTGATCATCTTCTTTGACATTTGACATTATGCACATCACTAGTGGTCAAATTTAAAACATTGCAAACAATAGATACATCTGGTATCCATTTTTTCCCTGTACATGCATATAATCTGTAACAAAGCATACTTATTGATAATAATGGAGCTCCATGATTTGTATATATCACATTGACTATGATCCTTTTGTAATAGAAATCAATCCTAATATCACTGTTTAAACATTTACTATAGCATCTTGTATTCATAGCATGAATATCTCTCTTTTCTGTAAATGCACTACTAATTTTAAAATAAATGCAATTCCAGCTATATAGTTTATTTATGAGGTTCGAGCACGGGCTCGAGACACCCATCAACACACTCTTTCTTTGTCTGCCTATGATCAACATGCATCTTTTCTTCTGACTATGATATGGAACACAGTTTATAGATGTACCGTGTTAAATACGTTTGACACAAATAGGAAAAGATTGCATGAAGGTACATCTATTTAACACTACTTTGCATGTAGGAACCTAATTCCCGTGCTCGAACCTCTATTGCATGAAGGTACATCTATTTAACACTACTCATAAGTGTCAAACCTTGTTGCACATTTATCCTTCAGTTCTTCTAGAAGTGCCTTTATTAACCTAGAGGCCTGATCAATGTCTATTTCATAGTCCATCGGTGAAAGCCATGCAGTCCTCAATTCAACTTCCTTTATTAGTGTGGTGTCGGTGTCCACTAAGAAAAAAATGTCATCATTGTACTTCTCAACCAATTGTGCAGGAATTTTGCTTCTTTTGTGCATTCTGTCCTTGAATTTTCTAAAGTAATTATCCATTACTGGCTCAAAATTCTTGTCTAAGATTTTAATAAATTCACCAATTTGAATAATAACTAGCATGTTTACATCCCACTCTACATTACCAATTGAGGTAAATGAGTTCTGCAAGTAGAAAAAAAATACATACCAATAGAGATCCAAACTTGCAGGTGTTAGATTTTCCAATTCAGATAGTTCTCATGTTCTCCTCTAGTTGCCTCAACATTAATTCAGCTAGGTCAATTTGAAGACCCTTCTTCACTATCTTGTAGGAAATATCAACAACACCACATGGAACATTGTTCGGTCTACTAGATTGAAATACTTTGTATGCAATCACATACACTCCAAATCTGGTCTCTAGGTCATCAATTTTGTTTATCCACATTCATTTGTCATCCCATTCGGCTCTAGTCAGTTTCTCAATTTCATTCTTCGGTGGGTGCCTTAGGTATTTTTCCTTGTCACATACTAGATATCTGGTGACCATGTGAATCACATCCTTAGTGATCTTTACTGGTTCATCTAACCATATTTTTCCATCATGTACTCTTCTTAGAACAATCATGATCCATTCGATGTTAAATACCTTTGGGAAATGTAACACATTTGTTAACCCTTTTACTTCCAGGTGTTTGTGCTCATCTTTAGTTTTTCATTTGTGCATAACTCCTAATAGGTAGATTGAAGCTCAAAATAACCTATCTCACTGATCTTGTAGTGAATATACAATCTAGTATCCTTCACCAATAAAACCCTAGGCGATATAGATGAAAACAAGTCTTTTTCATCGATCTATGCAGTGATCTCTAGATGTAACTTGTAGTTTGGTTCCTCATATATTGCGCTCATGATTAATGTGAATTCCTTCTCCTTATCAGCCTTCAATTGAATAGTTTTTGAAGTAGAAGCCATTGATGATAATAAATTAGGGCATGATAACTCTTCATTCCATTCGCTTAGTTACGCTTCAAAATTTCCTGAATAACTTTCAAACACTTCGTAGAACTCACAAATCACAGTAATAGCTCAGAATCTAGTTGCTCAAATCTTCACTCTTTCTCTCTCTAGTTCTCTCTTCGAATGTAATGTGAAAAATGAGTTGGATCATTGTGTATTTATACCCAAAAATACTTTTTGACATAAATATGCTGCATTAAATGCTTCACCAACCACTACTCGGTTAACGATCATACACTTGGTTATCTCCATTAGATAATTTAGCTCAAATAACACTATCAGCACTCAATTGACTACACAACTCAATTAACTTTACCATTTTCATTGACTGACAATTTCTTACTCAGTCAATCTTTATCGACTATACTCATTTCAAGTTCATAACATATAACTTCTAGTGCATCTTAATTCATGCGGATATGGTATTCATGCATTAGATATAAGGAATTGTTGTAAGATATAATTGTTTAAGATTTTATTCTCATACTTACTTGATAGACTTAAGTAGAAGTGGTGACATCACCTAATCCAAAGGATGAGGTGTCACTGACTGTTGTGCTTGTTCCTACGTTTCCTTTTGTTGATCTTCTCCACATTTGACTCATCTTCCTTCTGATTCCATCAATAGTATTCTCATTCATATCAACATTCAATTCTGATGCTCAGTCTCTGCAATCTTTACTTAAGTGACCGACCTTGTGACAGTGCAAACATGCCATTCCAGAATTTATCCAATTTATAGATTTTCCTCTCTAGTGTAATCTAATACAATTTGCAGCAATATGACCATATCTTCCACATGATGTACAATTAACCAAAGTATTGTAATCCCAAGTGTAAGAATTACCTTGTCTTCTCGATTGATAAGTATTGTTTTGTCTCTTCGATTTCCAAACTAACTTCACCTATGTCTTGCATTCTTGTGATATATGACCATGCTTGTTACAATTATGACAGTGCTTTTCCATGTAGTGCCTCTTAGGTGACTTTTTCATCTTTGATCTACATTCATATGCTTGATGTCCATACTTGTTACAATTGTATCAATTACCATCATATTTAGGAATAGTGTTAGGAGTACCTTTAGCTTTACTTCTGCAAATATTTGTCGTGTGACTTGGTTTTCCACAATGATAGCATGAGAGCTTCTTTGGTCTAGGATTTTCATAGGCATTCCTTCTCTCTACTTGATTCGATGACTCACCTTTCTTGATATAACCTAATCCAGTGGTGTTGTCCAGTCTTCTCTGACTCATTAAGAATTCATCCATTCCTTTGGTGTTTTCCTCAGTTTTCTTTATCATTTCATTGTGTTGTTGTTGCATCTTCAATTCATTTTTCATTCTTTCATTCTCTTCCCTTAATTCACTAATGTCTTCCAATTTCCTAGCAAGCTCATTGTTCAACCGGTTGACTTATTGACTTCTGATAACCATCTGATTTACAATTTCAAAGTGATACTTGGTCAACCTTAGTATTTCAGATTATTTTTCTTCCAATTTCTTAGTCATTTGTCTTATGTCTTCAATAGCCATATTTATTTCTTGTTCATCTTGTCTTGTATTGTTCATAACTTCAATCATTCTTACCATTTGAGTTTCTTGTCCAATTTGCAGTGCTTTCACTTGTTTGGTGAGATGTTGATTCTTTTCAAATAGATTTAAGATAGTTGCTTTAGATGCATCAGATACACTTTTGGATCCTTCAGATAATTCATCTATCTCTTATTCCTGATACTAAGTATCATTTTGTTGAAATGCTAATTCTTTACTTTTCTTCAATGACTCTCTCAACTTTCCTTTGATGTCCTTGAGTTGTTCCACGGTAATTTGCAACTCCAATTTCTAATTTTCAATTATCTTGTCAAGCTTATACATTTCCATCTCTATGGATCTTACCTCTCCATTGATTAAACTTCTTTAACAAGAGAACCTAGATCTGATACCAATTGTTGGGATTATGGAAAGGTGAGTTACTGAGAGGGGAGGGGTGAATCAGTAACCCTAAAAAAAATTTGGTCTTAATCCTTGTGATAATGTCTTTCATTAACTGGATTTCATATCTAACATTTCCATTTATTCATAACACAACTGAAATATTAAATGCTTCCAATCTAACAAGTAAACATTCATGAAACTTCATACACTTGACACATATTTTTTGGTATCGCAGAAACCCTTGTTAGAAGGCAAAAATTGTGGTGGGGATAACACCCACAAAGCCTCACTACTGCAATAATAAATTTGTATGTTAGGGCTTACAATTTTTTATCACTTCTGATGATCTTACCTTGTTTTTGATAAAGGTAAAAGTAGGTTTTGAATGGAACCCAAAACCATTTACAATAAAGAGGAAAATATCTTCATTTCAACCCATACATAATGCAAAAGCCTGCTTTACAACAAGGAGTGGGACCCCAACCAACCCAAAAAAACTATAGGAAAAAATAAAACAAGCAGCAAAAAAACAAAAACGGGCACAGAAATGAGCAACCAACCAATAGAAACTACTTTTTGTTTTTCATGGCCTTCTCCGCCTATTTCTGTAGATCCCCCATCTTCTGAATGGAGTCTTTGAGACCTTTCATCTCCTTAGGGATTTCTGGCAGCTTCCTTTTGAGTCCACTTCTTGTTCTAGTTCCCAGCCCTAAGCTCCCAGCACCATCATCCAACATTATAGTGGTATTCTCCAACATGTTATTCTCCAGATGGTTATATGGAGCCTTAAGGTTTATCACTGAAACACTAAGGCCCTCATTTTTGTGCTTAAGAACTTCGTTGATGATGTGCCCGTTGTAACTGATTTTCTCATTTAGGTCTTTCAACTTCTCATCCACTATAGCTTTGATTTTTGCTGTCATTTCCTCATTCAAATTTTATTTTTCTAACTTCATCAAAAACTCCATTTCCATCTTTTCTAGCTTTTCTTTTAGGGGTTCCATAGTATCTTCCATGGCCTTCAAGTGATGCTTCATTTCTTGCATCTCCTGGCTAATCCACTTTTCCATGTTGATGTCGTGGCCTTCCTTACTGTTAACCTCCTTCAGGATATGATCATCCAAATCAAAACCAACAGTAGCCTCCTTATGACTTTCCCCACCCCCATGGCTTGACTGTCCCTTCGACTCCTTATCACTGACTTCATCTTTTTTTTCCTCTGGCCTTTCTTCTTCCTTATCTTCTTCCTCATCCTCCACCTTATCTTCTTCATTTTCCTTTTCATCCTCTTCTTCCTCACCTACAGCATTATCTGTCTCCTCATTATCTTCCTCCTTTTGCTTTCCTCAGAAATCAAGTCCTTTGTTTCCGTAGCTTCCTCCTCATTCTCAGGCTGCTCCTCAGTATCTTCATCTAGGATAGTAACCTCATTCTTACACTGAGGAGAAGGGTGTTGTTCTTCAGTTTCATCTCCGCTGTCATGGGAGCTCTTCTTATTTTTCATACCCTTCTTGTGGGTGTCTGCCTTGATCTCTTCCTCTTTATTTTTCTTTCTCTTTCCCGTAACCCTTTTAGGGATGGGTTCAGGGATCATATCCCTGGCATAGTCCGTAATGAGAAATATAAAACCCTCATGAAGCACAAGGTTGTTTGATTTTTTCCCATTCTCAGTTATGTTGTTGTTCAGGGAGCTAAGCAGAAAGTAAGGAAAGGAAACTTTCTTGTTATGCCTAAAATGATTAGCCAAAACAAAATGCAAGTTGTAAATCTTAGAATAGCGACCATCTAGAGTAAAATACTCTATCATCACCCTCAGAATTTTTACCCAAATTTTCTTTATTTTCACAATTTCAACATAATCCCCCAGCCTTTTGCTCAACATAGCTTCTTCATTAGCATTTTTAGGGAAAAGCTTAAAAGCTTCAGACCCTATTCATTTTTTATCCTTATAGAAATTCATTCTCTCAAGAGACAAACCAGTTATCTCGGAAACAAGACTCAGAGTGAGCGAAAAAGATTTACCCCACAAATTAAATTTTCCATTCACCCATCCCTCTGCAAATTTTTTGGTTACCTTTTTGTCGAAGCCATGAAGCTTTTCCATGTAATGGGTAACACCACCTCTTTCCACTTTTTTCCACACTTTTTTCTCCTGTCTCCATTAATTCTCGCAATCTAGGGACTCCTCCCTTCTCAAACCACCTCCCATTTTCTCAGAGCTTTGAAAACACTAGTTTATCAGGTTACCAAAACTCAAAAAAACAATGTTCATCTCGATATTACAAATCATGCTGCTTAAAATCACCCACAATCCATGTGTCATTAACTCTGTAATAATTTTCTCACACCTTACCTGGCAACTAGCTTTCCACAGTAATTTAATTATCCTTGTCATCATTATTATTTATAATGTTTCCCTCCTTGTGATTAAGTCTATCATAATTGTTTAAGTTTGATGATCTTACCTTGTTAGGAGTAACATTTAAGACTAGTTATAATCTACCTTGTTAGAGGATTTTAGCAACACTATTAAGTGTGCACTTGGTTAAGCGATTTACAAAAGATGGTTAGGTCTACTTTGTTAAGATATTTTGTCTGCCACAATTGTTAGAAAGTAACACTATATTGATTTGGATGTATAAAATTACTTTGTTGAATATCAGATATGCTTATTCCTTAACTAATTACATCTCTTTGTGATAGATATGTCCTTCAAGTACTACTCGGTAGCCTCTGGTCTGCCTCTGATTTGATTTTGAATACTTATTCAATGCTTAGATCACAACCCTAGCTGATCTTCAGATGTCTCTTGTAGGTGGCTACTTCACTTCTTTGATATTACAATCTGATATCTTGAAAATTATTATATCATAAACATTTGACCTAATTAGGGTTATGGAATAATATAGTAAACACTTGATCAATGATCCATATAAATGACCTAAATTAAACTGCATGGGGATCATCACCAATCAATTTGATATCTCCAATAAATATTTACCTTGATTTATGTAAACCATTTTCTAGCTCGGTATAAACTATTTGCCCTATTTTCAGTGTCATTCCAAACTTCTATGTTGATCCTATATCACTCGGTAAATGTTGCATTCATGTTTTGGTAAAATGTTGATGTTTGGTAAATATGTATACTCGATTATAACTATACTTGGTGTGCTCAATAATCATCTGGCTTGGTGTCTGTGCTCAGTTAACTTGTCATTCTTCCTTGTGCTCTACTCGGTTACTATACTTGGTGTTTTGACCAACTTGTCTATTTTCTTCCCTTACCGACTATATGTGTAACACTAATGACAAGTCTTAATGTAATTATCTATAACACTCTATAGAAAAGTGCAATACAAATAATAGTCAACCTCAACCAGTAAATAGTTTTTTTATTTAATAAATCTCAACCTCACAAAAAAGCACAAAGTAGTATAAGCTAAATCATGTCTCAGAATCATGACAACAAAAAACCATTGACCCCAAAATTAAATGTTTACCACAAATACTATATAAATATTATGTCTTCCACGTAGAATATCTATCCAACATCACATTTAATTTTTTAATTGATGAAGGATATTCACCTTACAAACCAAACACACAAAAAAAGTAGAGAAATAGACACAAAAATGCAAGAAATAGACACTTTCAACTATCCAATGAAATGAAATTATAGCATTCACAAAAGAACATGCTATAGTCACATGGGTATTATTACTCTAATAATATGTAAGCCAGAGCCATTATATGCACTATTGATCCCAAATCTAGGCTTCTGCCTAAATGAGGGCAGTCTGGAAGCTTTGCAAGAGTGAGACAGGAATGCACCCTACAAAGAAACCTCTAGGATTTTATAGAAGTCATCTCTTCTCTTTGGTGTTTTTGGGAAAGGGGAAGGACTTTCAAATAAAACCAAGAAGATGTGCTAGATATTTTGAAACCTTTTGAGCTCCCATTAGACTCAAGAATGTTAGACCCCAGAAATGAGCACAGAATACCCCAGAAATGAGCACAGAATGTCACAAACTTTTCATTTTTGGTAAGAGAACGTGATGGAAAGATCATAAACACAGGCCAAGGCATTCATATCTCCTTGTGAGAAGCATCTATTAAGAATCATAGGTAAAACAACCTCGTTATACAACTAAAAATAACTATTTTTAGAGAATCTTATTCACTTACAATGGCATGGTATAACCCTTGACCGCAAGCATTGAAAGAGTAACCAGAAATGATCCAATGACTTGCAAATCAATAATAGACTATAAGAGCCTATAAGCAAAAGATGATAGCTATATTTATTCAGAAATGACACGGAACCTTAAAACCATCTACAAAACAAAAGGAAACATATACCAAAAGCAACACTAAACATACTCTAGTATATTTCTTCTATCAATCATGTAGAAATTACAAGGCTAGGGTCGGAAGAATGCAAATACAACTATTTCATGGTGTTCTGCTATACAATGAACAAAATGATCCTAAAAAATAAATTCTAGCCCTAACTGAACTCTCCAAAAGCCTCGGTCTTACAATGTGCCCATGGGATTTTATAGAAAGAAATCTTGTAACAGAATCTCAACACAACCAAAAAAGGCTTGTGTTTGCACCATCTAGAAGAATTATGATGGAAATTTTTATGGTCGTTTAGACACGATAGCCTTTGAATCGTTCATTTCTTTTAGCGGCATGGATGCCACCTATGCCTTTTTCAAAACTCCCATCGTCCTGATGGGGTAGATGTCATTTGTGATTTGAAATTGCCTTGGGATTTGTTGTCAACTAATAAGAATCAATTTATCTTGGATAATGTGGTTCTTTCCACCCTTTGAGTAATGTGACCATATCATGGCGGAACTAGAAAGGGGAAAACCTTGCTCATAGGTGTATGAAACTACGTGGTGTTGACACATGGTATGCTAGCGGAATCTCTTTAATGTTAGTCATCCTTTATCCTTTGAAACTCCATGATGATGATACTCGACACTCTTTGTAGTGAGCATGCTTCAGAAGATGAAGCATTTGAAGGAAAAGAGGCAATCGGACCTGGTGAAAATTTCACCACCTTGGCATTTTTATACCTAAGCTTTGCAGGGTCATAAATTTTGCTTATTGAGTTGTCTCTTCACTTCATCCAATCACCCTCTAAGTTCTTCTAGATGAAGGATAAGGGGAAATGACATCTACATTTTGGTGACTCACAAGGGATCTTGGCCTAGTGAGAAAGAACCTCACAATCTCTAGTTTCATAGACTAGGATGTATCCATTGGGTGCAGAGTCATAGAAAGGAGCCTCAAAAATAGACCTACCCCAAAACAAGAAGAGATACAAAACTTGCGTGAGCATGCGCTTGGAGGAAAAGTGGAAACTAAAACATGCATTCCCTTAAGGAGAATGTAGCATGTGCAGACAACTTCTTGGAAAAGAAAACTTCTACCTACTATTTACAGAGATTTACATTGAAATTATGTTAAACAAAGCCATTAACTAGCTTTTTGAAGTAGCTTCCCTTCCTAACTTTTGATATTTCTCATGCTTTTGGAAAATTAGCCAAAAAAGAAAGTTTGAAAGGCATCCAACATGCTAGAATGCCTTGCAAAAATTTAGAACAAAAAAGCTCGCCCATATTTGAAATTTGTTCTCTTGCAGTGAATGGGTAAGTTGAATCTTCTCTCCTTCAAGCTCATCTTCATGCTCAGAGGTGAGCATGACCATTGGCAACTTGCAGACTTGAGTTAGAATTTTAATGGGGCATCCTCTTGAAAAATATGTTGCTCTAATCCTTTTGTGGCCTGCAAGGGCTAGCGCTAATAACTTCTCTAATGGTATGGGGACCTCCTATTGTTGCTCTTGTTGCATGGGGTCCTCCACCTCAGAAGGTGATGGCTAAGCACAAAGGTTTGAATAGAAGACCTTTATTTCATGTCAGAATTGGTCTTTTATGAACACCTCCTTGCTTTATTCTTCCTCATGCTCCATAAAGTGAGGAATCTCATCAAATAAAAGGAATAAATCATCTTCTTCACCTTCATCCCCTATCTCTCTGGTGCCTTGCTATTGGAACTACTCCTCCTTGCCTTCCACAAAATAGGGAAGCTCAGAAAAGAGAGAGACTAGATCTTCATCCACTTCCTCCTCTTCTTCTTCCTCCTCTTCTTGAGGAATCTCCTTGACTTTGCAAGCAAATGGAAGTGCACAATCAAATGGTCATGCATCTTCCATAGTCACCAATTGTGTGGTCCTTTCATTCATAGCAGCATCTTCTATTACAACAAACTTCTCTTGTTTCTTTTTTAGGACCCCAGCTTGCTACTGCAACATTTGACCTTGGTAAGCAAGCTTATTTTGTCACCAATGATATTTATGCTCTACTTCAATAGCCCACAACTCTTTTTGAAGATTCAACATCATCTCTCTATAGTTGATATTTTCCACATTTTGGTGTTGGGAAGGAGGGTAAACATGTTGATATGGGCTAAAATAAGCCTCCTCTAGCTGATAGGCATAAGAACGTTTCCAAGAAGGTTGTCTAGGGTTGGGCAGGAGGTAAGCATTGGAAAATTACCCATAACTTGTTATAGCAGTGGAATATGGAGCAAGATTGGAAGTATTTATAGCCTGATATTATTGGTGGGGAGGTAGAATGCTTGTATTTTCATGAAAATAAGCATATTTTATCCATGAGGTATAGGGAAAGGAGATCTACAACAAGATCTAAGCGTGTACCATCAAAATCAGCCAAAATTTTTGACTATAGAGTCACCAGGTGCTTGGAACCTACCTCTTGAAGGTTTAAAATACTAAAGAATGCACCAAATCTTCAAGTGTGAAAGATCTATCCCACCAGGCGTGCCAAGAAAACTGTTGATCCAAAATCTAGGCTCTCGCTTAAATGAGGGTAGTCTGAAAGCTTTATATAAGTGGAACAGGAATGCGCCCTGCAAAGCAACCATTAGGATTTTATAGAAGTCAGCTCTTCTCTTCACGGTGTTTTGCTATACAATGAACAAAATGCTCCTAAAAAAAAATCTATCCCTAACTAAACTCTTGAAAAGCCCCATTCTTACAATATGACTACAGGATTTTATAGAAAGAAATCTTGTAATAGAACCTCGAGAATACAACCAAGAAAGGCCCATGATTGTGCCATCTACAAGAATTATCATGGTAATTGTTATGGTCCTTTAGACATGACGGTCTTTGAATCATTAATTTCTTTTTTTACGAGCGGCATGAGTGCCACCTATGCCTTTTTTCAAAACTTTCACCATCGTGGTGGGGAAGATGTCATTTGTGATTTAAAATTGCCTTGGGATTCACCGTTGACTGAAAAAACAACAATTTATCTTGGAGAATGTGGGTCTTTCCACCCTTTGAGTAATGTGACCATAGGATGGACATGTGTCACCATGGAGGAGCTTGAAAGGGGAAAACTTTACTTGGAGGTGTATGAAACTTTGCAATGCCGACACATGGTATGTTGGCAGAATCTCTTTATTGTTCATCATCCTTTATCCTTCAACACCCCATGATGTTGATACTCGGTGCTCTCTACAACAAGATCACTTCAAAAGATGAATCATTTCAAGGAAAAGAAGCAAGCAAGCCTCGTGAATACTGCACCACCTTATCATTTTACTACTTGATCTTCACAAGGTCATTACTTATGCTTATTGTGTTGTCTCGACATGTCCTCCAATCACCCTCAAAGTGCTTCTGGGTGAGGATCAAGGGGAAATGACATCTACATGCACTACTAGAACTATGATTTGTCACTCCCATTCATTTTCTTTATATGGAATGTATAACTGCACTAGAATGTTATAGATAGTGAAATTTCCTATTTTTGGGTGCCAAAACCCTAGTTGGCCAATTTCTAACTTGATAAAATATTTAATTGTATTCTTGATAGTCAAACCTTGGGGAGGAATAAAATTCAATCTTGTTGTTGGATCTTTAATCATCATATATCATTCTAAATATTGCAATGAGAACTATAGCAACAAACTGTGTGGAAGTACACTCTGATCAACTTTCAAGCCCATTTGAGGTCTCAAAGGCCTTCGAAATTGCATTTGAAGATTTATTGGAAAACATTCCTACAAAACTTGAATATCTCTTAAATTCCACAAGATATTGTGGTGATTCCTTCACCACTAGCTTTATTTTACTATTCAGGAGATTTGGTAAGATTTTGTGCAAAACTGATGACTTACTAAATATAGTAACCCTACCAAAAATATCCCTTATTGAATAATTGAACATTATTTTTTTAGTGATGCAAGATTGTTCTTACACTCTAGATGCATCAGAATTTATATTGTCATGTCTAAGGTTTTCTAAGGAAAATGAAGATGGTCAACATATGTCTTAGATAGCCATAATGAATCTTCAATAGGTGTTCCTTTCCATTTAACAAGATACTTTTTGTGTAGACTATTTCTTGTGATTTTTCCCACACGGCTATCAAAGATGGCTTCTAGCTCCTCCTGTTATGGAGTAGGTGTTAGAGTATTCTAATGTGCTTTTGGTATTTTATTGTCAATATCTCCGTGATACTCTCAAATTTGAAATATTAAACACAAGTGAAATTATGATATTGTTGTCAAGGTTCAAATATGTAGTTTTTGGGTCAAACTCATTGACCCGTGTTTCATGAGTAGTGATTCACAAGAACCATCTCTCATGAGAATGAATGGAAAACTTAGCACTCACTAGATCTAGGTAGTTCTCACAAAGGTCAAGCACCTGGCCTTCTCGAGAGGTCACACATCCCAGTATGACTCCAACTCAAGTGTTCTTAATTATGAAGTTTCCTCCAAGGTTAAACTCACTTAGCTTGCTACCCCATTTGTGAAGCCTTCTACAAGTATATTATCTTATAAATATTTCTTGAATCATGCTTCTTCGTAATTTCACATAACCCAAATTTCTTTATCTTCAACTTATTATATGTTTCAATTAGAAACTCTCTTTTCTTAGGTGAACCACGACCTCATCTCCAATTTAAAATTCCTTATGTATCCTCTTCTGATCTACCTTATCCTTGTACTCAATACTCATCTTATTAATATGTTTTCACCTTTTGTGCAAATTCTTCTAATGCTCTACAAAATCTCCAACTTTAGCACTACTCTTTTCTCCTTTGTCCATCTCCATTAACTTTGAACCATTTATGAAAGTTCTTTCATATATAATCTAGAATGGCGATTTATGAGTACTCATATTCACAGACTTGTTGTAATCAAATTTTCCCTATAGTAAAATCAAATCCCATCCTTTGGGTTTATCTCCTACTAATAATCTCAACATGTTCCCCAAACTCCTATTCACCACTTCTATTTGTCCATTAGTCTATGGATTGTGTGAAAAAATGAACTTCAAATTTGTCTTAAACTTCTTCCACAATGTCCTCCAAAAATATGCAACAAACTTAGTATCTAGATCTGAAACTATGCTCCCTAGTAGACCATGAAGTCTAACCACCTCTCTAAAACATAACTCCACAACATGAACACCATTAGTATTATTCTAACAAGGAATAAAAATGTGTCATCTTTGAGAATCTATCTACTACCATAAAATAGAATCATGTCCTCTTTGACTCCTTGGTAAACAAGAACAAAATTCATGCTAATATTCTCCCATGGCCTCTTTGGTATAGGTAACGGTTGATACATCCTTGTATTTTGACTTGTTCCTTTTTCCATCTAACATACTCTACAACTCTGCACAAACTTCTTTACATCATGTTTCAATAAGAGCAATGATCTTACTTGGCCAGAGTGTTCAACTAGTCCTCCACTATGTGTCTCCTTGATTAGGTTCTCTCTCGTGGAACTCTTTGGAATGCACAATCGACTTTCGCTAAATAGCATACCATCTTCGATTATAAAATCCAAATGCTTGGTCCTATATAAGTAATAGGTTCCATTCAAGCTCTCCAAGCCTCTCCAAAATTAAGATCTTTTGGATACAAACTCTTGAGTTTATGGAATGCCACAACTTCATTTGCATCTATGTCAACAAATTTTGCCTTGTACTCAAGGCATCTAAAACCATGTTTGACTTTCCACTCATATGCTTTTTCCTGGACTATTCAAGTATTATTAAGCTTGATCATCAAAAAGTAAACCAAACTATTTTGGAAAAATAATCTCCATATCTTCAATGCTTGAACTATATCATAGAACTCCTAACATAAATAGATTATTTTTTGGTGTCATTCAACTTTTCACTAGAAAAAACAATGATTTTACCTTCCTGACTAAAAAAAAACTCTAGTGACATTGCCACTAGCATCACAGTCTAAGTAAAATACTTTTTAAAATTTGAAAGTCTCATGATAGGTTGCATTGTAACTTTTGTTTCAACAAATTAAAACTCCTTGCTACCCCTATAGTCCATTTGAATTGTTTCGTGTCTCCTCCAATTGTCTCGGCTAGTGGTGCACAAATACTACTGAAACCTTTGATGAACTTTCTAATAAAACTTGCCAAACCATGAGATATCACCTTTGTAGCACTCTTTGGGGTAGGCAATTCAAGGATAGCATTTACCTTTTCTAAGTCCATTCCAAGACCATCTACTAAGAAAATAAATCTCGAGGTCACCCTCTTTCTTCACAAAGCTACACTTTAGAAGGTTGATCAACAACTTCTCTAAACTTTTCAAAAACCTTATGAAAATGTTTCAAGTGCTCCTCCATTGTCTTACTAAAAAGCAAAATAACATCCAAGTAAACAATAACAAATTTACTCAAAAACTCTTTTTATAGCTCGTTCATGATCTACATGAATGTGCTCAATGCATTAGTTAGCTCAAAGGGCATGACTAACCAATCATACAAGTCCTTGGTTTAGAATATTGTTTTCTATTTGTCTCCTTCTCTAATCTATATTTGGTGATATCCACTCTTCTAATCTATCTTTTTGAAGTACTCAACTAAACTCAAACAATCCATAAATTATCCATCCTCGACAAGTAAAATATATACTTGATGGTAATCTTATTTATGACTCAAGAGATTGTACGCATCCTCCATTCTCCACCTTTCTTTGGTGCTAGTACAATAAGTACCACACATGGACTTAAAATATCTTGAGCTAATCCCTTCTACAAGAGCTCTTGTACTTGTCTATTCAACTCTTCATACTTTGTTTGAGTCATTCTATTGGTCGCCTTGTTCAAAAAACTATCTCCAAGAATCAAGTACATCTAATGACTTATATTCCTCGACGATGGTAATCCCTTGAATACATTATCAGATACAATACCCTAAATCTCATCCAAAAAATCTGAAAAATTCTCTAGTTACATCTTCAACTTCCTTTTTGTTGGCTTTAGGAATTAAAACAAAACAAGTACTTCAAGCCATTTAAAAAAATTATTCCATTTACTAAACATATTCTTACATTACTACATACCTTTTTCTCTACCTCCTTCAATGGCTTCAGTTTGTGTCGAACTCCATCATTTTTCAAAGAGTATGCAATTAAATACCCATCATGTGTTGCATGACAATAGAATTGTCATGGTCTCCCTAACAACACATGACAAGCATCCATAGGCATACTATCTCACAATACATCATGGTGATAATTTCCAATTTAGAAAGTTACTAGACATTGTTCATTGACCAAAGCCTTGTGGCTCTTTTGCAACCAAGAAATTGAGTAGAGATTCGAATGTCTTCTCTCTAACTTCAACTTACTAACCATTTCCTCTAAAACAAGGTTGTCAATACTACCACCATGTATAATAACATTGCAAACTTTACCATTACACTTGCATCTTGTGTGAAATAAATTATCCCTTTGGGATGGTTTTTTCTCATCATTTAGCAAGCTTCTTCTAGTAACAAGAACATATCATCTTTAAGCATCTTTAGAATGTGAAGACTCAACATTCTCATCTACATGTACAACTTGTGCATTACCATTTGGTCTTCTATTTTTCCTCCCTTGATGTTGGGGACACTCATATGCTCTATGTCCTTCGCAGTGAAAAAATGTCCCACAAAAATCTTCTCTTACTCTGTTGATGTATTGTAGCTTCAGTTGGATAAACACTGTGAGTCAATACTAGTGAAGATATATATATGCAGCAGCATCCTAGGGTAGTTGGCAATCATGTATGTTGTTGTGTTATGTTGGAGTGTTTCTATGTTACTCGGTTGCAGCTTTGACCGAGGGGCTCAGTCATTGAAGGGCTCGATCACTGAAGGAACTCGGTAAACTTCTGACGCTCGATAGAACCTACACTCAGCGATGCTTGTGATGCTCAGTTGACGTGCTTTCTCAATGATGCCTAGCTTGCTCGGTTGTCTTACTGGTGCTCGGTAATTTGGCTTACCGATTGGAGTTCTTGGAGATTTGGTGGGCCGACTTGATGTATTTAATGTTGGTAACTTATGTTGTATTCTCCTAGGTAGATCTAGAGGCTGACATGGAGAATTAATTATTTGTAAGGCTATTTGAGAGCCTACTTGTATTGCATTTAATATTTGTTTGTTCTGGAGCTGACTTGGGCTTGAGTTATTTCTTTCTTCCAGCCAACTTATGGTTGAAGAAGTGTATTTAAGAAAGGTTTGGGTAGTTGTTTGGTAGAGGAGGCAGGAAATAGTGATTGGATCCTGCGAGATCTTGCAGATCAGATTGTTTGTCTGATATTTGTAATAGCAAAGCTAGTGGTTTGCAGGCTTGGAGACAAGGAGATTTCTTGGTGGCTTGCGAGCTCAAGTTTAGATCTACCTTAGTGTTTCTACCAGTTGTCGATGTGTTACAGAGCTGGACTAGCTAGAGGATAGTTGAATTCTGTTTGTTATTCGTCATAACCCGGAAGGCCTTACAGCCAAGCATGTTGAATGAAAATTCTATTTGAGTATTCTCTTTGTTGTGTTGTTGAGTGTTAGGTTTGGACTATCCATTCTTCGATTCTCCATATCTGCACTGTGTCATATATATATATATATATATATATATATATATATATATATATATATATATATATATATATATATATATATATATATATATATATATATATATATATATATATATATATATATATATTAATTACATAATAATGAATATATATGTGTGTGTATATATATGTGTGTGTGTGTGTGTGTGTGTGTGTGTGTATTTAGTATATATAAGATGTATATATATATAGTACATATAAGATGTATATAATATTATTATGTAAATATTAGAGAAATTAATATAATGACTATATATATATATATATATATATATATATATAGTTGTCGTTATATTAATTACATAATAATGAATAGACATGTCCCATGAAGGCACATGTCTCTTCTTGGCTCATTCTCAATATAAATGCAAGAGATTGTTGCATTTGGAAAACACATGCTTCACAGGCAGTGATATTACATTTGCAACGATCCTAAAACTTAACATGGTATCAAAGCCAGGCTGCAAATGTAGAGAAAGGAATGAAAGAATTAACAATGAAATGGATTGATCAGGAGGATGAAATAAGATATTATAATTGGTTGTATTTAGATTAGTAAATATGAAATCGTCAGTGTCTACCATTAGTCTTCAAGCTCGTGATTCAAATAGTATAAGCTCATACGTTCTTTAGCCTTCATTGATGTTACAATCATGAGAGTTACATGGAGATAGAAGGCATAATGTTGGATAATATTTGTTTTCACTCCAAAACGATGGTTGAACCGATTATCTATTATTACTTGGGAATTCTTATGTCGGGCGATGCATATATATTGATTTTGAGATACTATATAGTTCACACTCTTTGGATTATCAATCTTCAGAATTGAACTGACACACATGTAGCTCCAAAAAGAAATGTTATATCACCAATAACATTATCACTGAAGCAAGTTTTGAGGAGTATCAAGTGCATCCATGGGAATGGTTTTCCATCGACATTGAAGTCAAACAACTGGGAAGTATCAATTTGATAGTAGCACTAAACAAATCTAATCGACTTAGTCAACAAACAACAAACAACCGGGTTTTAGCGATGGCTGTTGGTGGTGCTAGGGCGACGTTGGGAGTTGGGGGTTCGCTGGTCGTTGGTGCTAGTGGTGCTGGTGCGACGCTGGGCGCTGGGGGGTCGCCGGTAGCTTGTGCTTTTGATGGGGGCTCGTGGGCCTCTAGTGCTTCTGTTGGGGGTTCGAAGTCGTCAATCGCTAGCGCTTCTGTTGGGGGTCCAAAGGTTATTGGAGTTTCTGCTGGTGCTCAGGTGTCGTGGGTTGTTGGGGGATCGCCAATCACTGGTGCTTCTGCTGGGAGCTTGAGGGCCTTTGGTGTTTCTGTTGGGGGTTCGAAGGTCACTGGTGCTGGGGGTTTGCTGGTTGCTGGGGGTTTGCCGGGCGCTGGGGGTTCGCAGGTTCCTAGTGCTTTGCCTTCTGCTGGTGTGTCGTCGGTAGTCTCTGCTAGGGTTGCTGGAGGTGTTCCTGGGAAGCTGCAAGCCTCAGTGGTTGCTAGGGGATCTAGGGTTTTGCTAGATGTAGGGGCGTCTTTGGTCTCTGGGGGTTTGCTGGGTTCTTTTGCTGGTGGTTCGCAGCTTGTTGGTGTTGCTGGAGGGTTGCTTAATGTTCCGACTAGGGCTGTTGTAAGCTTCGCTCGCTCTGTTGTTAAAGGCACTCTTCATAGTGCCTTTCCAGTTAGCCAACATATTTATATTGTGCTGGATGAGGTTACTCTCTCTGAGATTGATGCGGTTGCCTTTGTTTTTTTCGAGCATGGATTGATTTGCAGATTCAAGGGTTTCTGGCCCTCTCTGCCTGATCTTCATTCCTGGATTTCCAGTCATTGGGAACCCCTAATCTCTGGTACAGTCCATATCTTCCCTATGGCTAAAGGATTTTTTGTGGCTAAATTTGATGATGCTGAGGATAGAAATATTATTTTATGTGAAAACTTCTTTAGCTGGGAGGATCATTGTATGCTATTGCTGAAACCATGGCATTCTGATTTTTCTCCATCTTCCGAATCTTTTGATCTGCAACCTTATCTGGGTTAGGCTTCCTAATCTTCCCCTCCATCTTTGGATTGACTCCG
Source organism: Chamaecyparis obtusa (assembly GCA_027943335.1). Lineage (NCBI taxonomy): Eukaryota > Viridiplantae > Streptophyta > Pinopsida > Cupressales > Cupressaceae > Chamaecyparis > Chamaecyparis obtusa. The sequence goes on along the minus strand of BSBK01000235.1, from coordinate 986,473 downwards.
TTCTGGAGTCTATGGGGGAAGCTTTAGGGGATATGTTAATGGTAGATGAGAAATCCTTTGATTTATTTCATTTTACTTATGCTCATATCCTGGTGGATATTGATATCTCAAAAGGCGTGCCTTCAAAGATTAAACTTGAAGCCCCTACGAGTAGAAGTTGGATTCAGCAATTGGATTATAAAGGCATCCCTTTCAGATGTAGAAGATGTTTTAAGACTGGTCATATTGCCTCTCAATGTGATCTTCAGAGACATAATAAGACTGCTTTGTGGTGGAAGGGGCCTCTTCTCAGCACTATACTGTGGAGAAGGTTCGGAGCTTCGCGAATGTGGTAGAACAGGTTTGTGGCCCTGTCTCTTGTCCTACGGTTGTTTTTGTTCCTTCTTCTTCTTTGGCTACTGGTAGTTCTTCTGTCGGTTCTGCTAGTTTGGCTACCAGCAAATCTTCTGGTGGTTGTGTTCTTACTGGAATTAATTCTTATGTTGCTGGTGTTCCTCTTATTTCTCCTAGTTTTGCTAGGCGTTCTATTCCTTCTGCTGGTAGTACTGGTGTCGGATTGTCTTTTGAGGTTGTTGGGTCTATTAGCCTCTTTCCAGCCAATTCTGTCTCGAAAATTCCTATTGGTGCTGGGAAGTCTGGTACTGGCTGTGTGGCCGCTGTAGGTGTTGTCCAGACTTCTCATACTGGTTCTATTGTGGTTGGCTCCTCTCCTGCCTTAGACTGGTAGGAAAAAGCTTCTTTGGTAGAGGAGGGATGGACTGTTGTTATAGGTAAACATAATAAAAAGTCCCCTTTACATTTTGATATGACTCTACGCTCCCAGAAGAAGGGAGGCAAAGGAAAATCCTAGGTTGGGTGTTGTGGTAAAGTGTTGGCTTTAAACGTTTGGCTTTAGCAGGTAGAGCATTTATGTTTATCTTTTGTTTGGCTGCTGTTGTTTTTGTTGGATTAGTGCTGCTGGTAGTTCTACTGGTATTATGTGCTGGGGGGGCGCTGTAAGGTTTTCTCTTTTTCCCCCAGCTGTTTCATTTAGATCTAAGCGAATTCTTCCTATTTTTCCTAGGGTTACAATTCCCTTCAAAAATTGAATGTATATGGTTTCGGGGCCCATTCAAAACCTGCTTTTACCTTAATCAAAAACAACATGAGACGGTGACCAAATTATATTATGAAGGAAACTTGATGTCAGGTATCTCTCTCAAGAGAATAGGTGCCAGCGACTATACTAGCATATTACAAGGAGGACAACATAGAAACTAAGTTGAGTATGCGGGAGTCAACACCTAAGTAGTGCCCCCAAAACATTAGTAGCATCGACTAAGTAATAAGGGGAGATATAATAACCTCAAAAGTAGTATATGAAAGAATATAAGAATCTAGTGGGAGCCATTATAAGTGAGCAGATGCTAGAAGAAACTACAAATAAAACTTTCACTCACATGTAGAAAGGACTCACATCGTGAAGGATGTCATTGGATATTTTCTCCAGAATAATGAGATAAGTATTTTTTATTATTATATCTTGAGAACTACATTTATTTACTTCTTGTAGTTAATCTTTTATTTGTATTTCTATACGTGCTATAAGAGCTATTTGCCTTGACCTTTTCCGAGGATGCTCTTGCAGGAAAATAAAATTGATATCATATATAGAGGAAGTCTAACACTTCAGAGGTAACTTTGGATGAGGAGCTCATGGGATTGATATCAAATTCACAGGGAGTCTGACAGTTTATCTTAAGAAATCTTGGATGAAAAGATCAACAGATTGATATCTCCTCAATGAGTTCTTCTCTACAAGAGAAGTTCGATGTGAAATCTCTTGTTTCCACCCTTTGTGCTGAGGCATGGTGGATGTCATGTGTGTGACTCCATGTTTTTAATGGGCCTACCCCCTGTGTACATCATGAGGAAGTGACAACTTCCAAATGATTATCACTTGTATTTCCAAAAGTTATTGAAAGGTGGCGATCTTAAAATAACTTATTAATCTTCTATTATGATGGACATCCTATGGTGTCTAAGCAAATCATGATAGATGATAACTTGCATGGTGGATTAAGTTCCTTAAATAAACCATGGCCTTCTATTGTGATGGACATCTTATGATGTCTAAGCATATCATGATAGATGATAACTTGCATGGTGGATTAAGTTCCTTAAACAAACCATGAATGATCCTATGGTAAGTATCATTGAGGATACATGTGCACATACCTTATGAACATTGAGTATTTGGTGAATATCATGAGACTTGATTAACTAAGGTCAAATTACTCAAAGTACTTGGTCAATATCAAGCGACTTGATATTCTGAGGCCATTACTCCTAATATCATGAGATGATAGCTAATTGTTGGGTATCTTTTGATCAAACATATCCTTAATTATGCCAACTTGATATTACATTGAGGTAATATCTAACCATGTGTTTATCCTCCCTAGCTAAGAGGGAGTGTTGATGTTTTGTAGCATCAGTCGAATAAACACTATAAGTCAATACTAGTGAAGATATATATGTGTGTGTGTGTGTCTGTGTGTTTAATATATATATATATATATATATATATATATATATATATATATATATATATATATATATATATATATATATATATATATATATATATATATATATATATATATATATATATAATGTAAATATTAGAGAAATTAATATAATAATGACTCAAGAGTATATATATATATATAATTGTAATTATATTAATTACATAATAATGAATATGGGACATGTCTCTTCTTGGCTCATTCTCAATATAAATGCAAGAGAATGTTGCATTTGGAAAACACATACTTCACAGGCAGTGCTATTACATTTGCAACGATCCTAAAACTTAACATACTCTTCCTCTTTTATCTCCATTATTTTGGTAACAGGGATGGAATGAATTATTTCTCTTTTTATCTAACTGCTATTAGATTCTGCATTCTTCCTTTGATCTTCATTTTGGCCTCCATAGGACCATCCAAAAGCCCTTCCACCATGACCTCTTCCAGTTGCTTGCTCTCAAATCTTCTGTTCAGCCTCTCTTGTGCCTTCGAAGCAAATCAATATGCATCTTGAATGGTAAAAGTTCTTATCAAACTCAACTCTTCTTGAATGCTAGGCTTCAACCCCTTTACATAATCAAGACTTGATAGGAATTTTTTGTAAACTCTTTGATAGATTTTCTTAGTTTGCTTCAACCCTTGCATCTTCTTTAGCAAATCAAGCTCATAGACAACAAGAACGAACTCTCTTCAATTTTTCCACCATTTGGTCTCATCTTGTTATTTGAACATTGAGTATTTGGTGAATATCATGAGACTTGATATTCTGAGGGCAAATTACTCGAAGTACTTGGTCAATATCATGCGACTTGATATTCTGAGGTCATTACTCCTAATATCATGAGATGATATCTAACTGTTGGGTATCTTCTGATCAAACATATCCTTAATCATGCCAACTTGATATTACATTGAGGTAATATCTAACCATGTGTTTATCCTCCCTAGCTAAGAGGGAGTGTTGATGTTTTGTAGCATCAGTCGAATAAACACTATGAATCAATACTAGAGAAGATGTGTGTGTGTGTGTGTGTGTGTGTGTGTGTGTCTTCTTGGCTCCTTCTCAATATAAATGCAAGAGATTGTTGCATTTGGAAAACACATACTTCACAAGCAATGCTATTACATTTGCAACGATCCTAAAACTTAACATACTCTTCTTCTTTAATCCCCATTATTTTGGTAAAAGGAACGGTATGAATTATTTCTCTTTTTATTCTAACTACTATTAGATTTTGCATTCTTCCTTTGATCTTCATTTTGGCCTCCATAAGACCATCCAAAAGCCCTTCCACCATGACCTCTTCCAGTTGCTTGCTCTCAAATCTTCTATTCAGCATCTATTGTGCCTTCGAAGCAAATCGATATGCATCTTGAATGGTAAAAGTTCTTACCAAACTCAACTCTTCTTGAATGCTAGGCTTCAACCCCTTTACATAATCAAGACTTGATAGGAATTTTTTGTAAACTCTAATAGATTTTCTTAGTTTGCTTCAACCCTTGCATCTTCTTTAGCAAATCAAGCTCATAGACAACAAGAACGAACTCTCTTCAATTTTTCCACCATTTGGTCCCATCTTGTTATTTTCTCCTTCCCTCTTGTATTTCTTTCTAATTGAAATTCTTGCCATCAAATATTAGCATGACCTTTCAGCTTAGTCTTTGCAAACTTGAACCTCCCAAGACCTTCTACTACTTCATACGCTTCTCTATAATGATCCAATCAATCAACTCTTCTAGATTAAGATTTCTAGAAAATGTGGAAACTTCAATCTTTGGCATTTTTTCCAATGTTGGAAATGGCCCTCAAAAACCTAGCCTCATCAAGATTTCTAGCCACTTCTTATTCTTCAAACTACCATCTTCTTCATATTCATCCCCACTTTCATCTTTTGCCCAAATATCAATTCATCTATGCAGTTCCTCTTGTAGTGCCTAAACTTGTCTTTAGAAGGCTCTAAAACTTGCTTCTATCACACCAAGATTCCATCCACCACAGTTCCATTATGAAGGCATTTTTCTTACTTATTTCAGAAACCCACAACCACGGTCTTGGTGCAAACTACCTCACATTGCAAACCCAAACACAATAAAAACAAAGAAATAAACAAAAGACAAAAGAGAAAGAGGCACTTTCTATTATCCCAATGAATGGAAATTATAACATTTAGAAAGCAATATGCAACAGCCAAACGGCCATTCTTATTATAATAATCTCAAAAGTCGTAGCCATAATTTGCACTAGTAGAATTATGTTTTGTCACTCTCACTTATCTTCTTTATATGGAATGTATAAGTGCCCTAACATTATATGAAAAGTGAAGTCCCCTATTTTAGGGGACCAAAACTCTAGCTAGCCAATTTTTTACTTAAGAAAATATTTCATTGGTTTGCCCTAGTCGAACTTCTAGGAGCCATAATTTTCAATCCAATTATCAAATCTTTAATCATCATATATCATTGGAAAGCTTGTGGTGAGACCTACAACAACAAAGTGTGTGCAAAAGCAAACTCTAATCAACTTTTGAGCCATTTAAAGTCCTCAAATTTCATTTGATGTTTTATTAGAGAAATCTCCTAGAAAACTCAAAATCTCTTAAATGCCAAAAGATATTTCAATAATTCTTTCACCATTGGCTTCGTTTCACCATTTAGAAGTTCTTTGTAAGATTTGGTGCAAAAGTAAGCAAACTCTAATCAACTTTTGAGTCATTTAAAGTCCTCAAATTTCATTTGATGTTTTATTAGAGAAATCTCCTAGAAAACTCAAAATCTCTTAAATGCCAAAAGATATTTCAGTAATTCTTTCACCATTGGCTTCATTTCACCATTTAGAAGTTCTTTGTAAGATTTGGTGCAAAATTAACAACTCGCTAAAAATAACTCTACTTACAATAGACAAAATTGTAAAATTAAACATTAATTTTTTGGATGATGCAAAATTGCTCTTGCACACTGGATGCCCTTGCATCAATAAAGGGCCCAAATAAATATTCGTAGCTAAACATGTCTCCAAAGATGCACCGCAAATAAATACTTATTTTTCATAATTATAATAATCAAGTTTTCAACTCCCTTGTCCTTCACTTTTGGCATTTTCTCTACCCATATCAAGTACTAAATTTGTCGTTCTTGCCTTTACACTCGTGGTGGTGGAAGTCTACAACTTCATGTGGAGCCTCTTTATATGTTTTAATCACCTTCAATACTCATCTAACATGTTTAAAGCCTTGCATCAAGCACAATAGCTTTGTATCACTTTACCATCTCTAATTCCTTAGCACCATCTCAAGTGGTTCTCCTCAACCTTGTTGGTCAAACACAGTTGAACCAAATTTTTTTATAAACTATTATCTTTACATTATGACTACATACAATATACTAAATACCCTTAAATGTAAAACTAAAGAAACAACATCAACATCTTGAAAAGTGACAAACAAGTTGGGGTCCCAAGAAAATAAATTTATAGAGGCCCATAACTTTTGTGAAGGAACTAATTAGACAAATAAGGTAATTGACAGTAAACAAGGGAGAAAATAGTGGACATGGTGAGGTAAACTATTATCTTTTAAGGTAGTTGAATGTAAACAAGGGAGAAAACCCTCGACACAGTGAGGGAAACTATGATCTCTTGATGTATTCTCCCATAATGGCAAATCAAATTGTTTATCTAAGCAATTAAAAATCATAATAATATTAGCAATTATTTATCATATACAAACTCGTAGCACAAAAACAATGAAAACTTGAAGTATCTTTCTAAATTTGCTTTTCAAAAGAGCTTTCACTCTAAAGCCATTATCTAAGCAATGAGAGTAATTGGAAGCACAAAACAAGAGTGGCATTGTTGTTCACATAAATCACCATCTAGGCACAAACCTTTCTCAAATCATGAAAAAGATAAATGTATTGTCAATGAAGAAACATCAAAAGCATCATCAACATAATTGCTTATTTTCTCATATTAATGCTAGCAATACAGCTATCACAAACATCTAGCAAGGAATCCATCTCCTCGATATCAACTACACAATTCAAGATCGTATGACAAAATCATCTTCAATGCTGGAAAAAGGAAAGGAAGCAAATCTCAACTCAAAATAGCCAAACAAATCAAAGGGGGTCAATAAAAAATAACTCAAAAGAGAAGAAAATCGAACAGTTGTTTGTAATGCAATATCATCAAGAAAGCAACCTCTACCAAGCCAACTTCGACCTAGATCATCAATTATATCAAACACAAGACATCACGAGGTTCAACTCCTTGGTCAATAATAGTCTAATACAAGGCAATGGAACTTAATTAAAGAGTTGAGTTGCACTCCATGAATATCAAATTCGATATAGTTAAAATACCCATGTACTTTTAAGGAAAATATTGGTCATTCCAAATTCATTGGAAAAACATGCTTCACAAGCACTACTCAATGCTTTGATGATATATAGTAAGCATTGGAAAGGTGTTGTGCACGTTGCATAATAAAATATCTTAGATTTTGTAGTTAGGCAAGTTAGGCATTTTTTCCTAAGGATGTATGCATTTTTACAAATGTATTTAGTGTGGGTGTAAAAGCAGTACTGATTTAGCAAGCATTCAGTCAACTGGACTAATTGTAAAACTACATTTTAAGTTATTTGTAAAATGCATTCATTGTTGCAAAAGAAAATTATTTGTAGGGGCAAATGTTGCAAGCCACCTTGCTTTAGTGAGTGAACAATAATTGTGCATTGAATGTATTAATTATTTGCCTATTACTCTCTAGCTCGTATATGCATTGAATGGTACGGCTCCGTGACCATACCCTACAGCTTTTATTTCCCCAGATGCAAGTCACCGAGCAGCTCATTACAGATTTCTTCACCCTTGCCTCCGGCTCGAGGTGTGAAGCGGCCCTCATGTGCCTCCACCATTGGTCACTCCAGATCTGTGAGACCTCGCAATGCTTCTACCCATCAGCGACAGACCACTAGCAGATCACGACGACGGCACCATACCCATACTCTTCCGAGTCACTATCCCTTTGTGTTGGATTTATTTCCGCAAGGGAAGGACCCCTAGTCCTTGCCCTAGTGGTTCTTTGTTCTCTGCTTCTTGTTTGGTTCCTTGTTCTTTTAGCATGTTCCCCCAACCACTATTTGGTGGTTCCTTGGTTTCTTGCTATTTTGGCTATATGATTCCTGTCCCATAGACCCTTGTTGGTCTTCCATTGGACATTAATAAATTTATCTTATCTCTAGCTCATATATAGGAGGCTTGGAATGGAATCATTTGCCCCTTGATCATTAATTTGAACATCTAGTACTTGCTCCTTGTAATCTAGGGTTGCTCTTTGAGATGACTTTACAAAGCGTGAGTGGAGTGAGGCTCTCATTTGTTCTTGGATTGATCTCATAGTTATAGCAACAAAAGTTGCTCACTATTTCAAGTCAAATCTTGTGAGATCACTTTGATCACTTCCTTGTTTGAGAGTGCTGATCTTCATGAAAGGCTCAAAGCTTGAGATATTATTGTAAATATTTTGTTAGAAATATATTGGTTTCAAATCTTTCTCGAGAGTGTTTCCAAAAGGGTTTTCTCAAGGTATATCAGCATGCCTCTCATGTGGTTCAGCTTTTTCTCATCCATGTTAATGTGTGGTTTATGCCAAAATGCTGCTGAAATTTGCATAGCTCATTAATACCATTGTGACAACTTTCTTCATAGGGTTAATGTGTAATTATCACATACTCTGGTTATTGCAGGAAATTGTCCATATTTACATTTCGTATCCATCAAGTATTAAAATTTGTCTACGATTTGGTACTGGTAGTGCAAATTTCCTTCCAGCAAGCTTGTTTGGTCTTTCATTTCCCTACAAGGAGAACGCCTTCAAATTAAATCCTTCGTAGAAACAATGACTGACCTCTTCATCAATGTTGTTGCCAGGGATATCAAGAGTTACAATTGATGAAGATGCCGTCACCTCTAGAAGTTTATTCAGACCCTAGGGTGTAATTTGGATAATCTACAAGTACAACACAAAATTGTAGAGCTTATGATAAACAAAGAAACAAGCCAGCAGGCTGCATTTGGTCACCTACTACTCCATGTCTGAAATTAGTCATATCATACAAGGACTAAGAGTAGTGGAATCAACTGGACTCCAAATTGGTCTTTGAATTCCCTACAAGGAGAATTGCCTTAGAATGAAATCCTTCATAGACCCGATGACTAATCTCATCATCAGTGTTATTGCAGGGATATCAAGAGTTACAACTGATGAAGGTACCATCACCTCTACAAGTTTATTCAGACCCTCGGGTGTAATTTGAAGAAAGTACACCAACACAAACAATTTAGAGCTTATGATAGGCAAAGAAACACACCAGGAGGCTGCATTTGGTCACCTACTACATGTCTGAAAGTGGTCATATCATACAAACTTAGACTAAAGGTTGTGGAATCTCGACTCCAGATAGTCAAAATTCCATTCTGCACAAGGAAATACTCAAAGCTCGTAATAACCTGCTGTCTGTCTTCAAACCAAGGACTAGATTTCCACTATAAGACTTAGGAATACAAGTGCAAGCTCTACTCTGTTATTGAAAGAGACCCTGCCAACAATTATCAACTCATTGTGGCTGGTAAGCGTCTGGAAAAGTACAAAAGATATTTAGTAGTTCAAGAAGGAAATGAATACTGCCATAAGCAGGAACGGCAACAAATTCGGGTAAAAAAAGGAACCATCCCTTTTATTTGTCATAAGAATTGTGCAGTAATGTTATTTGAGTAACAAGCACTACCCACCAAGAATTTTTGGCTGAGAGAAAAACAGCTGTAAAGGAATTAATGCAGCTACAAAGAAAGGTGATAAACAACAATATATCAATATAGAGACAGACCATATCAAGTAGAACGAGCTCCTAATCAGCCATGTACAAGCTCCATTTAGAATTCAGACATAAAAAAGGCAAATTGGGAAAACCTTGCCAACAGGAGAGAGTTTATACTACCAACACCTGTTGAACTGGAATTACATTGGCTAAAGTTGTGACGATGATGAAACCACACCTGACTACCTTAGGTAAGCCTTAACATAAAACTCCTTCACACGTCCTTCAACAAATTGATACAGGTTCCAATGAGGGCCCAGACAGCAGGTACAATGTTTGGACCATGCAAACACCTTCAAAAATTTCTCAGGCTCAGCCTGAAGTAATCATTCAATTTCCAGAAATCACGAGTATTTTGGCAAGAGCAGGTAAACTTGCCTTAGTCACAAAATCAATGCAGACCCCCTCCTTCAGCATGTACAAGAGAACCACATCTTGGTCACGGCCAAGTGGTTGAGAGGACTAATCAAGCAGACAAGAACTGATGAGGCTCCCAAAAGATTATCGAATTTTCAGCTATGTTAGAGTTAACAACTGCCTATTATTATGCTGTTGTGATTTTGCATTCAAGCTCATGGTCACGTCTATACCAAAAACAATTATTCATATCTGAGACTAATGCTTTTAGGATATATCTTCCCGGGTCAGCTTGATTGTTATATTCATCCATGATATAGCCTTCTTATAGACTTAAATTCTATAATTTATGGTCTTAATGCCTTGCATTTTAGAAACCAATTACTGATGAATGTGCTCTTTTACTTATTTTCGCTCAGGAAGCCTTCATAGCTTATCAGCTTCATGGGAGAGAAAAATCCATTCAATGAAAAACTCATTGAATTTTTACATGGCAAAAATTTAGTAAGTTCTCTTCATTTCAAAAACAAAACATTCCAAGGTAACAGGGCAAATACTTTGACAAAGAATTGAAACACAGCTTGCTGCGGCATAGAAGTTTTCACTCCAAGTGAATCCACAGAAAAATAAATTATACATAGCATAATACTACATAAATATTCCTCTTACCTTAAATTTTTCTCCTAAAGCTTTCTCTCAAGTTTTGCTGGTTCTGTATTTTTTTCGTTTTTTCTTTGTTGGTTTCTGTAATGAATGACGAGTTACTACCAAATGAATGCTAGTTCCAGTTTCAAAATCCAAAAGAAAACTTAATTCTAGGAACCAATGTGTTATTCTAATAAAAAGATCCAATCATCCAATTGAAACATGATAAACCTGATCTGCAATGTAAGCCTCCTCATGAAAAAACAAGATCAAATGATAATATCTTCAAATCTAAATGCACATGTAAGTGCAGATTATTTAACTGCTCAAGATTAATACTGATCAAAAATGAAAAGAAATATTATTTTAGTGAACTGCTATTAGACAAGTCAAGAGAATGTAGCTATGCCAAATGCCGTATCATCAATTGCCTCTGCTTTGATCTGATCATATCAGTGATATAAATCAAGCTGCCTTTGGAATCAAACATTCAGAATCCAGATGTCCCTCTGCAATAAGCATAGCAATCTACTGTGCATAACAATCTAAATGACCTCAAGCAGCCACCCTCTTTGCAGTGACAGAGTTGCAAATTGTAGCAAATTCCGATCCCTGTCAACAACATAAAAGTCAAATACAGAAATATAAGAGTGTTTTATCTGGAGTAATTGATTGCCAGATATTCAAAACAAGAGCTATTCAACTAGGAGCCACTGCTATCCCACATACAGAAAAACTGAAGAATATCTCATATACAAGGATCCTAGAAGGTTCTTTAAAAAAAAAATCAAACTATTCAACTAGCAGCCACTACTAACTCCCTTATGGTGAAATTTACGAACTGATCATCGCACATTTCCGTAAGGTTCCCCTAAGAATGTAAAATGAAAAAAGTTGAAATAAGGCACTACACTTGGTGAAGGTTTTGCAAATGGGGTTGCAAGCAGAGTAGGTTTAATCATGGAGGAAACTCTGTAGTTAAGTGCACTCGAGCTGGAGTAGTACTGGGTTGGGTGACCTCCCGGTGCTTCACCTCTGTGAGCATCACCTAGATCCAATGAGTGCTAAGTGTTTCATTCATTCTCATGAGAGATGGGTTTATGTGAACCACTCCTCATGAAACATGGGTCAATGAGTTTGACCCAAAAAACTACACAGTTGAATCCTGATAGCAATATCACAATTTGACTTGCTGTGGAAAATATCTCCTACTTATCAAAGTTGAACTGATGAAAAGCACTTAAGTATCATGTCAATACAAGAAAAGGCGATACAAACAAGCAATGACAAGCTCAAGAAAATTTGAATGTCAGAGATTCTAGCAATAAGACCTTCTATAAAAACATAGATACAAATAAATTTAATTCCTCAACACATCGTGATACCGTTATCCAGTTCACGTGGTGATCAACTCATTTAAGCTGAAGATTACCTTCAAAGAAGCACCACCAACAAGAAAACCATCTATATCTTCTTGCTTAGCCAGCTCTGCACAATTGCCTCCATTTACAGAACCTGCAGATAGTAGAACAACTCGACACAAAAAGGTTTACATAAATAAAATAAATCCACAAAATCAAAAGCTAATAACAAGAATTATGATACACAAAAATGACCAAGAGCATCATAAATTTCAGTAGACCAACTCTATCAAAATAAGAAACAAACAAAATTAGCTGAATTCAAAGAAATATTCCCACAGATATGTAGAATTAGAAACATAGGCCAGACAGGCTAGATAGGATAACAATGTTTTCCAAAATTGCAGTTATATAGCATGAGGCAGTTTCATTGAGCGCTCATGGCGATAAAGACAGAAAATACAATAAAGTTTCTATAGAACAATTTAGCAGCTTAGATTACAGATAGCAGTTCATACTTATGCAAACCCTGTTTGGCCAAGATGCCTATTCGCAACCAGTGTGAGGTAAACAATGGATGCCATGTGTTGAGAAATGTATAATAACTGAATAACAAATATAAAACAGGAAGTCATAGAAACCTTGGAACCCCAGGTCAGAATACGAGAGATTTGAAAAGAAATGTTAGGCCAATTCAATAGGTGCCAATATAGGTGAACAGCAGGTTTCAAGCATGTTTTATGGAGAATGAACACATCTTTAGGATACTTCTATGTTGCATGTGGAGGAATATTTCACTAATACCTAATATCTTGAACACTTGAGTATACAAAGCACTGAGAACACCTTTAGATGTTAAAATGAGGTGTGAGGAAAATTTCTTGCAAGGGAGATGCAGGAAGAAGACAGCAAGAGCTTATGTGTATTGGCAGGATAGCATCAAAGCCCAAAAACCAAAAATTACAGAAGATGGAGATATAGATCCTTCAATGACTTGCGAAAATGTAAGCTTTCGGAGAACCAATAGCCACCTAAAATAGAGGTCTGATCCATAAAGATCTGAAAAAGTAATCAAATTATTCCATCTACTCCTAAAAGCATCAGCCAACCCAGGATCAGCCATCAAAAGGGCTCACAATAAGGAATTTATTCCATGGTAACACAGGTGATGATTTTAAATATGCTTGTTTCAACATTTGGTAAATTGACAGTTATGAAACTGCGAGTCAAAAACATAACTGCCAGTCTGCTGTATGCAGCAGTTTTGTCATGAGAATCTGTAGTTATCACAACTGCATAAGCTGTGTCTCTTCAATTCTTCAATGTTTTTGAGTCCTTTCGTGCATGAGAGTCCTTTTGTCTCTGTTAGGAGACGAGAACAGTTTGCTGAGCAAGTGCATAAGAGTGAGAGCAGGCATGGGAGAAGTGAATTGATGATGTATTGGGAAAATAATCAGCTGTTCTTGGTTACAATTACTCTGAGCCTCTTATAAGTATGTCCATATCAGCATTGAGAAGAAAGAAGACATAGTAGGTGTAGATTACACTCAAAGAGCTCTTTGTGTTGAATTCATTGAAAAAAGGAATAAGAAGATTTGTAATTGCCACTTCAAGCTGATTTTCCCCATCTTTGCATTTACAAGATAAATCGTTGTCTTAATGTGGTTTGTCTCTCTTCTATTCATGTTTATAATTGAGTAATGCACACACTCCATACACATTCTACTACCCAAACACACTCTAGTACTATCGCCATTTGAGTAAATCCAAGAAGTTGCAGCAGGGTTAAGAAAAAAAAGTTTTTTATTTGATTCCAACAAGCAATGTTTGTAGAGAAATTACCAATCATTAATCATTTTGAGGCTGTGGCATAGAAACTTTTCATTATCGTCTAGCAGAACTATAGAAATGGCATCTTCTTTATTGGCCATCTAAAGTGACATACCTCCATAAATAATTCTTGTCTCAGATGCAACTTCAGCTGAAACATTCTTGGACAACCAATCACGGACTGCTAAATGCACTTCCTGAGCTTGTTGAGGAGTAGCCACTTTGCCAGTACCAATAGCCCAAACGGGTTCATATGCAATAACCACATTAGCCCAGCTAGGCACACAATCTGCAATCCAATGTATAAAATTGTGAACACTTACCACAGTACACGTACATCATCCCAAATTTTAACCAAAATCTACAATCAACCAACATCCACAAACATTTGAGAAAGAGGATTTGGTCAATTTTTACCAGCAAATGCCTTGAGTTGTTCATAGCAGACATCAAAAGTTTTCCCTCCTTCACGTTCTTCCAATTTTTCTCCTATGCATGCAATCACCTTGAGATTCTCACTCAATGCATATGCAGCTTTTTTCCCAATAAACTGCCAAAAAAAGTTTCACTTATCAAGTACTATATCTTACTCTTAATGGAAAACATTATGGTACACCATTCCAGCTTTAAGTGACGTGTTTAAAACAGCTAAGAAACTTACAAAAGTAAAACTAATAAGCCTTGTGTTTGTGGCAAACACTAATGATTATGTGAAAAATATCACACCACTTGCCTAAAATTTTGAACATATAAGAAGTACAACAGAGCTCTGACCATCCACAACTTGCACAAAAGACTACCATATGATTTTAAGATTACCAGGTTGTCCTCTCCAATAACATGTCTACGCTCAGAATGCCCAAGGATAACCCATTCACACCCTATATCCTTCAACTGCTCCACGCTGGACACCAAAGGAAACAATGCCAGGGAACAATATAAGTTACAAAAGATCAATATGTCAAATGCACTTGTTTGAAGTTTAAAACAATGAGCTTCTTTATGCAGGAAAGTAACATGATATTGCAAAGAAGAAACATGCTTAATTGCATAAAGACAAGACATTCAACAAACTCTGGATAATACTGTCAAGGAAGAAATCAAGGGTAGCTTAATGCCCAAACACTACTACAAATGGATCTGGCATATGATAGAATTATTCTAGAGTTGACCAACTATTGATAGCTGTAAATAATTACAAAAAAAATCAATAGTCAAAAACCTTGATTCCAAAGACAATAGAAACAGAGAGAGTCCTTTTATCATTAAGTCAATTCACATTTTTCATACTAGAAAGATGAACTTCAAAGCTTTTAATCCTTGCATTGCTATTAGTGTCATTGTGATTTTGCAGAAAATTATTACCTGGTATTCTCAAAATCTGTATTTATCCATCAGATAACAAAAACAAAGCACCTTACAAAGCTTTCCAGTAAAGCCATACCTTGCATGGAAAACTGCCAACTGGTTCGTTGGTAAAGCTCACATACCACAGGCTTACCCTATGCAAAACTAACTCTGCCTTTGGTGTAAATATTATTAGAATTGTAAACTTTTTCGATTATCTCTGTGCTGCCATAACTAAGTTCAGAAAAATCTTCTGCACTTGATGCCACTGAACCAATATACTGCTTTCAGTCTTATGTATACATGCACATATTTTCTTTCTTTATCACCCAGCAAACTATTGTAGGTAGACTAGAGAAATGAACAAATTCAATCAACACTGAATCCCATGCTTTCCACCTTAAATTTCAAGCTGCTTTCTCTCAAGCAGCTTCTGGACATCATTATTTTCTCCAGGAATATATTCATCCCTTAGACAAAAAAATATCAGACTAAAAAAAACAGAGGCTGTAATAATACATGGTTAACAACAATTATCCTCATATTAAAAGTATGGAAAGTTTACAGACTCCATCAACTGATATCTTTCACATATGATGCATCTGGGGCATCCAAAATGTCAAAGAAATACATAATAAAAGGTTTGAAACTTAAAAACACTTATTACCGTGAACCTTGAGGAAAACTTATCATAATCACGATTATATGAAAAGACACACCTAAGAGAGAATACATTAAAATTGAAGCAAGTTTCTACAAGAGGAGGTGAATGAACAAAGGAAATAAGGGGTAAGTCCCCATAGATGAAACAGCAAAGGAGTACAAGGGAACACAAACAAAAGAATTCCCTAAAGACAATGTAGAACCTAATACTGCAATACACACTACATGGGTATTGCAATTTACGACATCAACAATGCTAGATAAAACGGAGATGATAGAAGAAACCCTAGTATTGAAAGCGGTTGAAGTGAAAACAACATTGCTTGTAGTGGCAAAAGAAGAAAGAAGAGAATTATTTACAATTAAAGTACAACTAGATCCAAGCAGAGAAGAGGTTGAAATAGAAGAAGAGGCAACAAAGTGTAATGTCCCCTTTTTGGGACATTAGAGAATTA
Organism: Chamaecyparis obtusa; assembly: GCA_027943335.1. Lineage (NCBI taxonomy): Eukaryota > Viridiplantae > Streptophyta > Pinopsida > Cupressales > Cupressaceae > Chamaecyparis > Chamaecyparis obtusa. The sequence continues at coordinate 970,369 of BSBK01000235.1, read as the reverse complement.
ATAGGCCAACCCAATAAATTATTAAAATTGACTTATGGGGACTTAATAAAGAATTATTAAAAGTCAATTTAATATTATAAAGATGGTTGATAAGAGACAAAATGGCAAGAAGACAAGGAGATAGGAAAGGGAAGCTAAAGAGTCACAGCTGGATGCATTTAAAGAAAGAATAGAGACTCATTTGGAAAGCTTGGATATTGATTTGGATTTCAGTTTTCTCATGGAGAAACTCGGTAAGCTTTCAGTTTTCATGTTCAAAACCTAAGAACGGAAACCTTTAGGCTCTTGGTGGATTGGACACAAACCCGGTTCATCATTTGTGGTGAATTCACGACGGAGTTCACATATGGATTTACAAGTTCTTTTCTAGTGTTTTCCAATCTGACTGTTGCTGCTATATTTAAGATTGGATTCTGTGATTGTTATTGTATTGCTGATTATTATAATGCAATAACATTTCTGAGGTTGTTTATCTGAGTATTTACTGATTTTTATTACTGGTTATTCTGAAATCTGTTGCAAAGTTTATCTGTTTGTAATTCTGAAATTTATGGTGGGAAATTTGGGGATAAATATCCAGGAGGGATATTTCAGTGGGGTGAGAAATTTGGGACTAAATATCTGGGTGGGATATTTCAGTGGTATCAGAGCAGTGTATCCTGCCAGCCTGTGACGTTACTTGAAAAACAGAAATTAAATTGTTTACGGTTTTGTAGAAGATTTTATATCTGGTCTGAGGAACTGAAATATTTTATTCAGCATATACAGTTCTTAAGTCTCTTGCCTTTGCAAACATCATTCGAGCCAAATGAAATTGGGAAGTCTGAAATTATAAAAATTCATGCCGTGAATGTTGGGGAAATTATCATTTGAGGGAAATAACTATGGTATTACTGTCAAATACAGTATTGGTTGCGACTCATCAACTTTGGCTTTGGGGAAACAAGAAATATTTTATCCTGCTATATCCTTGACAACAAACTGGGCTTCTGTGGATACGTAGTTATTTGCAAATATTAATATTGGAGCTTCATAGTGTTCGCTCAGTTTTAAATATATAATTAGCATGAGTCAAAGACTGGAGTAATAAGAAAATGCAAATTTTTATCTGATTGCGGCTGTGTATTGTTTCTCTTTCCCGTGCGAGCTCAACTTTTTTGTGCATGATAAACTGCTGAGTACCTGGCCATATCTTTGTCATGGCTGTGAGAAGGAAGCTATCGGGTTGTTAAAATTCTCCCAAGACTGTGAACTTGATCATATCAAAAATCACGGGAACGCCGTAACTAAAGATTTTATCGTATGAAAGCTATGCCTGGGCATTGAAATATTTAAGATCTCCTCTATTGGATCTTGTTGTGTGCATGAAAGCAAAGTAGACAAACTCTCACTTGCCCAAAACTCGCCAAGCCCTGAAAAAGATTACTCAGGAAAACTCGGCCAGTTTTTGGAAAAACTCGACAAAAAACTCAGGAACTTAAAAATAGCATAAAATTTAATTAAAAATGCATTTTTTTTGCAAAATTCTATGAGAAGATGCATCCAATGAGTTAATTTATGAGAAAACAAAAGAAACAAGCTAAGTTTAGATATATATAAATGCAAAGTGGGTACAAAATTGCATTCTCATGTGGAATGCTGATGACTGGAAGCAAAATAGTAAACAGTTTAACTAGTATGAATCTATGATGCTTGATCATTGATCAATGCCAAATGTCAAAATCTTCATAACTAGGTCTTAGGTAGTCTTTGTTGGTGGCTGTTTTCAAGTCCCTAGGTCCGACAAATGAGGTTTGAGTGATTTTGGCCTGTTGGGAAGTCATGTCTATCTGGGATTTGGGCGAGAGCTAAGCTAAGTCTGTCGTAGAGATGGGGTCGAAACCAAGTGAGTTGTGATAAAACGAGTTAAAACCCTTTGGGAATCATTTTGCCAGCTTCAGTTTGACCTTAGAAAGCCATGATGGATTGTGGGAGGTAACCCTGCTGAAGGCTTGCTGAATCCTGAAATTTGGTTAAGTCTGGAATTTTTCGAATCTAGAATCTGCATCTTAACTCCTATGAAGTTGGAACCTATCTCAAACATCCTAAAGTATATACATTTTATAATTTATACAAATATAACTTAAAAGTATAAGAAATTAAATAAATCAAACTTATACTTAAATGTTATATTTGTATAAATCCTCCCGCCCCTCAAGTGGAAAACTGAAAACTTTCCTCCTCTACTCAAAGACCAAAACGTTGCAAATGAAAAACTATGCCCAAAAATGCCCTATATAGCATTCAAACCTTGGCAGGAGAGTTTTTAAAAAAAACTCGCGGAGTTTTACCAAAACTCACCAAGTTTTTGGGTGATTTTTTGAAAAACTCAGCCCTTGGATTTTGGCGATTAGTTGGCCGAGTTAATCGCCAAGCTGGAAAACTCGGCGAGTTTTTCCAACTCGGCAATTACTCGGCAAGTTTGTCTACTTTGCATGAAAGCTATATAATCTTTGTGTCTTGACGTTTCTTGTTCCTGCGTCTTGGAGACCTTGTGGTTGGAAATAAGTGGGAATGGGCAGAAAGTTGCAGAGATCATTAATAAAATCGCTTCAGTAAAATATGTTCCAAAGTTTGATTGGGTTAAACACTGTGGGACCCGACTTATATGAAAGGAAAATATCATTATTTGGCATCGCTTGTTCCTATACTTGGCTACACGACGAATATCATTGATGGATTATATAGAAAATATTATAAGAGCCTAAGTCCAAATATTTGGGATTTGATTATTTTTAATTTGGCCCGAGACTATAGTATAAGCGGTGGCTTCATTATTTACAGAAACACATTTTTGAATAGAGTTTACATATCCTGTGAATTAAGTTTTGGTTCTATTACATTTCCTGAGCGACACTTGGACAGAATTAAGTTCAAGGCAAATATTTGAATACTGCGCATTCTCTGTGATTATTCTGGGCGTTATTGTGAATAACCAATCTCAGAAAATAGAAAATATCTGGCATCATTGTTCATTAAATTCCCTTCTTGGTGCGTTACTTTAGCTGCCTGAAACATTGTCAGAGCTATGTTGAACCAATGCATAATATGATTGTTCCTTGAAACATTGGGAAAGAGTGAATATTGCTAAGAAAACGGTTTTTACTCACTTTTTGGCATAGCCAAGAATCTCGTAGCTACTGTCTTGAAGAATATCGAGCTCAGAAATTTCTTTTACTGGAACGGGTGGCTATTCTAATACATTTTATTAAGAGTGAAGACCAAATAATTATGGGGCCTGAAGAATATTTTGGAAAAACTATGAAAATTCTCAGAAATATTGCATATGTGAGAAATTATTAAGCCATAAGAAGGTCCGACTAATTGTCTTTCTGAAGGAAGACATTTGAAATTTATTAATCTTTATAGTGCTGTTAATGATTTTCTGAGTATCGTAAGGGGAAACAGAGTTATTTTTTGGTCCTCTCCAAGCCGTCTATGTGCGTATCTGAACAGAATCAGAGTGAAGGGAAATGTATTGGCAATCATAACAATCATCAGCAGCGATAGGCAAATATATCGGCTTTCATTTTGCTCTCTATCCCAGCGTCAACAGCCCAGGTGCATTTATCTCTGTTACGCAATTTCTGTGTATGGGAAGTTCACAATTTGGTTGAAGCATATGTGTATGTAACATGTAGCAAGTTACATTCTGAATGAGCATTTCAACGCATAAGGAACTTGGTGTTCAGGTTACATTCCACAAATCCTTCCATGTGGATTCTCTTTGAATGCAGCTAGTTAGTAGTAAGTACCAATCCGAATCTAATTGAAACGTTGTATGTGAACAATTCCAACCATTTCATTGCAATTTGTCGAAACTGCAGTCTCTTGTTGAATTGTTAAACTTTCTGTCAGCATCATCAAACACTCAGATAGACAGGTACTACAAACTCTTTTCAACCGAGCAGGCAATTGGTAAAAATTTGAAATTCCTAAGCAGAAATTTAGGACTGAGAACACCCAGGGTTATTAGAGACTTTCTATCAGCACAAATAGAATTCACAAGCTAATTGAATCAATACAGCAGTGTTCTATCTATTGCTGGGAATTATAGACCTTCAAAGAGGAAATAAGATACAATCTACACAGCAGTTCATAGTGCTACTACTGCTATTCATGAAGATTTTCAAAGTTCAGATCATTACCAGATACAATCACTGTTGAATTTTTGGAACAAGGGATTCTCAAACTACGCTGTCATATAACTGATTATGTCAAATTAGAGATATCCAGAGTCAAATCTGGGGTGTATTATAACAGAGTTTGATTTGTAATTGCAACATAAGAATTGGGACAGGTTTGGGTTGCTGTTGACAGTGGTAATATCTTACACAGTGTGCATCAGACAAAATAAAACAAGACCATGGAAAATCTGAAGAACAATGTTTTCTCCAAAGAACTTAATGAGACATTTAATGGTGAACAGCTAAGAAGACCTGCAGAAAGAAGAAAAAATTGGGAATGGGCTCTATATAATGGGTTTGCAATTAGAGTCCATGAAATCTATGAGTGGTCTTCTTTCTATGTTGGAAGAGCTGGATTCATGTTTATCCAAAGTGGATCAGTCTGATTGGAGGCTCTTAAATTGGGCCCTGCAGCCTTCAATGGTTGCCTTAGTACAGTCCAGATTGATGGAGCATCCGTATGAAGGCGTGAGACTAACAATTGCCTCTTGTCTAAGTGAAATTATCAGAATAACAGCTCCTGTTACACCTTACAATGACAGCACATTGAAGAAGGTTATGCAATTGATTGTGGACAGCCTAGGTGGACTACATGATGTCAAAAGCCCTACCTTTGGTAAGAGGGCTAAAATCTTGGAACTTATGGCAAAAACCAAATTCTATATCATCATGTTGGATCTCGATTATGAAGGAATGATTCTTCAGCTGTTTTAATGTTCCTTAAGTGAGTTTAGGAAACATCATCCAGACATAGTGAGATCGTGCATTAAAACTATCATGTCCGTAATCCTAGATGAAAATGATGATGTATGCAAACGATTACAATTAGATTTGTTGGCATTTTGGAGAGGGGAATATAAAATATCACTCACGACTTATGAGCTCACAGAGGAATTGATTGAGCATAAGATTGAGAGGTTCAAGGATCACATGACGAAAGTGAGCTGATAGCAATGGGCATACAGGTTTCGAGATCTTCCCAAAAGAGTAGGAACCAAATGAGGGAAGAGCAGATTTGTTTTACATGCCAAGAGGCTTGGTCACTTGAACATGTTCGTGGTATTATTCAGAGGGAAGATTTAATGCAGCCAAGTGATGATGGAAATGCAGCCTTGAACTCATCTCTTATAGGGCATAATGAAGGCACAAAGGAAAAGTGTTTCCAATCAGCCAAGGTGGTTAATGTGGAGGAAGAATCAATCACCACAAGTAAGGGGTATTCAGAAATATTTGTTGGTGACTTGCAGATCTGTATTGATAAAACATATGAAGAGGAAAAGTATGTTCAGAAAACTACACATGAAGATTGTAACTCGCCGGCTATAGAAGTAAGGGTGATGGAAATGTTGCTCCCTTAGTTGACGACAAATCGAAAATTTGACAAGTGACAGCCCATATGCCTTAGTTAATTTTGGGCAAAAACCTTTATCACTGCATGATTTTAGGGGCATTTTATTGGTTATGGAAGAGAGGCTTGTACAAGTGTTAGCAAGGGTAGATGATTCTTACAAATTCATTGAAGATCTTATGTGGAAGACCAAACTGGATGACATGCAAAAAGGAATTGCAAGTGGTGTTACTAGTTCTCAATTGCACACTATCAAAGAAGCATTCAAAGGGATGAAATTAGATTACTTGCAGCTGTTAATGGATAGGGATCTTGCCATCATATTTGGGGAAAGCCAAGGAAAATGAGGTAGATGATCTTTGTTACCAGCTTAGTATGACTCGTTTCTCTCTATACAAACCAGAAAATCAGTTTGTTTCATCCACAAACAAGGGGCTAGAAAAAGGCATTAGGGGGTTGGAGATCAAACAAATAGTAGAGGGTGTTGATGAACTCATGAGGGAAGACTAAATGTTGGTGAATAGACTGTAAACCTCAACATACAAACACCATGCAGCCTTGAGACATCTTATGAAGAAGATTTAGATGATGCATCACTCCGTTTGATCACTCAGAAAAGACATACAGCAAGCCAAGGTATGGTGAATCATGATGAGTCCAAAGAGAGTTTACAAGAGGGGACTAAAATTCTGATTTGGAACAGCAAAGGTTTGTCTTCACATTCACATGAATTGGTAGCTTTAACACATGGAAATGCACATGATCAAGGGTCTACAAGTGTTGTTATCTCTAGTACAAGTAGTAGTCGTAATATTTCCAATGAAAGGGTGTTTGGAATGAGTGAAGATTTGACAGAAGGAAACCACCAGAATCCTGATTTTTATATCAGCAGTTATGTGCCCTCACGAAATCATGAGGTAACTATTTTCCCACATGAGGATTAGGATAGACCAAGTGATGTTAGTTTTGAAGTTTCATGTGATGATAATCATTTCCTTGGTGGAGGTGAAGAATTGTTTGATAACATTTATGGTGAATCAGAAATTTCGGAGTTGTCATTAATGCATAGTGAAAACTTCCACAATTCATTTACAGATTTGTCACTGAGTTCTCATGATATGGCAGTTGACAATTTATTGGTTGGTGATTTTTTCTTCACCCGTGCTATAGTTATTAGTGGCTGCCTTGCTTGGTCTATTAGTACATTTTCAGATTTGGCTTGGCCTACAGGAGTTAGTGAGTTGCAGGCAAATTCGTGGAGACATCTCATCTTGTGGTACATACCTATGAGATGATTATCTTTCCAGTACAGGGGCTCAATGGCAACAGCGTCATCATTCATATTGCTGACCTGGATTATGACAGCGACATTTGGGGGTCTGCTGAGTTGATTTTGGTGCATATTAGAGTTGTCTTTCGCAACCTTGCGGTGATCTACTTGTTCAGTTGGCTGATACAGGAAGATAGTAGATTGATGGACACTTTTTCCTACTCCCAGGATCATGTTGATAGGCTGATTTAGAATCTAGGAGTTGACAGGATGAGTGCGTTGCATTTTGTGGATCATGACGAGTTGCTTGACAGTTTGAGGCTTGGTGTAGTTATGTTCAGAGTAACGCAACAGATAGGTGCAACTGGGTTTTACAGGTTGACATGGGATCCAGGGATCTTACTGATATATGAGTTGCATCCTTATTTTTGGTTCCACAACATGGCATGTCCTGATTTCAGAGTTACCAGTACAAGCTATAGAGCGGCTTGCAGTTTGATATGGGATCCCGGTATTGATTGCTTGAGGACAAGCAATCTCCAGGAGGGAGGGTTGTAATGTCCCCTTTCTGGGACATTAGAGAATTAATAGGCCAACCCAATAAAGTATTAAAATTGACTTGTGGGGACTTAATGAAGAATTATTAAAAGTCAATTTAATATTATAAAGAGGGTTGATAAGAGACAAAATGGCAAGAAGACAAGGAGACAGGAAAGGGAAGCTGAAGAGTCACAGTTGGATGCATTAAAAGAAGAAATAGAGACTCATTTGGAATGCTTGGATATTGATTTGGATTTCAGTTTTCTCTTGGAGAAACTCGGGAAGCTTTCAGCTTTTATGTTCAGAACCTAAGGACGGAAACCTTCAGGCTCTTGGTGGATTGGAGGCAAACCAGGTTCATCATTTGTGGTGAATTCACGACGGAATTCACATATGGATTTACAGGTTCTTTTCTAGTGTTTTCCAATCTGACTGTTGCTGCTGTATTTAAGATTGGATTCTGTGATTGTTATTGTATTGCTGATTATTATAATGCAATAACATTTATGAGGTTGTTTATCTAAGCATTTGCTGGTTTTTATTACTGGTTATTCTGAAATCTGTTGCAAAGTTTATCTATTTGTAACTCTGGGATATTTCAATGGGGTGAGAAATTTGGGGATAAATATCCTGGCTGGATATTTCAGTGGGGTGAGAAATTTGGGGATAAATATCCAGGCAGGATATTTCACAAAGATGGAAACTGAATAAATACAGAAGTAGAAGAACTATGTACAAGAATGTTGGACAAACTTACCCATGAAATAATAAATGAATAATTGATTTACGAACTTAAAACTGGTGGGCTATTGTCCTTCGCTGCTTTGGTTTTGGCCACAAGCCTATATATGATGTACAGACTTATAGATGAAAGTTTGAAACGCACAAACATGAGGTGTTCTTGAGAGTTCAGCAAGGGACTTGAAGATGGTTTTTGGTCTATATAGCGAGTTGTTGAACTATAGAGATGCACAAAGGCCAAGTCCACAAGACAAAAGATGAGATGGTCTTGTTGCTTCAAAGTCCAAATAACTACGTCCAAGGCATGCTGAGTCTTATAGGAGTCTTCTTGGGAAGGTTCTTGCAAAACAATGTTGAGGAGTACCACTCTATTCTAAGAAGCTCTACACAGAGGCGAAAAGTTGAGGATGAGTCCAATCTGCAAAATGGAACTGGAGAAACTTGAGTGGATTGTAATGTCCCCATTTCCTAGCTCAGTATCTTTTGCAGAGATTAACCTATCAGCAAGGGTCCAGTAGGTTATAACATTCAGTAGATAGGGGGCTCATTAAGGGGTCTTGTAGCCCTTTGTGAGGTTTGTGTGGCATTTCAAGAGCTCAAAGCCAGTCCCCTAAATTTTAGGAGGGGCCCTATTTTTTAGGAGACTAGTAGTTTGCTTGTTGAGCATGTGGAGCCTTGCAGAGGGCATGATGAGCCATTTTAGATGATCAAAGACATTCTCCTATTTTTTCGTAGGGTACTTATTTTTTACGAGACTTGGCGATGGTCTGATATGTTGTATTAACCATTTGGAATATCAAAGATAGTTTCCTAATCTTTGGGAGTGGTCCTATTTTTTAGGAGACTGGCAGTTGACCTGCTATATTTAGACATCACCTGGGAACCTAGTGCATCATCAGTTTCAGTTAAAAAGGTCAGATGGTTGGCTTCAAAACAAAAATTAAAATATTAAAGTATTAACTTTAATATTTTAAATAAACAAAATTAAGTAATTTGTTTATAAAGTTGTGATATCCCCATTCTGATATAGAATTTAATAATAAATAATCTTCAAATAATAAGATTTTATTATATAAATAATATTTAAAAGATAGATAAATAAATAATATATTACAATCTATTATAAATATATTATTTATATAACAATATAATATATATCATTAATGAATAATATAGTAGTTCAAGTCGGTATCATTAACTATATGGAATAATAATCAATAATAATGTCAATTCTTAATATTCTATCACTTCTCAATATCAATTCTTATTATTATATTAATATTAAATTCTTAATATTAACATTAATTCCTAATGATGTTGTTAATCATTAAATAGCTATTATCATCAACACATGGGAACAATATTGTCTTCCTGTTATGCTTGCTTCATATCATAGTATGAAGAAAATAATCGTTTATAAACATAGACATAAATATTCATCGAGATACTTGCTGACCTGGAAGCCAGCGATTCAACAGGGAGTAACAACTATAATTGATAAATAAGATTAATATTAATGCAGTGGCTTGGTAGGATGGCGAATACAATCCATATCCATTATATTTTGAAGAGGCACATTAGACAACAATTTTATAAGTATACGCGTCCTTAACTAATTATGCAGCGATTAATATTGATAATGAAATGATACGATTTAGGAAGAGACATGAGTCATGTCTTTTACACATTATTCCTTATCCCAAGCATAAATTATAAGACAACACTCTCCATCATAGTTTCAGGCACGGAAGAAGGAGAAATATATATATATATGGTACTGATCACCTGGAAAAGGATCAGAAAGAAATAATGAGAACTATTATTTATAATTGGTGTTCATCAAAGGAGATGAATCGTATTACAATGCTGGCAAGCATCTGAGTTAAATATTGATTTATAGAATATTATATCTATTAGGAATAAGGAGCAGATAAATACATTAATACGGTTTACAAAAATGAGATACAAGGATAAGAATATGGAAGAATACATTAAAGGAATTGGTAAATGGAATCATATGTATTGCTGGCAGCAGTCAATTAATTGATGCTGAAAATATTATATCAGAATACTAGTAATGATTTATATATATATGATCAATATATATATATATAGGATTCCGATTAATCTCGGTTACAATGGTAAGATCATAAATATGTAAACATATATATTAATATTATATATAATTATGAATAATAAAAAAATTAGAAATATATATAGATATATAAGTATTATTATTGATAATCAAAATTATATACTCAGGTCCTATTACTATTTTAATCTGAGAAGAGAAGGCAGAGATGTGTCCTAGGAGGGGCTTGTATAAATCCAAGCAATGGCTATCTGTCCCAAGCTAGAGTAGGGATCAGCGACCCTGAGCGCCTTGCAGGCATAATCCCAAGATAGGCTAAGGGCTTGGATCCGTAAACTTTGAGGGAGCCCATTGCAGTTGGTATCTAGGCAACTTGGATAACACCTACTCCTTCTGTCTTTGAGCTGGAATAGTAATAAGGTTGGATATGAGAGTAACGAATATACAGATAACTTAATCTGATTAAATTAATGAGTAGTTCTTTTAACTCAAATATCGTATATCTCTCATAGATTGGGACGTAAATATCAAATCTGTGTTAATTTAGGTATAACTAAGAGTAAACCCAATTAGGGGACATTACAAAAGTAACTTCATAATGATTTAATAAAAATGTTTTAATAAAACAGCCACAAGTGGTATGGCCACCTAGGGAGGCATAAGGTTGTTTTAAAAAGACTTTTTTTCTTAAAATAAAGAGAGCCCATGAAGCGGACGCTACTTAGGAGAGGAATACAATAAAAAAAATTAAAATAATGAAACCCTAAAATGGAGTTAGGGTTGGAAACATTTTCTTAAGGAATATAAGAACATGTTGGGCTCTCATTTAGTCATCTTTGAGATCATTTTTACAGGAGAAGTTTGGAGTTTGCAGAGCTCTGACACTTAGGGCGGGTATCACAGGCTATAAGGATAAAATCCCTTGCAGATCAGAGAACCTACAGGAGTGAAAGACCTCCCAAGGGTTTGATTTATTATTTCATTCAGAGAATTGGTAGAAGGAATTCATTTTTGGATTGCTACGAAGGGTATTGACAGAGTTTTACTGTTATTATCAGAGATGACGGACACGTCTGAGCATTCAGGCACAATACATCCAGTAACATCTATTCCTACAGCTAGCTGCTCCTTTGTCTGCAAGTACAATTGCATCTAGAGGTGACACGGGTTTAGGAGCACATAGAGATCAGCCTTCTGTTGCTGTATCAGACTTTACAGATCCATCAGTATCATCTTGATCAGCAGCAACTACATTAGCCCCAGCTAGACGTTTCACTTTGGGCTTCCCTAGAAATCCCTAGGTGTTGGAAATCAGAAATATCATTGCAACATAAGACTTATGAGACCACACTTGGCTGTTGTACAGAATAACTTCAGATTTGCTGATAATTATATGTGGTTATTTGCATTGGAATTAGGGTATGTTTCACACTTCATTTGTTGAAAAATAAAATCTTAAGTTGTTAAATAATTTGTAGTTTTCATTTTCAAGTTGTTCCTGTTATTTTTTCTTATTTTATCTTCTATATTTGGAAAGACAAAAAATCAAAACAATCAGAAATTGCAAAAAAACCAGAAAATCAGAAACTTCAGAAAAAATTCAGAATCAGCATTTACAGATCAGGGTGGGGAGATATTACATGGATCTTGAGGAGTTGGGCTTGAGATCAAGGTCATGCCCATGAAGGATGTGAGCAGAGAGTTGTAGTTCTACCTTGGGAAGTTAAACAAACTCTAAGTTGGAGCTAGTAATGGGTCAAATGTTGGGTGTTCTTGAGAAGAGGCCTAGGCCTCAATTGCGTTGGGTAGCATTAGACCTGGTAAAGTATGACAGAATAGAGTCTTGTTGGGAGAGGTCGAGCTCTTGGAAAGAGTATAGCATGAGGACCTATGCGAGTCTGAAATTACGAATGAGCTAGGTTCCTAATATGCCACAAAAAGATTCTTGCCAAATAATATCTTGGTGCTGAAGCAAGCTAGAAAAGAAGCAAGCATTAAATGCGAGCGTAGTATTTGTACATCATTTGAACGAGGTTTGTGAGCATTAAGGAAGCGTTCTAGTCAAGGATTAAGAACATCTTCATGGAGAGTTGTTGGTTCCTTTTGGGGTGATGTTTTTGTTATTGTAAGTGTTCCAGGCACTGTCAATTGTGTCCGACATAGATAAACGAAGATTAGCTAAGGGATGGTGGGTTTGAGGATGTGGATGTAATTGTTCATCTGAATGGATCAAGTGAGCTATTTTACCCCAATTATTTTGTGTAACGCATCTTTGTTGTATGTGGCTTTGCGGCATCGCATAGTATGGTTTTGAGTTTGTTATAAATTATAGACTTGGGAGGTGGGACAACTTGGAATCACAAACAATGATTTGGTCTTCCTAATCTAGGTTTTGAGAAATGTCTTGTCCTTATAGGGACACTGAGTATTGAAAAGCTAGTGCCACATAAATCTTGGAATCTAGCCCCATGACCACTCAGAATAGGCTTCATTTTATTTTCCTTGTCTTCATCATCTCCTTTCCTAGGGCCCAAAGATCCTTCATCCTTTTTGTTGTGTAACAAGAGTTGCGGTTCTAGTTTGTTGTTGTGGTTCTTGAGGAGGAAATTGTACAATTTTATTGCTTGATTGAAAAATGTTTTGAGGTTTTCCCTTGATCCTATATTCATATGTTTCTCTCTTGTGGTAGATGGGTCCTAGAAGTTGTAGCCACTTGTGTGTTGCTTGTGTGGGGCATTGCACTTGTTGTTAAAGAATGGCTTGATAAGAACCACTCCTACGAGGAAGAGGTAAGGAAAGGTTCTTAATTGTTAGTATATTTCAGATTGTCCCAAGGAATATGATCAATCTATAGAGATCTAACAAAACTAAGCACAGGATATAGAGAATTAAGAACAAGGAGAGATGGTACCCGGATTGTATCAATTGAAGTTGACTGTGAGGGTCTTCAAGGTTAATCCTTCAACTTGACTTTAATCTGATCCAATCAGATGTATGACAACTCCTCTATCTATACGGATCTAGGTTTGAAATGTCAAACCAGATCTGCCCTTATTCGATGGTCTAAATATCAAATATTTAGACCATGAATATACAAGTGTAATATCAGATCTGTGGAGGCAGCTCGCAGCTCTTTTCTTCACTCGGATCTGCACTTGAATGTTGGCAATTCAAACCTTTGTTTATGTTGTCAAGGAATTTGCTGAAGCACAGCTGATTATATTTGCTCCTTAGAATATAATTTAGGATCTAAATCTCTGCTTTCAATCGCTCAAATGGTACTCCAAAATGCTTCTTCTAGTTCGCCCTAGAATGATTGCTGTTCCAGATTTAACCTAGAATGGTTGCTGCTCCAACCTTACCCTAGAATGATCGCTGCTCCAGAATAGTCAATTCTTGGGAGAAGATATATGTTATGTTTTTGATATATCTTTCCTAGAATCGATCAGCATATATATATGAGTTTGTAATTAATCTTAACACCCTTCCAAGAAGGCCGACTTGGCCTGATTATGGACCCTCAAACAATTAACGTCATATATATTGAAATACTTGCATTTTATAATAATACTCTTATTATTATAAAATCGCACAAGGGTATAATTAATAACATTTAATTATTAATTTATTTGTCCAATTTGATCTTGGCCGAAAAGCTATAATTATTAACACTCCCTCTTAGTCTTGAGGGTAAGATCAAACTATAGATCCCATCTATACCAGGACACACCCTTAACTATCATCCATGATAGTGAAAACAAAAACATAACCATCTCGGATACCCTATCCTGAGATGTCATAGATACCATATCTATGAAGGCAGATCCTATCTACCACAAATCCATATGAAAATCATCTTTCTATGGTAAATCTCAAGATGTTCATCAATCACGAGTCTTCGTGACTCAAAGCACAAAACATAACAAAAGGATGGATTCCTTATCCAATGATGCCATAGATCTCTCATCTATGATAGTAGATCTCTATCTACAAGATATATGAGAACACAAATGTTCTTCATCATTCCTCAACCATACATCTCATATTCATGTGAGAGACATCATATCATATGATGCTTACCATCCAAGTGTGGATCTCCTAGATCCGCTAGTCTCCACGACCCAAGAATATCAAGTCCATGATATTCATGATAACATCAAGTCCATGATGCTTATCAACCATAAGTGACATCAAGTCCATCATATCAGATATTTCCAATCAATTTGTGAATTTCCTAAATCCACTAGTCACCTTGACTCTTTTGAATATCAAGTCCATGATATTCAAGGTAGTATCAAGTCCATGATACTTTCCAAACACAAATTATCATCAAATTCATGATGTTTTCTATCCAATTTGTGGATAACTAAATCCATGAGTCCTCTTGACTCTGCCAATAGAATATCAAGTCCATGATATTCATGGTATCATCAAATCCATGATGTATACCAACTAATCTATGGATAACTGAATCCACGAGTCACCAAGACTCAAGAAATGTCAAGTCCATGACATCAAACCAGCATCAAGTTCATCATGTATAGAGCATTGGTCTAACGAATATCAAGTCCGTGATATTCACCAAGTGCTCAGAGTAATGGCCTATCGACATCAAGTCCACGATGTTCACCAATTTACTCAGATGTGGATCCCTGATCCACAAGATATCAAATCCATGATATCCTCAAGCATTGGTCTAATGCATATCAAGTCCATGATATTCACCAAGTGCTCGGAGCAATGGCCTCCAGACATCAAGTCCATGATGTCCACCATATACTTAAGTGTGGATCCCTAATCCAAGAGATATCAAATCCATGATATCCTTGAGCATTGGCCTAACGAATATCAAGTCCATGATATTCACCAAATGCTCGGAGTAATGGTCTACGGACATCAAGTCCATGATGTCACCATATGCTCAACAATGGATCCCTGATCCATGAGAAGAATATCAAGTCCCTGATATTCTCTAAGTATCCAATTCATAAGAAACAACTTAGCCATATGCATAGATGTAATCAAATGAATCAGACAAAACCAAATGTATCTCATAATCAAAATCTCATCTCATGAATCCACATAAGTATAAGAGTAACCAATATGATCATAAGATTCAAGTTCAATGTAAAAAAAATGTGTTCAAATATAGAACCACATGTAATATAGTCTCAGCTATAATCAGTAAATATAGACTCGGCTAAAAAAGAAAGTATGATCCATTCATACACAATAATCCACAAGCTAAAGTATACAAATGACTTATGCTCCATACATTCACATTAAGTAGCCAAATTTAATAACCAATACCCAAATGCAGTTTTGTCATAGAACAAGCATAATTCATAAGCATAAGAGTAATCACATAAGTCTCACCAGATAAGAGTAACCAAGTTTGTCCAACATGTAACCAGGTGCAATGTCATCACAGCAAAATGCAATATAGTTCCTTCTATAAAGAAATGTTTCCACACATATATATGATCAATAGCAGAGCATATATAAAAGATAACATATGTCCATCTAACGTATGCTCCCATGCATACAACAACATTATCTCTAAGTATCATAATGTATGTTCCAAAAAATATGCCAATTGTAACATACACAACATATGCCAATGTAAGTGTGTTCCAACATTCATTAACTAATAATGTATGCACCCATGCATCAATAAAGAAAACAGTTAATCAGTTATACTAACAATCAGCTGTGAATTTTCTCATAACAGCGTAAGGTATAATAGTGTAATTGTTCATAATGTAATGTATGCTCCTCATGCATAGCAGAAAATATGCTACTAATCAGCTGTGTATGACCCCATACATAAATAAAACATATACTAAGGTAAAGTATGCCTCCATGCATACAAAACAAAAATATGTCAATACAAAATAGGCTTCCATAGTAAGTAATCAGCATGACATAAGGAAGGAGTTCATAACACAAAAATTAAGTGAGCCCATGAATGAACTCCCTCTTAAGCCACATACCCATAATCAAGTCATACCAAGATATATATTACTCAAGGTGACCTACTCCTTCTGGATAATCCTATCTTCTCCCTCTAACAAGATCAAAACTCCCTCTCAAGGTATGTTTCTTGAATCTAACCAATAACCGAAGGGCAATCTGAAAATATGCCTTAAGAGAAGATAATATGCACTTGGAGGTTAATCGGTTAAATAGAAGACAACCAATGTAAAACATATGCCAATATGCTGCCAAAGTTATATAAAGCCAACGTATGTGCCTATACATCAAAAGGCTAACAATATGTAGTAAATGTCCCTTTATGACAGCGTAAAAGATAACATATGCCTGGGCAAAGTATGTTGTCAATCAGTTAAGTAAACATTCCAAATAGTTGATCCAATCAGCTATTAACGAAGAATCATATTCTCTACAGATAATGATAATTCCACACATACATGCCAAGGTATATTATAACCAATGAATCAATGTTGTAAGATTGATATGCCAAGTGTACTTCCTACACATTAATAATGCTAATGCAGATGCATAAAACCAGTATGTGTATACCAATGTGAAATAGTTAGTGTTCTCATACATCATATGCCAAACAATACGCATCTGATCTAGTTGATCAATTAGATATGCAAGGTATCAGCTATGATACTAATCAATAAGGAAAGACAATTTAAAATTTAAAATATGCAAGAACCTTGAGTTCTACCCATGTCTTCCTAGCTAATAAGTTTTCCATAGAAGGCAACTAATTGTAAATCAAAAACCCTCATTACAATTTTCAGACCAAATCCCAGTTGCCATGAAGTTCCTTAGTTTTGAAAGAGTTAGACTGAGATTCCTAAATCTAAAATTGGATCTTTTACTCTACCAACGCTCTGATACCATGTTAGTATATTTCAGATTGTCCCAAGGAATATGATCAATCTATAGAGATCTAACAAAACAAAGCACAGGATATAGAGAATTAAGAACAAGGAGAGATAGTACCCGGATTGTATCAATTGAAGTTGACTGTGAGGGTCTTCAAGGTTAATCCTTCAACTTGACTTTAATCTGATCTAATGTAGCACACAACTCTCTATTAATAATAAATAAACTCAATTACAAGACAAATAAACACAGATTTGAAGTTGTTGAAAGCGTTCAACAAATGCTTCCCCATCATCGCTAATTCTATCTTGCACAGGAAGTTGTACAAGGTCCAAAACACCCTGAGGATTCTTACCATATACAATCTGAAAAGGAGATTTTCCAGTTGATCTGTTAAGAGAACTGTTGTAAGCAAACTCTACTTGAGGCAATGCCAAGTCCCATTGCTTAGGCTTTTCACCAACAATGCACCGTAACTGGTTTCCCAAACTCCAATTGACCACCTCACTTTGCCCATCAGTTTGGGGATGATAGGCACTGCTAAACTGCAACTGTGTTCCCATCTTCTTCCATAAGGTCCTCCAGAAATGACTCAAAAATTTAGTATCCCTATCAGATGTGATAGTCTTTGGAATGCCATGGAGTCTAACAACTTCTGAGAAAAATAAGTTGACTATCCTTGTGGCATCACTAGTTTTTTTACAAGTAATAAAATGAGCTATTTTAGAGAATCTATCAACAACTACAAAAATAGAATATGTACCTCATTGGGTGTGGGGAAGCCCCAATACAAAATCCATACTCACATCTATCCATGGCTCGATGGGTACAGGTAGAGGTGTATACAAGCCTATGTTTTGGAAGTGACCCTTAGCCACTCGACAAGTTTTGCACCTTGCCACATACTTAGTAATGTCCTTTTTTAGTTTTGGCCAGTAGTATTTATCTTCAACCAAGGCTATCATCTTGTCCTTCCCAAAGTGACCAGCCAAACCACCACTATGAAATTCTCGGATAATATTTTCCCTCATGGAACCAGCTAGTATACAAAGTTGTTTTCCTCTAAAGAGGTAACCCTCCTGCGGAAATTATTCTCCTCTCATGTGATCTGAAAGACCAATTGCTGGCTCTTTAATCTTCTCTATAATTTCCCAAAAATCATCATCAGCCTCATACAAAACTTTAATAGAATCAAAACCAATGACCTTTGTTTCCATTGTAGTTATTAGTGTAACACGCCGACTTAGGGCATCAGCAACCTGATTCTGCTTTCCAAACTTATGCTCCAAAACAAAATTATACCCTTGCAAGAAAGACACCCATTTAGCATGCCTACTATTCAATTTATTTTGTGTGTTCACATATTTCAAGGCCAAATGATCTGTAAACAATACAAATTCTTGTGGGACCAAATAATGCCTCCAATGCCTTAAGGCTTGAACAATAGCATAAAATTCTAAAATCATAGGTAGAATAGTTCTTCCTCACATCATTTAACTTTTCACTGAAAAAGGCTATTGGTTTACCTGCCTGACTAAGAACAGCACCTATTCCAACATGGGAAGCATCACACTCTACTTCAAATACTTTATCAAAATTTGGAAGTGCCAATATAAGAGCTTTAGTTACCTTTTCTTCAAGAACTTGAAACTCTCTTCAGCATTTGTTGTCCATGTGAATTCCCTTCCTTTCGTACAATTTGTTATGGGCGCTACAATACTGCTAAAATTTCGAATAAACTTTCTATAGAAGGTTGCTAATCCATGAAAACTCCTTACCCCTTTTATGCTGGATGGACTAGGCCATTCTAGGATTGCCTTGACCTTTTCTGGGTCCATCTGAACACTATCTTCAGATATGACGAAGCCCAAAAAAGTCAAACTGTTTTGCATGAATCTGCACTTCTTTAAATTTGCACAAAGCTTCTCTTTCCTCAGTACACTCAGGATGATCCTCAAGTGTTGTAGGTGTTCTCCTTTGTTTTTGCTATAAATTAGGATATCATCAAAATAAACAACAAATTTACCAATGTAGGGTCATAAAACAATATTCATCAATCTCATGAATGTACTTGGTGCATTAGAAAGCCCAAATGGCATAACCATCCATTCATACAAGCCATCCCTAGTCTTAAAAGTTGTCTTCCACTCATCTCCTTCACGAATTCGAATCTGGTGGTATCCACTTCGTAGATCAATCTTGCTGAAGTATTTGGCCCCTGCTAATTCATCCATCATATCCTCTATACGAGGAATAGGAAACCAATACTTGATAGTAATCTTATTAATTGCTCTACTATCAGTACACATCCTCCATGTTCCATTCCTTCTTCATTGTCAACAATGCAGGCACAGCACAATGGCTCATGCTTTCTCTAACCAGGCCTTTCTGAATTAGTTATGTTACTTGTTTGTTGAGCTCTACATGTTGTGTTGGGTTCATTCGATAAGTTGCTTGATTAGGAAGAGTTGCTCTAGGAATCAAATCAATATGGTGTTGTATATCCCTTTTTGGTGGGAGACCGTCAGGTAGCTCATTTGGAATAACATCAGTAAATTCTTCTAGTATCTTTACTGCATCATGTGGTACTATGTTTTCTAGTTCTTCTCTTTTTACTACCAATGCATAACAGCAACCTATCACCTTCATTTCTTTGACAACATCTTTTGCAGACAACATGGTCCCATTCTTCCTTTCATCCTTAAGTGGTAAGAGAGTCACTTTAGAGCCATCCTTCCAGAAGGTATATGTATTTTTCTCTCCATCATGCATGATCTTCCTATCATACTGCCATGGCCTTCCCAACAAAATATGACAAGCATCCATAGGAATAACATCACATCATATCTCATCCTTATAGATTTTTCCTATAGTAAACCTAACCGAACATCTTTTATCAACAGTAACCTCATTTCCTTTCTTAAACCATACAATACGGTAAAGACGAGGATGTTTCTCACACTGCAGATTTAATTTCTCTACCATTTCCTTAGCTACCATATTCTCACAACTACCCCCATCAATAATAACTTGGCATACCTTTCCACCTAAAGTGCATCTAGTTTTGAAGATGTTGGTTCGAAGCCAGGAATCATCAAAGTTGTTTATAGGGACTTCTTCCTTCTCTGGAATGATCATCGATTACCTCATCATGAGAGTTTCTCCCACATCTAGTAGGACTTCTTTTTCTGCTCCTACTGCTATAAATTATGGCTGAACCAGGTTCACTCTAGCCTGTCCTCCTTGATTTCTTTTTGGCATGTTATAATTTCAGCATTCAAAGGCTCTGTGTCCTTCTCCACACCTAAAACAAGTGAAACGCCTTCTCTGGTTTTCCCAGCCTCTTTCGCTTTCGTAGCCTCGTCCTCTCTGAAACCCCCTTCCTCTTTCTTGATTTGGAGGATCTTGCCTAGTGTCTACATTTTTTTCAAATCCTTGAAAAGACTCTCCCCGACCATTATTAGAACCTCCCCGAAATGGAGTTGAGATACCCCTTCGACCACCTCTATTCCTCTGGATATATTGCCTATTCTGCTTTTCTTTAGCCTTTAGAGCTAATTGGTAGGCTTCCTCCATATTGTTAACACGATACATGCTCAATTCATCTTGGATGGAGAATATTAGGCCATTCACATATCTAGCAGCCATCTGCTCATTATTTTCTTGATGCTCTATGCGCATGGATAGCTTATAGAATTCATTTGTATAGTCTTGCACTGAAGACAAGTTTTGCTTCAAATTCTGGAACCTGTGAAAGAGGGTTTGTGAATAATCCATGGGTAAGAATTTTTCTTTGAGCTTTTTCTCCATCTTGCTCCATGTCTTAATCTTTTCCTTTTCCTTTCTAGTTCGTTCCTTTTAATTTTGTGCATGCAAACTTCGTCTTCTTTTTTTTTGTCATAGGCTTCCATTCGAAAAAATTCCCCATCTCATTTAGCCAATCTATTAATTCTTCTAGCTTAAGACTACCAACACAGTCTGAAACGTTAATCTTGATTGCTTCACTTCTTCCTTCTAAAGCCCTGAGAACTCTATCTTTATAGCTCATTTCTTCTAGCCTCTCTTCTATTTTTTCTTCATTTTGGTCAGCACCTCTTCGGTTTCCCTCTTCATTAGATTCATTCCCTCTTTGTATTCCTTGATTATCTAGTCGCTCATTGAGCCGTTCAATCTGCCTCTGCATATCCAGCATCAATCTTTGCATCCGCGTGACACCTCCTCTTCCTCTTCCTCTCCCAGCCATCTTCCTGCTCTGATACCAAATGATGTAGCACACAACTCTCTATTAATAATAAATAAACTGAATTACAAGACAAATAAACACAAATTTGAAACCTTCAATATTTTCCATTCATCATTGACTGCTTCTACAATTCTCTGCAAACTCTTAAATAACCAAAAAAACAATAAATCCGAAAATCACCCTTTTTGGCAATTTTTTTCCCATAGTTGTTTTTTGCCATTTTTGGTAATTTTCAAAACAACACCTAAAAAGCTGAGCTTTTGCATAAACATGCCCTCGACTAAGTTAGAATGAATTGCCAACTAATATCCGAGATTAGAAACATAATTTCGGATTTATTACAAAACAAAACTTTCTAAAAACTAAAAAAAATAACACTAAAAGCTGATTTCGGAGCCCTAAATGAAGCTTTCAGCTCTCAAAAATGTGTCGAAATGGACCCCGATTTATCGACAAAACACATGCCACCTCCTGAAGCATGCACCTGAAAAATTTGAGCAAAAACTCAGATCTAAGTCAAAAGTTATAACCTCCGGAAGTTTCTGCATCATGATCCAATCAGATGTATGACATCTCCTCTATCTATACGGATCTAGGTTTGAAATGTCAAACCAGATATGCCCTTATTCAATGGTCTAAATATCAGATATTTAGACCATGAATATACAAGTGTAATATCAGATCTGTGGAGGCAGCTCGCAGCTCTTTTCTTCACTCGGATCTGCACTTGAATGTTGGCAATTCAAACCTTTGTTTATGGTGTCAAGGAATTCGCTGAAGCACAGCTGATTATATTCGCTCCTTAGAATATAATCTAGGATCTAAATCTCTGCTTTCAATCGCTCAAATGGTACTCCAAAACGCTGCTTCTAGTTCGCCCTAGAATGATCACTGCTCTAGATTTAACCTAGAATGGTTGCTGCTCCAACCTTACCCTAGAATGATCGCTGCTCCAGAATAGTCGATTCTTGGTAGAAGATATATGTTATGTTTTTGATATATCTTTCCTAGAATTGATCAGCATATATATATGAGTTTGTAATTACTCTTAACACCCTTCCAAGAAGGCCGACTTGGCCTAATTATGGGCCCTCAAATAATTAACGTCATATATATTGAAATACTTGCATTTTATAA
Source organism: Chamaecyparis obtusa (assembly GCA_027943335.1). Classification (NCBI taxonomy): domain Eukaryota; kingdom Viridiplantae; phylum Streptophyta; class Pinopsida; order Cupressales; family Cupressaceae; genus Chamaecyparis; species Chamaecyparis obtusa. The sequence goes on along the minus strand of BSBK01000235.1, from coordinate 947,911 downwards.
TAATACTCTTATTATTATAAAATCACACAAGGGTATAACTAATAACATTTAATTATTAATTTATTTGTCCAATTTGATCTTGGTTGAAAGGCTATAATTATTAACATTGATGAGCATCTTTACCTAGCCTAGACTTGTCCCAAGCGAACAAAGATTTTTTCGCAGCTATGAAGGGGTGTTTGATCCCTTGAACATGGGTTTCTAGCTCCCAATGGAGCACCCGATTCTATAAAAGCATCTTCCATTAAGAAGCTCTTCAAAGGATTCCAATTTCAACGGAATATAACTAAGAATTTCCTTCATTTATCTAATAATGTCTTCTTCATCTTCCTAATCATCAGATCTGCATTTGTCCTAGAGACCTTTGATTTCTCATCTCTCTCAATGTCACCATAAGGGTTGGTCCTATAAATGAAATCTTGGCAACATTCCATTCCAAGCTCTCAAGGTTCTTCTTGCAATTTGAAATTAACTAGTGCCCTCGAGGTGTTACTTTTGGTAAAATGAGAACAATATTTGGTGATTATGAAACTTTCTCTTCTTTCTTTGCCACATCTTTTTGTTCCCTCTTTGAGTCTAAGTTCTCATCAAGATTCTTGTATTAGTTGACCTCCCATCGCATCTCATGAACAAGAGGAATATTGACCCAAAGTTTTCTTTGAAATTTTGCAAACTAGCCTGCTAACGTATTGTACCTATAAGGGCTTAATTAAAATCTACAAAATCTTTCATGTGAGAAATTCCTTATTTTGGTCAAGACCTTGGTTTCCTAGTGGGTTTCTGACCTCGATTAGGACTTAAAATAAGGTGTCAAGTCTATTTTATCCCACTCCCTACTTGCCCTTCTTTTGAACTCATTTCAATTCCCTTCCACAACTTGGTCTTGAATTCCAAAAACTTAAGAGTTCCAAGGCCAGATTCCCTTGTAGAGTCTACTCGCTAACACATGTTCATCTTCATCCCTTTTGGATTAAAAATCCCAATTGTAAATTGGAACCCTTTGGTTTTGGTTCCAACTTCCTCCTTGACCTCGACCTCCACAATTCTTGTCGGATTCCAAATTTTTGAGTTGGAAATGGAACCTTATGTTCCAAGTTTCTATTCCCTCTTTGCTTCCGACCCCGCTAGTCTTAGTTTTGAATTCCAATTTCTTCCCTGCTACCATTGCCCACTACCCTTCCATATATTTTGTGTTCCATTTCATCCTTGAGGCCCAAATCCAACCAACACATTCCGACCCACAACCCACTACCCAATCAATGCAAGGTTTAAACGTCCCAATTTTCTCCTTGCACTGGCCCTTCGACATTAATGAATTAATAAAGGATAAAGGCAAAGTAAACAAAGAAAATCGCTTAGTGTTGTCAAAATCTTGTGGTGGTTCCAAAATTGCATGAAGTTCTCGACAAGCACCAAGTGTTTTAATAGGTAGAGTTTTGCTATGGTTCCTAGCAGCAATAAGGTTCCCAATGAGTGTCTAGTTCCCACAAGATTTTAAGAACCAAAATAGATATTATAAGAAGCTTTTAAAGAGTTCTTGGTGGACGACGTAGTTCCAACAAATAGGAAGTTGCAAACAGAAGTTGTCAAAGCATGCTTAAGAACTAGGAACCTTTCCTAAGATTCATTTTCTTAGTCTAACTCTACCTCTAACTTGAAACGAAGAAGAGATGTGTTTGTCAATGATTTCATGCAGTTCTCAAACCATCTCCTAGCACCACCGAGGTTCCCAAGAGTGTCTAGTTCCGAGCAAAATTTCAAGAACCAAAATAGATATTATAAGAAGCTTTTAAATAGTCCTTGGTGGAGGATGAAGCTCCAACGAATAGGATGTTGCAAAAGGAAGTTGACAAAGCATACTTAAGAACTAGGAACCTTTCCCAAGGTTTCATTTTTTCAATTTGTCTCTACCTCCAACTTGAAACAAAGGAGAGAGAGATCTACATGTCAATTATGTCATGTAGTTTTTAAACCACCTCCTAGGTTCGACATAGTTACGACTCTTACCCGAAGTGCTAACAAATTTTCCGAAGCTAATATATTTCAAAGAAACCCAGTATTAAAACAATGTTTCTTTGAATGGTTTTAGCTGCAAATGAAATGGCATTGTATACAATCACATAACTACCCACCATTGATGCAGAGGAGCTCTCCCAAATACACACATTAACTCTATCTACTCTCCATTACTCCTCCCAGCTATTGTGTCTTGAGAAGTTGACATTCATTTTGAGATGCCTATTTTATGTGGGAGTGCTTTCTAATCATTGATTTTCTAGAGCTACAATGTTATAGATTGGGCTTTCACCATTTTGTTGCATAAAAGAGAAATTTGGTTCATTTTGAGGAAGTTGGTTCGTTCGGTGGCAACTCAAGACTGTGCAAATGTAGTGTTTGCCTAGAGCTTCAATCATACAAATCCACCGACACCAAGGCATTGAAGCAGTGAAACAATTGAAGGATAAAATGTTACAACTTACAAGTATCCAAAGAGTGTCTCCAAGTTGTACGTATTTCTTCAAAGAAGTCTTTACTCCTATCAAGGTTTTCTCTTGTCACACTAGTGGACATTATTGTATTAGGAATTTGAAAATGTGACAACATTTTAAAATATTACAACATCGTAATAATCATTTGTTCATTTCATATGGATTCATGCAGTTCAGTTTTGGATCACTAGGTTTGTGCTATGTACAATGCTTATAATTTGATGGCACATGTACCTAAATCAATTCTTCTAATTCCCTTTCATTGTTCTCCTTCATGTTGTTTGTGACTCAATAGCGCAATTGAATACGCATAGGCTTTGGTCCATCTAATGAATCTCAAATGATTCATACAAATCATGAACATTTATAGTAGTGAAGGAAGAAAACACTCAAGGTTGTGCACACATAACCTTGTAATATAATCAAGGATTTATCATCAAAAGAGTTATGAAATGAATCTATTTCATTAGGGTTATACTTGCACATATTTTAACAGCAATATAGGGGTTTTCAGACAGCTACTTGTTCTTGGATCAGTAACAATCTTTGGGGCCAAGTCAAAAGATTGGGTTCAGCCATCGATATTTTTGGTTGTCTATCTTGTTTGATTTTAATACTTATTTATGTATCCCCTAAAAAGCACACGAACAATACTTGGGAAGAGGGGGGGAATCAGTATTTTGAACTTTTAAACACATGAAACTACATTAAAAGAGAGATAGAATAGAGAAAGCAAATACAACAAGGAGAACACCAAATTTCACGTGGAAAACCCTTTTGGGTAAAAAACCATGGTTTATCAATAGCTTCCATTAAACAAATAGGGACCGACCCAGATTACATAAGTGAGCACCAACCCTCTTCGAAGCACCAACTTTGTTGAGCTGAAGCACCAACTTCAGTTTCTACACAAATTAAAAACTAGGATGCGGGTGCGGGATGCGCGGATAAAAAATTTTAGGGGATACAGATGCATTTAGGTGCGTTTCATATATATATATATATATATATATATATATATATATATATATATATATATATATATATATATCTTTGTGTGTGTTAGACATAATATATTTGATTAAAATAATATTTGATGTTTGTAATGTTTTAATATATATTAATAAATATTAATATATTATGTTTGTAATGTTTTAATTATTAATATATCAGTTAGACATAATATATTAGTTATCTCCGTGATCATTCAATAACAATATATAGTAGCTTCGATCAAATAGAGGATAAAATTAATATAATATATAATTATATTAATAATAATAATAAATATATCAATATAATAATATTTGACATAATTATTGTTAATATTAATATAATATATAATATTGATTATAAATTTATATCAGATATAATATTATATAGATAAAATAATAATATTAATATTGTTATATTAATATCATTATTAATATTAATGTCTATTATAATGTGAATCGAATATTATCGAATGTCATTCGAAGTCAATGAAATGTCACCGAATGCTTGCTGTTTACACCGAACGGTGTCACGCTGGGTGAAATGGAGCAGGTTGAAACGGAGCAGGGTGAACGGTGTCATGCTGGACGAGGTGGCGCGGTGGCTACTGACGTGACTGGCGAGAGCAGCTCTGTTCTTTCTTGGGTTTTCTGCAGCAAACTACACATCCTGTGCGCACCACTCCAGCATCCGCTCCCGCACGCATCCACTCCCGCATCCCAGGGCTAGGTGGACGCACCGGTAACTGAGATTAAAAAATGCACTGAAATCTGAAAACAGATCTTGACTTCTTGTAACCCGCACGCTGAAAAAGATCACCCAAAAATATCCTGTGCCAAAAAGAAGGGTAGTGAATAACAGAAAGAAAAACATTTTCAGCACCCCTCATACATGCTTGACTTCATCACAAGTATGTAAGGAAAAGCTCAACTGAAATCTATATTAATCCTTTCAGAATTTTAAAAAATGGTTCTTTAATACTAACGTTACACAGCCATCGTCAGGAATAAGCCACCCCACTCACAGTCAACGGAAGAATCTGAAGATGTCGCTCAAAAAGGATAAATAAATTAATGAGCTGCCAAGAATCAAATTCTAAAGCTGTCTGAGTATAAAGACACATGCAGGCATCATACACCAAAAACTATACCATATCAACTTCAATAAATCACCACATCACATCAAGCAGCAATAAATCATGATCACGTCCAGGAGCAATAAATCACCATGCCCAGCCAAATTATTAGATTCTCCACATACCTAAAATTTTCCACAACTTCTATATGAACTCGGCCAATCCTTGAATGTTGATTAATATAACCAGCAAATGATATTTATTTCGATTGTGTAAGAGTTTTTATCATCAACGTTTCAGATCACACTCCATGATCCATCATCAAGATGCAAGAGAACATATGGAGGAGAAAAAAGGATGATTGCAGACATAGAACTCAATAAAAAGAAATGAGAAAGGGAAGGGAAAGAGATAGGAGGGGGACTGCATGGAAAACAACATAGACAGGACATCCACAAAAGAAAAAGAAAAAAATAAACTCAAATCTTTAATGAACTAAATAAGCCAAAGCAAATAGGTATATATATACAAAGAACACCAAGAAACAAAAACAAGAAAAAAAAGAAAATAACAAGACATCCATAAATAGAAAAAAAAAGAGAAAAGAATAAACTCAAATCTTAAAATGAACTAAATAAGTAAAAGCAAAAAGGTATATATATACACACACAAGAAGCATCGAGAAACAAACACAAGAAAAAGAAGAAAATAAAAAAGGAACTAAAACAGAGTAAACCAAAAAACAAAAGGGCCAAATATATGAAGAACAAAAGAGAACACAAAAAGGAATAAGCAAAATTAAACTAAAGCATATATATATATGAAAGGCAATGACATCAACAAAAGATTAGACCTATGAAAAATAAACAAATAAAGAAAGCAAAAGCATAAAACAAAATGAAAAAGAATATATATATATATAAAATAAGAAGGGAACAAAAGAGAAAAAAGACAAAATTAATAAATTATATATATATATAGAAAATAAAATAATTACATATATAAAAGTAAAAAGGGAACTAAAGAGAAAAAAAAAGATGAAATTAGTAAATTATCTATATATGATAATGATAATCATCATTAAGTTGGTTCTTCAATAAACTTGAGGCCCCCTAATTTCACAGAAAAAATGGAATCTATATAATTTGAGGAAGTTGCAAATTCTGGAAAAAAAGGGTAACCATATTGCTTTACAACTAGCATTAACATATGCTTATTACTCTGCATTGAAGCTTACTTTGCCATTAAATATTTCCTGAACCCAAGAAGAAAATATAGCCAGTAACATCTCTGAATTTCAATTGAACCATCTCAATGAGAATCGATATCCATTTTGACCTTAGCCATCGGTCCTTTGATAAAGAATGCCAGAGCTACGAGTACATTTGGCATATTATAAACTCACTGTAATAATCCAAGGCAATCTCTATTGAAAGTTTTCTGTCTGATCCGGGATATAAGAGTTTACTGCAGTTTACTGATTCGAGGTTTTGTTTTGTTTCCAAGGACATGTGACTCCTTTCCCCAAATGAATAATAGGAACTAATTTGTTTTCTCATAAACTCTCATGTCAAGGCTATCGCTGATGGTTATATGACAGAATATTGAATCCATGCATTCTTCAAGTAACACAATCCACTTATATATTTTGAACATACAGCAATAACAGAAAACACCATTTGCTGAAACGATGGTACAGAAGGCTCTGATGGTTGAGAGTCGACCGCCAGCTGCAGCTGCCTGGGTTCGACGGGTGGTGAGTGTTAGCGTGAGCTGGCTCTACCAACCAGTCCCTACGCTTATACAATAACCTATCACTGATAACTGATTCGTGTGCATTAACTCTCCTTTTACTACCCGCACTGGCCAAGACTGGAATGCGTGACTGATAGCAGATGTATGGAGTCACCCACACGTGATATATGGGCAATAAACACTCACAGTTCAATGCGACTGTGACTTCTTCCACCTGCGTTCTCCATTGTGTTCCCGTGCTGTGTGAACACTTCACCGTGACCACTTCCAAAGAATCCAAACTGATTACACTGCAAAAGAACCACGTGACACACAGCTTGGGTGCTGGCTGTTAGCAGTCGTATAATGCCAAGGGCCTCACGTGCTGGCAGAGTGAGGTATGACTGCGGGATTCTTTCAGAACTTCAAAAACAGAGCCCAGTTGTGGGATGGTTACGCAAACACAGGTTCCTGCTTGTTGGAAGAACTGATATGCGCCCAGTTCCAAGCTATTCCTAGTGAGATTCAAATACTCAAGTTAACCACGTTTTTCTTATGCTGCCATGCTGCTATCACACTATACCAGATTCGAACTGAAGGCTCATATGTAATTCCTATTTTGAACTGAAATAATGCTGGATGAGAAGTGTTTATCTTTCTTACCAATATAATGAACTCCAAATGTGAAACCTGTGTGATTTCACCTCTTGAAGAGAAGTTGGGGCTACATCCAATCTCTTCACCAATTCCAAAGGGTTTGCGTCCTTGGGAATAACCAGTCACAAATGCAACCAGATTTTTTTTCTTTTGTTTTATAATATCTCATGGTGCTTTTCCCGAAGTGTACCTTTTTCTTTTATAACCTCAAAGTGAGGGAAAGCACACAAAACTAAGCCATGTGGGATAAAAGTTCACTTAAGTCACTTTTATAAGATAAAGTAACTTTACAATATAAAGTGACTTTATAACATCACTTTATAAAATAAAATGATTTGACTTCAGAAACAGAGCCCAGATATTAAATATTTGCCCATGTAACCTTGTGACTGGCTGGCATCCTCCAAAAAGAAGCCATTTGCCTATCTGGATGGGTAGATAGACTAATCAAGCATCAAAATAGCCTACTGCTGGGAAGGGGACATTACACTCACTTTGTTGCTTACCAACAAACAAGCTTAGGTTGGGCCACAAATTACAATCGAAGAAAAATAACAAACACAACCAAGATGTGGTTATGTGGATATGATTTATATAATTGTCCACCAAGTGCCTATTTAGTGACAAACCAATCAATGATGATGAATCATAAGCTCACATCTTCAGCCAATCTCCAATGTAAGCACAGGGCATCTCAAATATTTGAACATACTGACCTAAGCTATAAAAATGAGCTCTACACCTAGCACATGTTGTAGGAGGCATGGATAGTTTCATCTAAAGAAAACTATCCTAGATACCAAAATCAAAGTTATTTAGCCAAATCCAAATTTTTCGAGTCTAGCCAGGTCTATTTGATTTGCTTGTCTTTTCAAACTGTATAGAAATTTTTGCAATTTAAAAAAATATTTTTTTTTATTTTTTTCTTCATGATTTTTTTCTAATTTTGTAGCTATACAAAACATAGATCAAATGATAAGTACTATTTTTCATGTTTCTATATATCTTGAATGGGCAGTTGGGAACCTAGTGATTTCAATTGTATCATCATATAATGTATTCATTCCTAAACTTAAATTAATGAAAGTTATAGAACAAAATGCATATTTTGCCTCCACCTCTGTTGGTGTTGAAAAGCTAGTCTTAATGTGTGTTGTTTAAGCATGTATTGGTGAATTATTTTAGTGAAATTGAGTAGGATTAGTCTCCTATCATAAGCATACTGTAGGTAGGTGATAATTTTAACTTCTTGCCTTAGGAAAATTTTGTAAATTTTAGTCTTTTAACATACTTGTTTTAGTATAGTTTAAAGTTCTAACTAATATTTATTTAAAAGGTTGTTTGCTTGTGTAGGCAGGCATAAACACTACCCTACCAGTGGGATGAAAACTTGTGTTTTTTAGAAACCAAGAAAGTGAAACTTTATCCCCTAGATCCACTATACTTTTCTTTACACTGTAGAATGCTTAAAATGTTGAGTTGCATATTTACATAATGTTTATACAAGCATAAATCATTTGGGGATTAAATCGGCAAACCAAAGGAGTATGATTTTTTTTTAAATGGAGAAAAATTGGATTTACAAAAAAACATCAAAATTTGAAGAAATAAGTTGACAACTACTTTTTTTAAATTAAAGGACATTTCCATAGCATAGATGATAAAGTTTAGATGATAAAGGACTTAAATAATTTATTCAAAGCACTTGCACCTCCTCCCGATATATTTTTAACTTGGAGGACTCATAGTTTTAACATTGATTTTATTTGTATAAATTTCAATCAAGCTATGATTTGAAGTAGCAACAAAATATGATGTGGGTTTTCTTATTTTTCAAAATCAGAAGGAAGCTTTCTTCGCAAAATATTGTCAATAGAAGAAAATCTTCATACTCATATAAGTAGAATTCATTTTCTAGAATTCTTTCAAGTTCCTTTTATTATATATACTCAACAAACAATTATATACAAAGTTGGCATGATATACACATATGTGAAGTGATATATACACATGTATATACCAAAATAACTTTATATATGTTGAACTTAGAGACTAAATTGCATGAATTATTTAATTTAATTTTGAGTAGAGTTTTAAATATCAAGTGATTTGATTAATCGTAAGAACTTATGTCATAATTGACAAGCCTAAAATAATTATAATGATTGTTGTCGGGTTCTTTTTCTCCAAAATAAATAAGACAAAACTTTGTTACCTTACTCTTTTAAATCATATCGCAACAAATAAATAAGGCAGCTTTGTTGCAGTCTTCTTTTGTTTCATATTGCAAAAATTTAAATATTTGAAATTTATACAAACAAAATCAATGTTAAAAAATAAATAGTATCAATTAAGCTATACAATATATTCAATGTAGAAAGAGAAGAAATTTTTGTTTGTAATCGTCTATCTCCCACGCTACTTCCCAACTCTACAACATTTCGGGACTTTGCAACACATTCAGCCCAACTTTCCCAACTGCGTCTTCAAAGTCATGTGTCGATTTCGTAGAGAATCACATCATGTTTTTGCATGTGTTTCTCCTCAGCGTCGCTTTTAGGGTTTTTGTTAGTTTCCCACAATTTTTTTGTTAATAAACCATTGCATTTTGCCGATTAATCGCCCGATAAATCACAAAAAAATGTTTAAAGTCGTTAACCAAAAAATCCCAATTTTTTGAGGAATAAATTGTTGCACACGTCAACTCTCAATTAAATTGTGTACAATCACGATTTTTTGCCATTTTCTACTTTTGTGCTATTAATATATATTAATATATCAATAATAGTTTAAATTTTGAAACCACTTAATAATATTAATTATAAACTATAGAGGTTCACTACTTTCCCATTAAAGGGCCATCTATAATAATAGTGCATAATAGTTATAATTTGAAAATTAGTGTATAATATTAATTATATATTTGATCTCATCAAAATACATGAGGCTAGGCGTGTAGAGAGCTTAGGTCATATTGAACCCACGATTTAGAAAAAAATCATTAGTTGCTTCAAACACTATCTCACATGCCTCCCACAATTTAGGTTGATTGAGGCCCTTTCAAATTTTGTTGATAACCGTCATTGCTCCTTTTGCTCCTCCGTTTAGGATTTTCCAAAGGTTAGAAAGAAAACTGAAGGGGCAAAATTACAAAAAAATTCCACGCTATTCAGCATTGACTTCACTTCCATCCTGAAATCAACCCTATTTTTTAGTGATTCATTAATTTTTGCAAGTTTTTTTGCAGGGTTTTGTAGGTTTTTGCAATTATTTTTACATTTTTTGCCATTTTTTAGGGATTTTAATATGATTTTAATGTGCTTTAAATGCAAAAAGGTCATTGAAAATTGGATCAACAATTGGTCAACAATTTTTTCATGAATCAGGAATTTTTCAAGGAAAAAATCAGTTGGCTCTAGGATTTAGGATTAATCGGGTATAGTCAAGATTTTTTGCAAATTTATGCTTCTATGGACTTTATTCCATTTCTTTTCACTTGTAAGGAAAGCACGTACCTATATGTTAACTTAATGAACTAGAGGGGTTTTCTAGTGTTGCTTTACTTGTATATCGGATATTGTGAAGAAAGTTACCTGCTATACTTGTTCAATTACATATATATGCTTGCCAAATTGAAGCGAATTAGACGATGTTTCTTAATTCATGCACTTCTCCATTTATGCTTGAACTAAGTAATCTATTAATAAAAAATATTTTCCATATTGCTTTAATCTTTTCATTATTGCTATAGTTTCTTGTTTTGTATGGGGTGATGAGCATGACTACCTAGTCACTAGGCAAAGGGTGAGAACCTATCTCCTTTATTTGGTGTCTGGGTTTAGCCAGACATGTGTCAGTATTCTTACTTGTACCCTTGTTGTAAGTTGTCGCACTTTGGTTAAGTCTTTCATGAGTGGTTATGCGTGTTTGAAGTGTGTCACATTGGAATGCATAGTTGCACACTACCTTCGATGGAAGGAGATGAGGATGCCTTTCTGATTGTGTTGTATTGTTTTCATGAATGATGATGATATTGGTGCATGTGCATGCAATCTTACACTATAGTGTTGCAATTGTCAACTAAAACAATTATGGGTCATGTTCCCACCCGTTTGTCCTCTAGTCATTTTTCGGAATTAAATAGACAGTCATGGGCAAAAAATAAGTGTGCAAGTCGAAGTGATCTTGTCGACTGAAATGAGATCAGGTTGGCTTTATGCCCAAGAGGTCTAAAGTTGTACTTAGCTTTGAAGACAATGGACAAGTGAGTGTTTCACCTCACTTTTGCTGCAGTTTTCTCCCTGAATGCAGATTCTCCAGGGTAAATCCTTTTGTCTTCTCTTCGTAATGTTGTTGCCCTTAAATTTCAGTTAAGTTCAAAGTTGAATGACTTGCCTAGGAAGACCAGTGTAATGAACCCATAAAGTTGATGCCAACTGTCCTGGACGGAAGTGTTGGCTGCCAACTGTCAAGTTTTGTGTCCTTCCAAAAAAATCAAGAAAAGATCAGATTGCTGCCAGCTGAGCAGTCTTATCTTGTGTAGGAAAAAAGAATCAGATTTTGGTCTTGAAGTTTCTAGTAAGAACCACCGACTTCTTCAAGAAGCCCTTTTTTTGTCTTGTAGTGACAACTATCTCCTAGTAGGAAATTAGACTTGTTTTGTCTTGTAGTGGCAGTTGTCTCCAAGAAGGAAAATAGATTTGTTTTGTCTCTAGTAAAAAACCGCCTTAGTAAAGACTTTGTGCCAGTTTTTTATGAATAAAGACTTTGTGCCAGTTTTTTAAAGACTTTGTGCCAGTTTTTTATGAATAAATCAGAATTCTGGAATTTGCAGCTTTTAGTAAATCTGTGTAAGCATGATTAAATGTGTGAAGGGTCTAAAAGAAATTTAGAGTTCAGTTTCTTTTTTTGAATCTATATTAGGTGAGCAGTCTGTTTTCAAATTTAATAGTTTAAGAAAAACAAAAGATTCAGATCATTCAGGCCTTGAGGTCAAGGCCTTTACAAACAGTTCATTAAATTCTACATTTAAGATCTATAAATAGAGTCTAGTGTAAGCCATAGCTGTCTCTAGTTTATGGACAACAACTGACAAGAAGTTATGCAATGACATAATATCCATTTAAATGTCTGGGTTGCTAGTGCTTAAGAATTTCATTGCTGTCTATAGCCATCACTGTCTATTGAGAGCTGCGAAACCAAACAGAAAATGAATGACCTTATCCCGTGCATTCCTTTGTGTGCAAATAAGCCTTTTTGACCTAAGATAATCAGGTTAAATGGCATTTGCATCATTCCCTACCACCATCTGAGGAAAAAGCATCTAAAAGGAAGTCACTTCAAGCATACAGGCTGGTATAGATTAATAGACAGAACGGTTATCAACAGAAACAACCTATTTCCATCCCCAGACACCTTTTTCAATGTAATGGATCAAATTATGGATAACTAGTTGCATCATTAATGAAGTTATTACTTGCCCAGAAACATAACTAGAATTCTCAATCAGCTCTATTCAAAAATATGGTTTACCTGATTTCTCCAGTGAACGCCCCACCCTTGCCAACCCAGGAATTTTGAGCTGAAATCTCTATACGATCATTTAAAGTGCTATTCACAAAATCAATATAGACAAACGGTGGTGCCACCACAATATCTGTATTGTAAGAGGACAAACAATTATTAAGACCACACTCAATAGTTTACATAAAGAAATGTTACTGTACTTCAATCTGATAACAACATATTCTCCTTGCAGTGCAGAAATGCTGCACTAGAATTTTCTTGCAAATAAAGAAGAAAATAGAAATAGATTCTCCAAAGGCTCGAATGTTGAAAAACATAAATGGAAAACTTAAGAATATAAATCCCTTGACACACCTCAAGGAAATGGATAGAATGCAAGTATTTCAAACCATATCTCACAAAAAAGTCTAGTACAGCATCATTTTCCAAGATAAGATAGAAAGAAAAATTACTTTAACAACAACAATATAACATAAGAAAATTATTTGTTGTTAAAATACATAGCTATCCAGAATCTGAAAAAAATGTTAAAACATTGAAATATAAAAAAAGCACACTTTTTGGCAAAAAATATAAATATGCAAATATCAAGTAATTAAATTTTACAACAATATAGCACTTGTAGCATACCAAATAATATCATGTATTTTCGAATCATCATTTAAATGAAGCACTAGATGAGTTTTGCATTTAGAATCAAACAATAGGGTTGCAACCATATAATTGTTAGCACATATAAAAAGTGCATACAAGAAGATCTGCCCAAATGTGCACTTCAAAATTATAGAAAAAATAGTAATAAAACCTTGTAACAAATGGTAAACCACACAACCCAGTTGATTGGAATTCCTCAAGTTAGTCTTAGTAAATATTGGCTTCTCAAAGAAAATTCGTTACTGGACTATCTTGGGACCACAATTCTCTGTAATTTTGAATGGCTACCCTCCTGTTTTTCCCTTACTCAAGAAATCAGGCAAGGAGACCCAATCTATGCTGACCTCTACAACATCTCAGTGTAGGTTTTGTTAACTACTATTCCATTATACAACAGTTATACTCTAAGTTGCCGGTTCGGATTCGGGTTCGGATGCGGGTTCGCGATTCGGGTTCGAAATTCGTTCAAAATTTTTTTGGGCTGGGTTCGATTCGTTTTGGGTTCGTTCGTACAAGAATTTTTTTTTTAAAAAAAAATATATATATATATACATGTATTTAGTATTACATATACTAATACACATACAGTATTTAGTATTACAGTAATTACTAATACATATACTTAACTAAATCTTGCTATACTTAACAGTATATAATATATACAGTAACAGTAATATAATATTTAGTAATACTTAACTCACAGTATATAATATGGCTATAGTCTGTTAACTAACTATAATACTTAAAGTTAACATTAATATAATACAGTAACGTTAATATAATACTTAACATTAATATAATACTTAACGTTAATATAATACTTAACATTAATATAATACAGTAACGTTAATATAATACTTAACATTAATATAATATTTAGTAATACTTAACTCACCTTGCAAACACGGAAGCTCCCTCACGCACTCGGGCTCCTGCACACTCGGGCTCCTGCACACACGGGGGCTCCCTCATGCACACGGAAACTAAACGCAGAGTCGGGCTCCCTCACGCACACGGAAAGTTGAAACTAAACGCACACGGAAACTAAACGCAAACTCGCCCAGAAAAACGACCCAAAAACGCAAATTCGCCCCGAAATTCGTTCCAGGTCCGCCATAAAGGAGTTCAAATTCGTATTTATGCTGAGAAATTCGTCCAAGGTCCCTTAGTTCGAATTTGGGACGAATTACTCAGGAAAACATCGAATTAGTACCGAATTCGTACCGGACCCGAATTAGTACCGAACCGTATGGCGAATTTCAGTTTTCTTAGGCGAATCTGGTAACTTAGGTTATACTGATTTTAAGACTAATGCTTGTCATAACACCATTTACAACTTAAAAGGAAAGTGGTGAAAGGCTGAGAAAATTCTTACAAATATAATATCTTAAGAGCAAAGCAGTCACATCTAATGCAAAGGAAATTTTATATGGAATCATAGCAGCTCATGAAATTGTGCACTCAACAATAATATCTAAGCAAATGAATTTTTGAATCAATTCTTGGACTTGGAAGAGACAGAAAACGAATTTTTGAATCAATTCTCGGACAAGGTATGATGATAAAACTGGATACCAGTAAAGGATGGGCACAAGTTGACTAAAATTTCCTAAGATTATTCTTTGAGAAATGTATTCTCAAAAGAATGGTGTCACTGAATCTATAGCAATATCTTGGGACCCCAATTCTTCATACTTGAGCTGCCCTGTTAGTTTCTTCCCTTACTTCAGGAATTAACCAAGGAAACCCCATCTATCCTTTATATTATCTTTTTTCAGGCTTAGTTATTGCCTCCATTGTCATATAAATTTAGCAATGGCATAACAAGTCTGAATTTATATCTTGAAGCTCCAATTCTGCATACTTGTGAATGGTTAGTCTCTTCCCTTGCTCAAGCAATGAGTCGAGGAGACACTATCTCTCCTTAACTCCTCTATAATGGCTAAGGCTTTGCTTTCTCCTATTTTATGTACAAAGAGGAAGGGCTACTGTGGAACTTTTCAAATTTGACATGCAAAACTGACTTAAACTTGTTTCTTTTAATATTTGTACTCATATGTTGCTTAATAATTTTCTTGAATCTCAAAAATATTAGATATTTTTGCTTTTATAATCAGGATGACGAGTTTTGTAAGTCCATGCATGCTCATATTCTCTTCTTTCCCTGTTTTTTACTTCTTCAAAATGCTCTGCTTTCACCAAGACTTTGGAAATACAAACCATTTTGCATTCTTTGTGCAAGTGCAAAGATGCAAGCAATTCTCAATACTTCATAACATTATACTCATTGGAAAGATTTTTCTCACTAGTACCATACTACATAGATAGTTTTTTCAAATTGATTCATTTGATCTCCCAAAAGATAAAGTCAAAGTGATTTTTTGTCAGCATTTTAATAGGTGTAAAGGAGACTCCATTGAAGGTATGAATGGGGAGTATAGAGGTTATATCAATGTTTTTTTTTTATCTAAGAGGCTTTGAGATAACCATTTGTAATTATTCCTTAAAATGGAACCTCTCAAGGCTTAAATAATCATATTTTATTAAAAATGTGTGATTTCAGCAAAAAATAGCATGTCTAAAAAAGTGTAACCCACTATTGTGGGGTCACCCTAGAACAAGCCTTTGAGGAAGCTACAAGGAAAGGTGAAAGTGGCGACTATGATTATGAGTTCACAACCGATGAGGATTGGGATGGAGGGGTTGGTTTGGGCCTGGATGCAGCAAAAGGTATTGTAGGAAAAAGGTCCTTATCCCAATCCTTGACAAGGAGAAATCAGTGCAGAGTAGGGGAAAGAAAGAAGCATGGTAGGTTGTCAGTCACAGCTCAGCTAGAGAAGGCGGGGTGTCCAGTGGGTCAAACCAAATTGAGATCGGGAAAAGGGTATCCCTTTTCTCAAGGACAATGAAGGTCCTTTCATGGAATGTCAAGGGCTGCAATGCCTTGACAAGGTTCATTTGATCAAAAGATGTCTTGATCAAATGCACCCAGAAATTGTCCTTTTGCAAGAGTTGAAGTTAAATGGTGAGGAGGTTGTGACTTTTAGCAATCAATTCAATAGGTGGAGATGTTCGATTGTGGAAGCACTGGGAGCTTCTAGGGGTGTTGGTGTTCTTTGGAAACCGAAGGTTATCGACATTAGGGTAATGCTTTCTGACAAATCGTGGCAATGGGTTCAGGTTCAATCTAAGCAACTAAATGACAAATTTGATCTTACTAATGTTTACAGGCCAAATACAATGGAGGGACTCAAAGATGTGTGGCAGGCTTTGTTTGAAATTCTGCAAAGGGAGAAGGATAAGGTCTTTATACTTCGTGGTGACTTTAATCCAATCCTCAGGCCTTCGGATAAAAAAGGGGGCTTGGGTTGGGCAAATGCTGAACAAAAAGGTTTCAGTGATTTTGTGATGGATAATGGGATTCTTGAAATTTTCTTTTAGACGGGGGAGTTTACTTGGACTAACAGGCACAAAGGTTTCTAAACATAGCGGAGAAACTAGACAGATTTTTACTAATTGGAAAGTGGATTGGCAAACAGTGGGACATGAATGCCAACAGTCTTCCAATCACAAGTTCGGATCACTTTCCCATAAGTTTAGGAATCCAAGAGGGCATGACTCCAGAGCAATGCCCTTTTAAGTTTAAAGATGTGGTTGAGAGTGGATGGTTTCAGATATCTTATTGCAGACTGGTGGACAAATGCACCAAAACGAAAAGGTTACAAAGCTTTTATTTTCTTCATGAAATTACAACATGTGAAGGAGCTGCTAAAGAGATGGAATCAGGAGGTTTTTAGAAACTTCTTTTCTAAGAAACTTTGCCTTGAACAAGAGCTAATCTCTTTAAATGAGAAAGTCATTGTGTATGGGATGGGGGAGGCAGATTTTGAGATTGAAAAGCAACTAAAGTCAGATTATGTAGAAATTCTTCAACGGGAGGAAACCTTCAGGAGACAAAAATCAAGGGAGACATGGCTTAAGGTGGGAGATAGAAACACCAAATTCTTTCACAATTCAATCAAGGCTAGGAGGGTAGTTAATAGCATCTTCTCAATTCAAAACAAAGAGGGGAATATGCTAACAGATACTGAAGCTATTTGCAAGGAAGGGGTAAGGCATTTTTCAAAGGCCTTCAGTTTGGATCAGGTCTTTACTAGTGACAGGGATGACATCTTAACTAACATTCCTTCATGTATAAGGGATGCCCAAAATACAATGTTAATGAGCCCAGTCTCAATTGAAGAGGTTAAGAGTGCTCTCTTTGGCTTAGGTGGGGAGAAAGCCCCAGGCCCGAATGGGTTCCCTGCTATTTTCTTTCAAAAATTCTAGGACTTCTTTGCACAAGACATTTGTTAAGTTGTAAATGAATCCAAAGAAGGTGGTTTTATCTTCAAGGATTTTAATAATACATTTAGTGCTCTCATCCCCAGGAAGGAGTTGCAATCCTTTAGTGATTACAGGCCAATCTCTCTATGTAACACAATCTATAAAATCATTTCGAAGGTTATAGCTAATAGATTAAAATATGTTTTGGATAGCATCATTTCCCCAGAGCAAAGTGGATTCACCCCGAATAGATCAATATATGAGGGGTCATAGTGACGCACAAAGCAATATATTCAATTCATAAAGCACGAACAGAGCGGATGTTGGTAAAGCTAGACATACAATGAGCTTATGATGAAGTTAATAGGGATTTCTTGCTGGCAATTCTCAGAAAGTTAGGATTTTGTGACCATTGGGTGAGTTGGGTTAGTGATTGCATAAAATCCCCCCGGTTTTTGGTTATTATTAATGGGAGCCCACAAGGCTTCTTTGATGGGGCTAAAGGAATCAAGCAAGGGGACCCGATCTCTCCATTCTTGTTTATTATTATGGCTGAAGCTTTGGGAAGGCTGATTTATAGGAAAAGACGCGAAGGCAACTAGAAAGGCATTATAGTGGCGATTGGTGTAGAAGCGGTTTCACATCTACAATTTGCAAATGATACTCAAATGTTTGGTGTTTCCTCTCTCAAAGAAGCTAGAATTATGAGAGAGACTTTAGATAAGTATAGCCAAGCATCTAGTCAACGTATCAACTGGGGTAAGTTTGAAATTTTTTTCTTTTATTCTCCAGTTCACAAGCAAAGGGAGATTTGTGTTATTTTAGGTATGAAAGCAGGCATTCTTCCGGAAAAGTATTTAGGGTTCCTCTGTTTAGCGGAGCAAGCAGAGCGAATCTATGGAAGAAACTTGTTGATGATTGTTGAAGTATGATGGATGGATAGAAGAGTAGACGATTGTCCTCAGCTAGGCAGATTCTGATGCCAAAGACTGTAATCTTAGTCATTTCGGTTTACTCTATGATGTGTATGAGAATCCCAAAGAAAATTGAAAAGCAGATAGAACAAAGAATGCGCAAGTTTTTTTGGAATGGAGCAAATGAGCAAGACAAAGTACCACTACTTGCATGGGATAAAATTTGCACTAATATATAGTGCGGGGGAGCTGGGTTGAGAGACTAGAATTTGTAGAATGAATCCTTAGGAGCGAAATTGGTGTGGAATATGTACTCTCAACCTGACCAATTGTAGATCAGAATTTTGAAATCTAAGTATTTGGATTCAATGGAAAACAATCCAATCTTTACTATTCGGAACCCTCCCTCAGGATCAGCAATTTGGAACTTTATGATCTCTTGTAGACAGGTGATAACCAATCATCTCTTTATTCAATGATAATGACATGGGGGCTTCATCTTGGTGAGCCGATTGATTTGGTGCGCAAGGTAATGCTTACAATTGTGCTAGTTGAATTTTTAGGAGATTTGGATCCTCTCCTGACTCAGGCTGTCCCAGGTTTGGGGATGAATTTTATGGACAAGCCGACACACGTTGAAATAGTGGAGAACACGAAATTCACTCTGTTCGTGTGGAAATTCAAAGCGAAGAAACGGCATCGTAGATTCAAGGAGGCTAGGATGGGGTGGACGGCTTTGATATATACTGCAGATTTGACAATTACATGAGAAGATTGCAGAGCTGAAGCGGATTGACAGAATGGCCGAAATGGAAGTACCCCGTAAAAAACGGTCGTCACAAAGAAGACACAAAAATAGGAGGGATGATGATGGAGATGCAACAGCTGGGAGCTGAGCAGAGGTGGGCTATGTTGAAGATTGGGCGTCTGCTTATTGGGCAGCGGGTGCTGCTTTTTCCTCTTTGTGTGTTGATTTTTGACACTTTTGTTTTAAGTTTCTCAGTCATGAAAATGTAATTGAAAATGTGATGGGCTTTTTTGGACTTAGTAGGTGGGTGTCCCTGCAATTTTGTTGTTGAGAACAAATTGTAGTGTCTGGTTCGTTGTTGATTGTTGGGGTAGGGTTAGGGTTTTTTGTGCTGTCGAATTCAAACTATAATTAAATGTAATGGCTCTCAGTGAACAGCGGTTGATGTTCGTTGATAGGGGTGGATGATGGGAACTTTATGAACTTTTTAATTATTATGTATTTATGCTATAGTTTATTAATAAAATACAAAACCTATTACTGAGAAAGAAAAACAAAGAAAAGAAGTACTTAAGTATAAAATTGATGCAGGACCATCTCGGGTCCTTGGCAATCCTGTGTCATCAAAAACATATTTGAGTTTGTTTGTGTTGCTCGGTTCCTGCTTTGACCAAGTTGGTTCGGTGTTGCTCAGTTACCTTTGTTCGCCGATGCTTTGTTCGCCGGTGTTGATCGATTATCTCTCTGGTGCTCGGTAATTTCCCTGGTGCTCGGTGATGCTTGTCTGGCACTCGGTTGGCTTTGCTTACCGACGGGTTTCTTTTGAGTTTCTGTTGAGGCCGACTTGTGCATTTATTATGGGTCATGGATTTAATGCTGGTATTCATTATTGGGAAGCGTGTGGACCTAGATCTGGTCGTTCCTTCCGTTAATTGTGGATCTGAAGGCCGACTCAGTTCGGTAGCCTCTTGTATAAATGTAGTTGTTTGGTTAGAGTTTGGGGAGTGAGTTTTGGAGAGTAAGTTTTGATAGAAGATAGAGATAGAAGATTAGAGATTATCTGCAGATCCTCGCATGTTTGAGAACTTCTGTACTTGATTGTAATATCTGGCCGAATCCGGGAAGGCCTTACAGCTTGGCATGTATGAATCTATTTGAAGTAAATATATGAATGATCCTGCATTTTCTCTCTCCCACTGTTTTGTTGTTGCTTCCGCATGTTGTTGAGCAGGGTGGTTCAGGTTAGGGTGTGTCATTCTTGGCCCCTCCTGCCTACTATTGCATCAAAAATGCAACACAATTCAAATATATAGAGTGAGGAAAAACCCTATGAAGGGTGGAAAACTCAAATGATAGGAGAATTGCTCTCATGGGAGTGTATTGCTCAAAATAGGCAAATACAATGATTTTTACAAACTTTGTTCAGCCTATACTTAAGTTTCACAGCTGTCAAGTAAAATCTGCTAAAACAATCACACAACTAATATGCTATTTGTAGATGGTGATCTTGTCACTAATAGAAATACTCTTTGTTTAACATTCATTCTGATTGAAGACCTTGGTTGACTGATGAAATAATTTCTTTTCCAATCCAAGATCATTATCTCTATTACAACGTTAAGCATTTCTCCTTGCAAACATCAGTTAATTCAAAATACTTCTATATTTTTTAATACATGTCCAACTTGAGAATATAGATCAAGTAATCATTAGCTTTTAACATTAAGAATATCATGACCATATATCACTTGGGATTTCCTAATGATGGTAATACAACCCTAGAAGATTGATTTAAGACTTGATATTACATTTTGTATTCCATTTTCAGTGTGGCTTGAATATCTGATGAATAGCTCTTTTGATACTTCAAATCAAGATATTAGAAACTATATCCATTTGAATGTGGTAATCTTTAAAGGCTCTTCATTAATTATGTTTTGCAAAGGCAGAACTTAAGAGAATTCCTTTCCAGAAAATATATAATAGAAAACAATGGAACAAAACAAGTGAAGGCTAGGCAGCTCCAAGTCTCCTTTCCTTTTTTTGCTAAGCTAGGAATTGAATGTGATCATACTTTAAAACTTTTTCATAGCTAAACAACTGGAACATACATCTAAAATCTCTAGAGTTGTATCTTTTTTACTTTATAGCAACTTTAGAAATGAAAAGTAGAAAAATATAGTAACCTAACATCCTGACTATGCCAACACACCCAAATTGTTAAACAGAATCATATCAAAATTATACTAATATTTATAGAAAAAACTGCAACTCCAGGGTAGAATCACTAAATCTTCCCTGCATTGATCCATAACTAACTTGAAAACACTTATTGCATGAAGACATGTTCTAAGCAGTTGACAGCATAAGAAGATATACCCAACAAGAAAACAGTCTGCATTTCTTACCTACATCGTCTTCCAAATTCTCACTGTTCAAGTCAGCCACAAGCTTTGAAATGGAAGCTTTTGTGCCATTCTGTAATACAGTCAAAGTTCAAAAGGATCATAAGCCTTGTGTAGGCCAATTATTTACTCTCCAGTGCAAGCTCAAAAATATTTATAGCTGATGATATCTAGATTCTAGATTCAGCAGATAAGAAAGAAATAACTAATATTAATGTCCACGAATGGCAAATAATAGGTCAAAAGGACTGAAACATACATCTATTACAATAACAAAGTACTAAAGAAAAAAGGGCCCTAGACTCAAAGAAAACACAAAACTCAAAGAAATGCAAGAAGAAAAAGAATTGGACAAGTGGGGGAAAACCTAAAATGGTAAACAAAGAAAAAAAGAGGCAATGAATATATTATTCACAGCCATTAAAAAATGTCTGTAGTAAAGAATACATAAAGAGGAAGATGACAAAAATGAAATGAGGAAGAAGAAGATGAGAACAAAACAACTTTTATGGGTGTGTTATTCTTCCTA
Source organism: Chamaecyparis obtusa (assembly GCA_027943335.1). Lineage (NCBI taxonomy): Eukaryota > Viridiplantae > Streptophyta > Pinopsida > Cupressales > Cupressaceae > Chamaecyparis > Chamaecyparis obtusa. The sequence continues at coordinate 925,861 of BSBK01000235.1, read as the reverse complement.
ACTATGGCATCTTGATTGTGGGTTCAATTTCAATAGACAGTCCAAGATGTCAGTAGTTACATATAAAACTACAAATTAAATAAGAAAATACGACTCTTAGATCTGCATACCATTGCTTAAAAGAAGCATATGAACAAAAGAAGAAATAATATATATTCAATGTACATCACGTGTAATTTGCAGTGTTGGTGCATGTTATTTTGATCCATAGTGTTCAGAATCTGAACTCCACAAGCTCTTTTTGCACTTGAAGTCGGACTAAATGGAAAATCTCAACCAAACCTAGGCAAAACTCAGCAATTAAAAACTATATTTTATATATATATAATGCTTTTAATGTTTGTTTTTTCACTGTCAATGTTATTTTGTAATTTCCTCAGACTCATTTGAGTACGTAAGCCCCTAAATTGGACTCAGATCCTTGACTCCTCACCAAATCTAAAACACTCTGCTTTAATCACACAAGTTCGGACAGGAAACAAACCAGCCAAGCAAAATAGAAGAGAGAATGGGTGCATGTACATGATTATGTGCTGAAAGAATTATCTTGCTCTAAGAAATATGCAAGCATTAATCGATAAAATAAATGATTCAAAAACTGACAATAAATGACATTTCAATGATGATACTTACACATTTCCAGTTACCTCCAACAAAAAACTGTCAAAATCAAAGCAAAATATTAGTGTCATGCTATGGACAAAACTTAATCAAGAGGAAAATGAAACTAAGAAACAGAATGGCATGAAAAAAATGAAATTATACTCAGTCCTACCTAAAAGGTTGTCATTTTGATTACAAGAGGTAAATGCTCCTCTCACTGAATATTACCAAGTCAGCGGGACTTAAAAATTTAAACAGGAATATCTTCTACCATAAAGCAATACAGCTGTTTGAAATACTTACCAAGCCAACAATCAGTGGAAAACTAAATTCAACTACTTTCTTCAGAAATCAATTCATAAAATCCATGAATAGACGGCTTCAACTTGATGTCTGCTTCATCCCAATATATATACACACACATACACATCACCGACACTTATAAACATGGGGTTGTGTGTATACTTTATATATGGTAAGGAATAACATCAAATTCTTCTATATTTGTAATGTGAATAACAAAAGAAAAACCATTGTTTCAATAGTTTCAGAACAACCATAAGACAAGAATTTTGTTACCAAATTATATCCTACCCAGAATCGATGGTGAACTTTGACTAAAGCTTATAGTTTAGTGACTAGTCAACGTGTTTAATTTTGTCAAATGCAGGATAAGGAGAGGATAAATGAATGAAACCCACAGTTCCGTGATGACATGCCCATCACCTCCCACCAAAACCCCTGCATTTCTGAGACATGAGAACTTGGGGGATACATCCCCCCCTGCACCACCACCAAGGCCGGAACACCACCAAGATGTTGGCGACATTGATACAATCCCAAGACATCCTGAGACCTCCCAAAAGTCCCCTGACCATCCTGGGGACACTGAGGAGTCTCTCGTGGCCTCCAATTAGAAACTCCAACTGAAAACAAAAAAGGTGATAAAATCAGAAAAATATTATTCATATTGAAGGTTTGTGAGCTTTTGGAGGACTTATTTGCACTTGCTTGCTGCCCACGGAACCACGAGGAGCACTGCCCCTCAATCCCACTGGGGGCTGGCAAGGGGCACTACCCCTTGACCGCACTGGTGACTCTTCCTGCAATTCCTCGCAAGGAGCGCTGCCCCTTGACCCCAAATCTGCGCCCACCATTGTTATTGTTAATGAGAATATTGCCAAGTTTTTTGTGTTTATTAGTTTAAAGTTTAAACTTCACTTGTATGTCAAAGTTTCATTGGCAAGTCTTATTCTTGTTCTTGGTTTGCTCCCACAATTCCAAAACTCTACCCACCATTGTTTATGTTCAATTTTCAATGCAATCATTGTCATGTTTTTAATGGTTATTAGTTTAAACTTTACATAGTATGTCAAAGTTTCATTTACAATTCTTATAATCATTCCTTACAAATATTTTTATAACTAAACTTTCAACTACTATAACTAATTCTTATACTTATTCATTACACGTCTTGATCTTGGAGGAAACTCCATGTTTAAGCATGCTTGAGTCAAAGTAGTGATAGGATGGGTGAACTCTGAGAAAGTCTCAAATCTTCACCCCTTTGAGCATCACCTAGAAGCAATGAGTGTTAGGTAGTCTACCCTTCATTCTCATGAGAGATGTTCATGTGAACTGCTAGTCATGAAATATGGGTCAATGATTTAGACTCAAAACTACGAAGTTGAATCCATACAGAAATATCTTAATTTGACACACAACGGAAAATACCTCCTTATTACTTATTAGTTAGCCTTCATGATTTGATCAGTAAACTGAAACATACGATGCCTATACTTTATCCCTTTCAATCGAGTATTTCAAATCAGCACAAACCAAATATATTAGTGCAAGAAAACAGCTCATTTCTCTCCATATCAATCAGATGCCTAACTTAACAGACCTTACCCACAATTTCCTCAATCTAATGATTTAATGCCTAAAGGTTCATCTCTCATTCAATAAATGTTGTTTTGATCAATCAATATGTTGAATAATTTCCCATGTCCTTTGAGAACTCTGTAGAGGAAGACACATTTTCTTGTATAGATTGAAGACAATGTAGCGCATATTTAATTGTTATCTCTAACTCAACTCAGAGGACTCAGGAGAGCATTCAATTGAAACATGAGAGATCAGATCTCTCCCAGTAAATGCATCAAGCTATAACATAGGAACAGATATCTAAGTAAGTGAGAATATATATTAGCATCATTGATTTGCTGTATACATGCAACTGCAGATCATCTAAGCTATTTTCTGAATATATTAATTCATAAGCAATAAAACTAACCGCTGCATATTCCTCTTGATAGTGTTTTTGAGCTGGCTACACAAAGTGGGTGAAAAAACCTGCTGTGACTCTCCCAGGTTTTCTTGATTCAAACAGGGAAAGGACTTCTTCAGCTAATATTTCCTTTAGATTCTGTACATATGCAGAGTTGCATATGATTTTAATCATTTTGCTAACCGTAGGCTTCTTTTGGTCTTCTCAACCGCACCAAATTAATTAGAAACCTACAATATCTCTACCAGATTTTCCTTGATCTAAGTCTCTATAAACATAAATTCAGTTAAATATATTTCCATATCATTTCGTTAATCATAGAGTCTACTGTTCATATACAAATAAACAAAGAAATATACATTATAATTTCTAATAATTCAAAAAATTCAAATCTATGCAAGGTTTTTTTTTAACTATATGTTTAATCCGGACAAGTAGACAGGCTAAATCAATGAATAATAACAGAAGCTAGCAGATGACAGAAATTGTGGAACAAAGTGTTGTAGCAGACGGAATCCATCTGTACAGCCTGAGATTATTAACTGTGATACTAAAGCTCCTCGCATCTGCACAATAACTTTGATATATAAAGGAATAACTGTATGACTTTTTGTTTTGTTTCAGTTTGGACTATCCGTAATTACTGGTGGTTGTCGTACAAAATTACAGATACATGTGTTGCAGATTTGGCGAACCATAAATTCCCAGAGTTCCATGTTTCCGCTGATTGGGTGGCATCCCTGAAGTCCAGTAGACATAAGGACGCATCTTCGACGAGCATCCCACCTATTAAAGGCTGGACAGTTTGTTTAATTTGGCACATAAGAATGTAAAACTTAAAATGTTCTAAAATGCTACAATAGAATAGAAGATTTTACCGTACACGAGGCCAAATGATAAAAAGGAATGGATGGTGATTGCAAATTCACCCCATTATATTTACATTTTAAAAGCTGACTATATTTAATTTGTTTAAATTATTTTAATCGCCACTCTGAAAAGGAAATTAGTTCTATTGATCTGTTGATAAGAAAGTTTAGATCACGCAGAGTCAAATCAATTCTTGCCTAAGGCCTGACACTGTAAGAGATGAATCCAGATTCTAATCCATGACAAGATCTGGGCTGTAGAAACCTCCAAACCAAAAAAAATTGGCATCCCCAAAACAGCGTTCCCACTTCCCAAGACCTCAGAGAAAGAGTGATAAATTGTGTGATTGGTAAAGGCGTTCAATCAAAAGTGCTATGTCATACAGCTGCATTGGCCTGTTAAAGTTAGATCCTTCAAGATTTGTAATTTACAGAGATTCAGTATTACAGCAGAGAAATTGACAAACCTTGCCAGTCCCTGCCATACAGGTGACAACTCCGCGTGTGGGCTTGGCCTTGCTTGTGCCCACAAGCTGAAGCTGAAGGCTCCTCTGCATTTGGATTTGTGGCCTCAACCTCTTCACAAGGAAGGCAGAAGCAGAGGCCGAGGCAGACGATGCTGTTATCATGGCCGCCATCCTTCCTTGTTCACTCTGCGTCTCTGTCTTTGAAAATACACCACAATTTTAGGGTTGCACGACACACGGAAGAGCGAAATTTATAATGGTGTCTCAATCCGTATAAATAGTAGTTAGCAGTTGAATGAAAGGGAGATCGGACAGCATTAAATGTTTGTTTTCTCCAGAGTCACACATAGAAATGCCTATCTCTATGCCTGACTAAACGATAAACAGACCAACGGCGATCACCCCAACATTTTTGTAATTTTACTCACTCTCTACGACCTCGGACTAAATGAATGAAAGAAAGAAAGATTTTAATGACGTGGAAGCCAAAGCAATTTATGGGACCCACACGAAGCCAAAGCAATCTATGGAACCCACAAACAAGCACACGATGCTATAAATCTAAGCCGTTGTAACTTCTTATTTAAATCAACTCTTTGGCGGTGGATTTTGATCATTAAGTTTGTGGTTTTGTTTAACTGATTTTCTTCAGATATGTAGTTTAAGTTGCCTGCCCCTAGACTATCCACATAATTAGACTTGATGTCATCATAAGTTAGGCATTCCAAGATAAAATGACGCTCAGTCTCAACCACCTCCATATTGCAAAATAGGCATGTCATGTTTTCCCACTCCTCTTTTAGTATTAGTCATTACCCGTTTCGCACCTCAAATGGTGAGAGTTAGTTCTAAGTTGGGCTATAAGCATTTTTGCTTTCCATTTAATATTTCCTCCTATATAAACTATTTCTTCATGATCAGCCGTGGGGTTAAATTATTTGAGATAATAAAACAAAAATTCCCATCCATTTTGCTTTGACCATATGATACTCCTAAATTTATCCTGAACATACTTCTTTATTTATTCATTGCTAACGGAACACTCTTGAATGTTAACATCTCATTTTTTCATTCACGTGTTCTTTCTCCTCTCCAGGTTATCCACCATGACTAACTTAGGCTAGCAGTGATTTTCCATGTGTTGAGTCTTCTTTAGGTAACTCACAAGACAGATCATTGTCGAAGCTTCAAGAGGGAAGGTATTTGTTTTTGCCAATAAGATCTCATAACGCATTGTTGTTTTAATTTTGAGGTTGTTAATGATGAGATGCTTTTGAATCCTTTCAACTTGTCTCCATTTTTTATCTGACATGTTGTTGCCCCAAATTTTGCATCCATAAAGGATCACTAATGTAACTAACATACCAAATAGTACTTTGTTGGTCTTCCAATCCCACAATTTACATTCCTACATTTATTTTGTAGAGAGTACAGTGCTTTCTAACTCCCTTGAATTCTCTTAGCTCTACATGTTTCCCAATAGAGTTTGTTTTAGAAATTGATCCCTAGATACTTGTACTCGTTCACAATCTCTAAGGTGTTAGAATAACTAAGAGGGGGGTGAATCAGTTATCCACAGTCCCAAAATACAAATGTACCACAAAAAATAAATTCAGCTAATTATGCAGCTCGATAAACATAAAATACTAACTGTATGTGTAATTATCGATTACCAGTTAATTGCTCATAGTGATTACTAACCAAATCAAATATGCAACATGTAAAGTATGATATCCAAACAATCACCACATAAACAGATAACATAAAATATTTAACGTGGAAACCCTGCAAAAGGAAACACCACCTAGGATCGATAACCCAAAAACTTTTCACTCTTCTGAAGTGAGCTCGGTGAAGAGCCAACCCTGTTAAAGGTTACAAAACACACTATAAGGTGTGACCTTCTTAGAGGATTTAACACTAACAGTTACCATCCAACCAACATTCATCACTATGGGGTTGACAATATAACAATGTACATTCTATGAATGACATATAAGACTTTCAAGTCCACTCGGTTAAGAGATTGTATCTATTACAATGGTTAAACTGAAACAGTAGGTGATCTGATTACAATACAACTTGATTTGCAGATGTTCAAATCTATTATAAGTCCATAAAATCCTCTGATCAATATTTCTTATTCAGTTCATCAACATTGAATAACTTACTGTCCCTCGGTAAAGCTCTTTAACGCTCGGTACTATTTTGCAGTTCAGTTCTTCTTCAACCAGTTTGATTAGGCATGCATGAAGCTTGTTCACGCGATATCTCTACAGTCTCCTTCCGGCATAAGTTTCACTGTGAAATCCTAGTCTCTTAAATAGACAAGTAAACCGTTTTCTTTTCATCCATCAAATTTTGCCGCTTAATCTCCTTCGTTGATTTTGCCACTTAATCTCCTTCGTTGATTTTGCCACATAAACCTTCCTTGGCAGATGTGTCAGTAACACGTTTCAATTCCATCCTTTAGATATTCTTTGAATGTTGTTAGTCATAGATCTCACAAAAAACTTTATCTTTCCACCTCGTAATCATACACTTTACAGCTCATCAATTTTGTCGGCTAAACTAATCATTTAGCTATTTTGTCCATACTCGATTAACAAAAAAATGCATTGGTGAACACAAGCTCAGTTGATACTCTCACTCGGTATACACTACATTGGCTCGATGTATACTGGAATGCTTCATTAACCGACCACACTGCTTTGTAACATTTTGCTTTTGTCTTCATAACAGATTAATGCAACATAATCAAGTCAACAATATGAAGTCATAGACTCATCAATAAGTTAACAAGAGTATTCCTTATCCTCATCTGTCATATCCATCTTCTTCCATGTAGATATCTCGATTCTTCATCTTTTCTCTCATTTCTTTACAGATGTTTAGATATTTGCAACTACCATGATAAGTACTATCAAAACTAGTTGACATTAATGACAACATAATGACTGATTCAATTATCTTGCATAACAATTCAGTGCTCGGTGATCTCTAATCACTTGTAGTTCATCAATCAGGTTCTCAATCAATTGTAGTTCATCAATCTCTCCCTTTGGCACTGATGGCAACTCAAGCAATGTAAAGTATACCATACACATACCAAACATGTATTCTACAACTCTGTAAGCAAATGTTGTAGCTTGGTAAGCTCTCCCTAGCTTAATATGTTTAATCACTACGTTACATGACAACATTGCAAATGCAGACTTTCCTTTGCAGATAAGATCTTTCCAGTTCTCAGATTCCTTCTGTTCTCAGCAACAAATCTTCAAAACTCTCACCGACTTTCTCATATTGTCTCTCCCTTAGATAGATGTTCCAATATTCTCCTCGGTTATCATATTGTTTATCTCTCCCTTTGACAACAATGCCAAAGAAACACATAAACATACAGCTTTGTATTAGCCACGTGACTCTCTGTTGTCCAGTGCATACAATGTATCTTGGTATACTGATATGCAAATAGTTGTTCCTAAAATCTTTCACAACCTTAGACAGAATCCAAAGTGTGAGCTATGCTGCATCAATATGAATGATCTTCTAATAAGATTAGGCTGATGCAACCTCCAGATCACATTAGTGACCGGTAGACAGGGGACAAACCCCAAGTCTAGTTCTCAAGTATTCAAAAGTTTCCTTTGGTAGAGGCTTGGTAAATATGTCAGCAAGTTGCTCTTTTGATGTAACATATTCCAATTTAACTTGCTTCTCCTATACTTGTTCTCTTAAGTAGTGATACTTAATAGAGATGTGCTTGGTCTTTGAGTGCATTACAGGATTCTTAGAAATGTTTATTGCACTTGTGTTATCACAATATATAATCATCGACTCAGTGATTACCTCATTCATCCCTTCCAACACTTGCTTGATGTAGGCAATGTTTGAACAATTTGTAGCAGCAACAACATACTCTGCTTCGGCAATAGACTAAGAAATACAAGGTTGTTTCTTACTTGTCCAAGTAACAAGTCTTTCACCAAAGAAAAATGCTCCTCTGGTGGTACTTTTCCTATCATCTATATTTCCAGCCCAATCTACGTCGATGTAGACTCTTGCTTCAAACTTCCCTTCCTTAGGATACCATAATCCATAGTCCTCTGTTTTCTTTGAGTATCTTAAGATTCTTTTTATTACAATCATGTGTGACTCCTTTGAATTTGTAGAAAATCTACCAACAATTCCCACAGCATGTGCAATATATGGTCTACTATGCACTACATACATCAACTACCAATCATAGATCGGTATAATGTCTGGTTCACCTCTGTAGATTCATCATCTTTAGTCAGTTTGCAGCCTGTGACCATCAGTGTTCCAACTGGTTTAGCATCTACCATGCCAAATTTTCTCAGTACTTCCTTTATATACTTTGATTGTGTGATGAATATTCCATCATTCTGCTAAATAACCTGCAAGCCTAGAAAGAACTTAATCTCTCCAAACATAGACATTTCAAATTCTTTTCGCATCTCATCAGCAAATGATTTACAGATATGATCTTGTCCTCAAAAAAATAATATCATCCACAAATATTTCAACAATCAAAATAATATCATCAGTATCTCCTTTCATATACAGATTGTTGTTCTCACTAGTTCTAACAAAACCAATACTTAACAAATAAGTATGCATCTTGTCATACCAGGCTCTAGGTGCTTGCTTTAAACCATATAAAGCTTTATGTAGTCTACATACCATATCTTTCTTGTATAGATCAACAAACCCTTATGGTTGTTCGATGTAGACCTCCTCTTCTAGTATCCCATTCAAAAATGCAGACTTAACATCCATTTGATAAACTTTAAACTTCTTATGTGTTGCATATGCAAGTAACACTTTGACTCCTTCTAGTCTAGCAACAGGTGCAAAAGTCTCACCATAATCTATACCTTCCTCCTGTGCATACCCCTTGCATACAAGTCTAGCTTTATTTCTTGTAACCTCTCCATTTTTATTCAGCTTGTTTCTAAAAATCCATTTAGTATTGATAACATTCTTATCCTTAGGCCTAGGAACTAAAGTCCATGTCTTATTTTTCTCTATCTGTTCTATCTCTTCATTCATTGCATTTACCCATTCTTCATTCTCCAATGCAACCTTAACATTTTTGGTTCAAACTCACAAACTAAGCATATACCTTGTCTTAACTTACTTCTTGTCTTCATGCCAGCTTGATTGTCGCCAATGATTTGGTTCTCAGGATTATGTCTTCTGACAAATCTAGCCAGTACTTGACCTCTTCTTTGTTGTTCATCCTATTCAGGTTCATGTCCTTGCTCGATAGCTCCTTGATCATCGGTTTCTCTTTGTTGTTCCTCGGTGTTGTTTTCTTGATGACCGGTTGACACGGTCTGCGGCTTTGGTAGGTACTCTAGTTGTTCAATGTAAGTGAATCTATCGTAGTCTTCCAACTCCCTAGTGCTTTCTTCACTATTTTTAGTATCAAATTCATCAACCCTGACATTACTACTTTCAATCATTTTATTGGTAACTTTATTCAGACACTTGTAGGCTTTGCTTTTAGTGGAGTATCCAAGAAATATCCCTTCATCCCTTTTTAAGTCAAACTTTCCATTTATTTCATCTTTTAGAATAAAACATTTACTACCAAAAAATCTGAAGTAACTTACAGTTGGTTTGTGACCAAACCATAGCTCGTAGGGTGTTTTGTTTGTGTCCTTCAATTGTACTCTATTCAAAACATAAACAATTGTGCTGACTGCTTCTCTCCAGTATGTCTGAGCAACATTCTTTTGCAACATCAGTGTCCTTGCACAATCAACAATTGATCTATTCCTCCTTTCAATAATACCATTCTCCTAAGGTGTTCTCGATGCAAAAACCTATCTTTTTATACCATGCTCATTACAATAGTTAGTAAATTCATCAGAAATAAATTCACCACCTTTGTCAGATCTCAAGCATTTCAGTTCCTTCCCGATTTCTTTCTCTACCTTTGATTTATACCATTTAAACATCTTAAATGCCTCTGATTTCTCTTTTAAAAATATCACAGTCATTAATCTAGTGTAATCATCAACAAATAGAATGAAATAACTATCTCCATAATAGCTCTGTGTTCTCATGGGACCACATAGGTTGGTGTGAACTAGCTCCAAAATTCTCTTTGTTGAATAGTCTTTACTCATAAAACTATATTTTGTCATTTTACCCTTTTGACATTCATGACACATAACATGATCCAGCTTTGCTAGTCTAGGTAGACCTCTAACCTTTTTCTTTCTACTGATTTTAATCATGTTATCAAAGTTTACATGAAATAACCTTTTATGCCATAGCCATGCATCCTCATTTTGTATTATTAAACATGAAGACTTATCATTATCAAGATAAAACAAGTTACCTTTCGTTTGTGCTCCTGTTCCAACAAGTTTTCCTCCATCATCAAATATCTTTACCTTTTTTTCTCTCAAAAGCTACTCAGTGACCTGAGTTGTTAAGTTGTGACACACTTAGGAGATTATAATTTAGTCCTTCTACCCAATAAACACTATCACATTGATTTTATCATTTATCAGTAAAGATCCCCTTCCTCTAACCATACAAGGTGTATCATTACCCATTTTTACAGATCCTCCATTATATTGCTCAAGATGATCAAATTTTTCTTCATCACCAGTCATGTGATGGGTACATCCACTATCAATGATCCATGTATCATTTTTATTAACCTTAGAAATGAGTTTTGTCTCTACATACCTTTCTTCTTCCTCATAATCATCCTTCATCGGAACAAAAACTACTTCAACATCATCATCTGTGTTGGTCTCGGTATCATTCTCTTCAGCAATGTAACATACATTTTTTCCTTTATCATTATTGTCTTGGTTATCTCTGTTGTAGTGTCGGTAACTTCTGTTATTTCTCCTCCCATAGCTTCCTTCACCAAATCAATCTTTGTTTATGTCATCTTCTTTCCTGTTCGGGCATCTAGCAATAATATGACCAACTTCTTTGTAGTTAAAACATGCTAAAGGTAATTTACCCCTATATCTACCTTTACCTTTAGGTAACCTCCTGGCCATAAGAGCTTCAAGCTCATCAAGTTCATCATCAGTATTATTGTCATTATCATCATTATTACTTCTACTACTAGACTTACCGATCTTTAGAGAAGTCATGAAAGCAGACTCAACAGACGATACAACACTATTATCATAGTTGTTCAGTTCAAAAGTTAGCTTACCAATCAGATTATCAAGAGTGAGTACTACTAGGTACATACCTATTTTCATGTATTGTGGATATTCTGATTGCATAAACAGGCAATAAAGTCTTTAGAATTTTGCTTACCACTATATCTTCATCAATGACACCACCAGATCCTCTGATAGCATTAACTACCTCCTTTATTCGGTTTGTATACTGCACTATGTTTTCTCCTTCTTTCATTTTCATATCATCAAATCTTCCTCTTAAACTTTTAGCTCTGGCTCTTCTGACATTTGCATCACCACTATAAACTTAAGTAAGTTTATCCCACATTTCCTTTGAAGTAAGGCAATCCTTGACATCTTGAAACTCGACATCTAATAGAGTTGCAACAATCTCCATCATAGTAACATTATGCTCATGTCCATCTCTTAATTGATCGAGAGTCAAAGGTCCTATAGGCGGTGCTAAGTAGCCATTATCCAATAGGGTGAGGGCAGAATTCCCAATCCTAGATATATGAAGTCTCATTCAGCTTTTCCATATTGTAAAGTTGTCCTTATTCAGCTTTGGCACTTCCCTCTTATACATTTTGTGATCTTTTAGCTAAAGTCCTTAAAACTCTGTTCCAAGCAACCAATATGCTCTGATAGCAATTGTTAGAATAACTGAGAGGGGGGTGAATTAGTTATCCACAATCCCAAAATACAAAATGTACCACTTAAAACAAATTCAACTAATTCTACAGCTCGATAAACATAAAATACTAATTGTCTGCATAATTACCGATTACCAGTTAATTGCTCATAGTGATTATCGACCAAATCAAATATGCAACATGTAAAGTATGATATCCAAACAATCACCACATAAACACATAACACGAAAGATTTAATGTGGAAACCCTGCAAAGGGAAAAACCACCTAGGACCAGTAACCCAAAAACTTTTCATTCTTCTGAAATGAGCTCGGTGAAGAGCCAACCCTGTTAAAGGTTACAAAACACACTATAAGGTGTGACCTTCTTAGAGGATATAACACTAATAGTTATCGTCCAACCAACATTCACTATGGGGTTGACAAGATAACAATGTACATTCTATGAATGACATATAAGACTTTCAAGTCCACTCGATTAAGAGATTTTATCTGTTACAATGGTTAAACTAAAATAGTAGGTGATCTGATTACAATACAACTTGATTTACAGATGTTCAAATCTATTATAAGTCCATAAAATTCTCTGATCAATATTTCTTATTCAGTTCATCAACATTGAATAACGTATTGTCCCTCGATAAAGCTCTCTCACGCTTGATACTGTTCTGCAATCCAGTTCTTCTTCAACCAGTTTGATCAGGCATGCACAAAGCTTGTTCATGCGATATCTCTGCATTCTCCTTCTTCCGGCATAAGTTTCACTGTGAAACCCTAGTCTCTTAAATAGACAAGTAAACCATTTTCTTTTCATCCATCAGATTTTGCCGCTTAATCTCCTTCGTTGATTTTTTCGCTTAAACCTTCCCCAATAGATGTGTAAGTAACATGTTTCAATTACATCATTTAGATCTTCTTTGAATTTTGTTAGCTATAGATCTCACAACAAACTTTATCTTTCCACCTCGTAATCATACACTTTACAACTCATCAATTTTGTTGGCTAAACTAATCATTTAGTTCTTTTGTCCATACTCAGTTAACAAAGAAATGCATCAGTAAACACAAGCTCGGTTGATACTATCGCTCGGTATACACTACACGGGCTTGGTGTATATTGGAATGCTTCATTAATCGACCACACTGCTTTGTAACATTTTGCTTCTGTCTTCATAACATATTAATGAAACATAATCAAGTCAACAATATAAAGTCATAAACTCATCAATAAGTTACTAAGAGTATTCCTTATCCTCATCTGTCATATCCATCTTCTTCCATGTAGATATCTCGGTTCTTCATCTTTTCTCTCCTTTCTTTACAAATTTTTAGATATTTGCAACTACCATGATTAGTATTGTCAAAACTAGTTGACATCAATGACAACATAATGACTGATTCAATTATCCTGCATAACAATTTAGTGCTCGGTGATCTCTAATCACTTGTAGTTCATCAATCAGGTTCTCAATCAGTTGTAGTTCATCATAAGGGACTACCATCGAAAAGGAACGTGCTTGGAGCCTTCTTGTTTCTTTTCAGAGAGAAGACCATCACTTTGGTTTTACTGGTGTTCACCTTCATTCCCACTTCCTGACAAAAGGTTTCCAACGCCTTCAAGTGATCTCTCAGCGCATTGGTAGTTTTGGCTCTCAAAATGAGATCGTAGGCATATAGAAGTAGTTTTATCACTTAGTTAGCTAATTGGAATACCTCTCCATTTGTCTTGTTTAACCAATCTTCTAGCTTATCAATATAAAGTCCAAACAAAGTTGGGGAGAGCAGACACCCTTGTTTGACCCCAATGTCACTACCAAAACATTTTGACATCTCACTTGTAGTTCTAATTTTGGTCTTTACCTACTCATAAAGTCTACATACTGCGGCTCTAAGCTCCTTAGGAATTTTTAGTTCTTCCATTCTATCCCATAGTTCGTCGCATGGTACCATGTCAAAAGCCTTTTTAAAATCCACAAAACAACAAAAGGCTTCAACACCTTGGATGTTCTGTATTTTTTTAACAAGGAATCTAAGAGTGACACCATGATTAATTGTGGAATATTTTGGTCTAAAGCCAACCTATCTTTTAGCTCTTTTACCCTCTAATTCTGCCCATCTGTTGATTTTATGTTCTGCCAAGCTGCCAAATAGCTTACCAAGGAGTGGAAGGAGTGGATTAACCATAATAGTTTGATAATTTGACAAATTATTTATGTCACTGCTCTTGTGAAGTGGAATCACCACACTAATTTCTAATTTTTGAGAAAAGCTTCTTCATTAACATTGTTGAAGATGTGATCGATATGAGGTGCAAGGATATTAATGCCCCACTTTAGATGTTCAACTTGCAGCCCATCAATATCCTAGGTTTTCCCCCCTGCTAACCTCCTTATGCCTTAAACAATAGCTTCCTTGTTGAAAAGATCATGCATGCCCTTGATTATTGTCGGCCCACGTTCACCCTGCTCACGTTCATATACCAACTTTATGTACTAACCATTGAGACCCAGTGATGTTATTCTCTATTTGCTTTATTTTTTGCCGCAACTCTTTCCAAAAATTTTGGGATTGTTTTTCCCAAGATTAATCAGCTCTAACCTTCTCAAGTCCACATACTTTTCTTTTTTGTGTCTTAGTAACTTTTTGTACTCTCTCTCTCATATTTCTTTTTGTTGCCTTCCACTCATCATCAAACAATGGATTAGTTGGGAAAGTGTTATTAGCATCCCTTTTGGACCTTGCCCTTTTACATTTTTCTAACGCCTTGAGAATTAGAGGAACAAAATTATCTTTATCAATACGCAATTGTTTCGTAATGTCAAGGTTACCTTTCTGGATAGTAGTAAGCCACTTAAGGGTGTCATTGAAAAAATCTTGATTTTCTTGAGTCATTGAAATCCTACCGAGTGAATGTGCCTCCTCATGTTGAAGATGGAGTTGTTCACTTTGTTGCTCCTTAAATGAAAGGTCAATTTTAAAAGAATTGGATTGTGATCAGATTTAGCCCTATTGGATAGTCTTCCACCCCAAACTCCATTATCTTTGAGGTATAATCATGAGTGCAAATGACATAGTCCACCACACTCTGGTCGTTGTAAGTTTTACAAGTGATATTTCCCAACTTAGGCTATCTCACCAATAGTAGGTCACCACCTTCTAATCATTGTTAGTTTGAATGATGGGTACATTGACTCCACTGCACATTTCATCGTAGCCTTAGCCTAAATTTGACGGCCGCCCTCTGTATACTGTGTGTCTAGACATGTAAAAATGGCATGTTGCTCTAACGTGATGACATTACTAACATTCCTCTGAAATGTTAAATAATCTTTATTATTTAAACAATATGCGTCATTCTACCATATTCTAAGATCAGAATCATCATTTCTCCTTAATTCCATAATTAAATGATTTTAATTAATTACTTTGATTATTGAACGTCTAATCATTATTTCATCAATTATTTGTCTATAAAGTAAATAAATAATTAAATATTATTTAATTATTCCTTGTGTCATTCAATTAATTAAATAATTATATTTAATTAATATTCCCTCTTTCTAATTATTGTATTTATGTAATAATTAAATCAAAATCCCTATCACAATTAAATAAATTATATTATTTAATTAAATTAATTGTTCTTATCTCATAAATAAATATTATTTATTTATTTATCAATCATCACATGTGCAAGTAAAAAATTCTTTTATTTATTTAATCATGATTTATAACTCCAAAACTAACTCATACTGACTTTTAGTTCACTCCACAATTCCCTCTCCTAACTATTCAATCCACATTGTTAATTCCTCCCTCTTCAATCAGTTAAGTCTTCCATCAATTTTGTCTTCTAATCCATACAATTAGTTGACTCCTCCATGCAACTAGTTAACTCCTTCATGCAATCAATTAACTCATCGGTATATTATGTTATCTCACCAGTCTATTCAAGTCATCTCTCCAATCTATTTGTTGATAGATCAATCAATCATGTTAAACCAAGCAATCAACTCAGTTGAATTATCACTCACTCTGAGAACTCAACTCCTTAATCACAATCAATCAACCCTTCAATCATCCATTCTTTGTTGAAACCCTTAAAATCTTATAAATAGAGAGTCAAACCTTTGCTTTTGGTAACCGCAATTGCTTTGAATTCATATGTTGGCATGATCTTGAGCTCAATTCTGAGAGCCCACATTGCATGAAAATGAGAACATCAAGGAAGGATTTTATGGTTTGCATATTCATGTTTTAGATTGATTTCATACTATTTGATTGATTATGTTTATTGTTTGTCTTACATCCTTTCTTGAATATTAGGAATACTAATTGTTCTAACAATCTCTTTGTGGTTGAGATTTTATATGTTATTGCAGGTTTATATTGATCCCCTATTACCCGATTACAAATGGTGAACTTGATGTAAAATTTGGTTATATCTTTCAAACCACTTGAAAAAAAAATAGTAGGTTTGCGCTGATATAGGGAGGCTACAATCCAAAATTCAAATTTTGTTTAGATTTTTTTTAAGTTTTTGTATAAATTTTTTATGATATTTCATAAAAAATCAATTTTGGACACAAATATGCACATTTCTTTGAAAAATTATAATTTTTGAAATCTCTTTAAATTCTAATGGGGGTCTATTCTCTGATAGTTTAATTTTGTTGAAAAGTATTTGCAAAAAAATAGATCTATTAAAACTGGTATGTTCTGATAAAATAGGTCCCTAGAACACAAAATAAATAATTATGCTTTGAAAAAAAAATTGCAGGTTTTGTTGACATAAGGAAGCTACAGTCCAAATTTTGTATTTTTCTATTTTTTAAAATTTTTCATAAAAAAATATTTATGGACACAAATCAACATTTTTTTGTTGAAAAAGTTACATTTTTTTAAAGGTCTTGAAATTATACAGGGGGTCTATTCTATGTGATTTTAATTTTGACGAGAAATATTTATATATAGATCTTTGAAAACTTATTTTTTTGTGTAGGTGCAAGTGATAATCGTTTTATCAAAAACATTGTTTCGAAACTACAAAATAAGATTTCCTTCTCTTCTATCTAAATCTTATTATCTATTGTAAAATGACACATTTTCATTGTTGAAAATATGCACCTAATGTAATGCACTTGACCATCAAAACATAAAAAAGTCAAGATTCAGGAACCCATAGAGCAGAGAAGAAGAGAAAGAAATAAAACAGAACAAGATACTAGCTAAGATACAATGAATCAACACTTTGGAGGTAGAATTAGAGGAGTTATTGACACCTATGTGGACAAAGTATGGATAATTTATATATAAATTTTTTTTGTCGTGACATTAACCTTATTTCTATCAGAGAATTCCAAAATAATTGTTAGGTTTTTTTTCCCTTACTAACTTTTCCTTTTAACATGTGGCTTGGAAACATCTTTTAATCTTGTTAATCTAAAATCAATTCATCTTTCACTTTGGTGCTTCAAAATGAGCAATGTATACTCAAATATCACAAACTCATAGTTTATTTTAGTGCTTAAAATTGACGTGTGGTTAAAAAATTGAACAAGGCAAAGAATATTTGAGATTGGTGCAATAAAATCAAACAAGGCAAAATATATTTGGACTTTGGCACATCTAAAATTGGACAAAACAAAACTCATTTAGTTTGGGCTTAAAATTGAACTCATGTGCTTGTATGGATGATAGCTTAGTTCACATTTGACTATTGGTGCTTAATACGATTAACCTGGTGTTTGAAGTTCTTGGTGTGGTTGCACAATCTGTTAGATTAGAAACCTTTTTTTATTTTAGAGAGGCTTGTCTAGAGGGTTCTCTTAACTTGTTACAACGAAAAACCTCAAATTGACAAATCCTTTTGGTCGGTATATAAATAAGACCCTGAGAAAACTCTAGTCTTATCTCCTCAAGCTCAGGCAAGGTGTATTGATGATAGTTTGGACCAAGTGAAGTATCCCTGGAAAGCCAACATGGTCAACTAGGCTCTTAAGTGAGTCACACGTGTGTACAAACTGATTGAGGAGACTCCACATACTACAACCTATTAATTAGAGGCCACCTGGTTTACCTCCAAACATTTATCTTATTATAGTGCAAGGGGAGGGTGAAAAAAAATCTCCCCCCAAGATTCCCATCATATATGTCTCAGGGATATTGTGTTGCAAAAGAGATCTTCGTTAACACGATAACAATACATAGAAAAGGTGATAACACATGCACCTTCAAGGGAATTTTAGATCTAGTTATGTGGCACTTATGCTATGTGAATTGACAGACACCCAAGCAATGGGCCTATAATATTTCAGATGAAGCCAAATTTGAACATAGATTAAACTACATGTATACTGCTTCCATTGTGATTGACTTCGTGAAAACTTGCAGCTTGAAAAAGTTGACAAATCATTTCTTTTGAGTTAGGCTTGCAACTACACATTGATTTGAGTTTGTTGAAATTGGTCCTACAACATTTGTCCTACAACAATTGGTCCTACAACATTTATCTTACAAGATTTGTCCTACAAGATTTATCTTGAAAACAATTAGTCCTACAACATCCTGCAAACATTTCATCCTAGCTCCTTGTGATTGACATACTTAAAATAGATATATCTCAGAATCTTGCATTTTTTCATAGTCATCATATTAGTCTCCAAAATCCAAAAAAATCTAAAAAACATAGCTTGCATTTTTTAGGGTTAAAATATTATACTCCTAGAGTTATTTTTCAAATTAGAGGGTCCATTTTCCTAGAACATTCCTATAGTGGTCTTGCATTTTATCTTGATATCATCAACACTATCTTTATCTACTGGCCTCAGCATAGGTACCTTGTCATTTTGGTTAATATTTATCTTAGATAGACACTATTACTAGAATTTATCACCTTTGTCCTACCTTTTGGTGTCAAGATAGTCCTCATTATCATTTGGGTCTTTCCTTAGAGGGGTTACCTTCAAAGTTTCTAGAATCTCTCTTAGGGTAAGGTACTTACACCTTAGACATCATATTTGATTATTCAATTCCTAGTCTTCATTATCATCCCATATCAATTTTTTTATTTTAAAAAGATAGAATTTGTTTTCCTTAGTTGTCTTGCATTCATCATAGACTTGCATATTTCGGACACGTGATCAAAGAAGAGTAAGGACACAATAGAGTAAAATCAAATCCCTGACCATGATCCCCATCAGAAAATTAAATTTGCATCAAGAACCTTGGGACTAGACTAAAACAATCCTAACACATTTTTGCGCTAGGAGAAAACACTAGATGATACTTTACAACTCCATGAACTAACCCCTACAGAAATCAAATCTAGATGTACAAAAGAAGAGATTGATGATGATTTACGTGATGAGAATATGAAAGAAATATTAGAATATATGATAGAGGCTAACCCAAACAAATACCTTCACACGCTCATACAAAAAGGTGCTAAATTACTAGTTGGGTTCGACACATCCACCCCAGTGGAAGACATAAATGTATCACCATCTTGGGTAGCCTCAATGATACCCCTACCACTTAGTTTAGTCCTCCCATCTACCAATTCCACGCAAAATGTGTCACCACATCTTCCAATACCTTAGGGATCTAGTAAATGAATCCCTTATTTGCTAGTTTTCCATTTGCATCTACTACACTTTCTACCACATCAGTACCATCTATATTGTCTTTGACTCATCCAACAAGTACCTCAAAAATGATGATAGAAAGTTCCTCCATCACAATTCCCCAACCAAGGCAGGGGATACCCCTACTGGGAGCACCTCAACCAAAGCCTGATAGTGGTGCCTTGCCAGGTGTCTCTTCCAATTCAAGACAACCCCAAATCAGTCAAGGGGCACCTCCAACTAATCTAGATTACTTAATAATGTTTTCTAGTTTCATCCAAAAAATGATGGTGAGTAGGCCTAACACTTCTCATCTTACATCAGTACCTCAACATAATCTGGAACCCCAACATATATCAATACCTCACCATAATCTGGCACCCCATCATATACCAGTACCTCAGCATAATCTGACACCTCGTCATATACCAGTACCTCAACATAATCCAACACCCAAGCATATACCAATACCTCAACAAAACCCAACATCTCAGTACATTCCAAATCTAGTATCTAAGTATATCCAAATACCTTAGCATAATCCAGCATCTCAGTACATCCTAGTACCTCAATATACCTAGCATCTCAACATGTTCCACCACCATATATACCTACAACATCCCAAAATAGTGGAGCTCCTTTTTTTGAGCCTAACATGCCACCTACTACACCAACAACCATTGATCTACTTTCTCAACAGTTACAAAATCTTTAGTAACATTTCATGAATCTACAAATAGGCACTTCTAAAAGGTCTTACACCACAACAAATCTCAATCCTTATACTTTTGATAGGACACTGCATATGCCACCTTTTCCAACCAATTTTGTCACACCTAAGTTTGATAGGTACAAGGAAAAGGGTGATCCCTACGATCACATAAGGGAGTTTTTCACAACTTGCATGGAGGTTTCTCATAATGATACATATCTTATGAGACTTTTTCCATGTAGGCTTAGTGGTACATCCATGGATTGGTTTTCCAAAATCCCTCCTGGGATAAAGACGTGGGATGAACTTGCAGAAAAATTTGTATCACACTATTCACACAACATTATCATGAAAGTAACATTAATGGATCTTTTCACCATCAAGAAAAATAACAAAGATAGATTTACCTCTTTCCTACAATGTTGGAGAAATGTTGCCTCCAAGGCATCCTTCCATGTGCTAGCTAAAGAGAAGATTCACATGTTCATTGAAAACTATCAGCTAGACCTAATTTGTGAACTTAACTCCCAGGGCATTGATACCTTTGAAGAACTAGCTGAGCAAGGGCTAAAAGAAAAAAGATCCCTCACCTTGAAGGGTATTGTCAAGAAAGAGACCAGTACTCCAATACCTTTTGATAAAACTAAATATTGGTCCAAAAATAAGAACATGAAAAATGATGGGGTTGTCTATGCTAAAATGCACAACCAGTGCTACATGTGCAAGCACCAACACCAATCCAACATACCCAACCAACATAAACAACCCACAACATTGACAAAACAACTCCTTGGCGAAATCCAGAACAAGCATATACTACTACCCAACAAAGTTATGCAAAAAGGAACCCTACTCGATGAGATTTTACACCTGTTGCAGAATCTCTTGAGATAATCTTAGAGAAACTGATACAGTCACACTCAATTACTTTGCTTGAGATAAGGCATTGTGAAGGTCCTGGAAAACCAACAGGGTGGGTTGACCATGGGTACTGCAACTATCACAAAATGAAGGGAGATAAGACATCTGGTTGTATACAACTAAAACACATTGTCCAAGATTTCATCGACCGTGGTGAGATCAAAGTGGTCTCAAAATCTGGCATCACCAACCAAGATCATAAAGGTTTTCCAAACCCCATTAATGAATCATGACAAAAGTAAGGCCTATACCTCAGGAATAAACCACCAAGAAAACCTCACTTAAACTAAGCTAGATCTAAATTTAACCATAAACACCATCACAATCCAAGGTCCAGAAACAAGTTGTGTTGTTACCACCTGTCGTACCAAAATAGCAGTACACGGAGCCACATCAAAAGTTGTTATACCCAGTAAGTCATCTATCCCACCATCACATCAGTACAATCTATTAGACCATCTGAAAAAGACTCTAGCACATATCTTTATCTATGAAGTATTTTGTATCTCACTTGACCATAAATAAATTTTAGACATAGCCCTAAAACAGTCAATTGTTCCAGAAGATCTAGAAGTTGACGGGTTTCAAGCCATGGTAGGGTATCTATCCACTCCACATCTCATGGTATTCACTAAAAAAGATCTTTCAACACACAAACCATCTCACAACAATCCTTTACATCTAGAATTTTTCATCCACCTTCACAAAATCATACAAGTCTTAATAGATGGAGGAGCAGGTCTGAATATTTATACCCTAAAATTGATATAAGCATTGGGTTATTCTGAGATTTGAGTAGATATCACCAAGAAGATCATAATAAGAGCCTATGATGATGATGAATGTCCTTCCAAGGGCATCATAAGTCTCCCAATCAGATCGGGTCCAGCAACACAAGATATTGTATTCCAAGTACTAGATCTAGAGTTGGGTTATAACATGCTCCTAGGGAAACCATGGATCCATTCCATGTAGGTAGTACCATCTACATATCATCACCGTACCTAGCGACAAATACCTTTTTTTAATATTGTACCAATCTCAGAGGAGCTATTTCAAATCAGGTACCCAACCATCAAGAGGCATCAACTATCTATTCTTCTCAGAGTATAGATCCCACAAGATTGGAAAAATCAATAGCAAAACCCTTATCAGAACTAAAAATCCAAGTACAAGAAAATGGATGTGGAGAATACACCTATGTAGACTTGTTATGTGTAGGCAAGTTACCTATATCACCCAAGTCATATGGAAAACCAAGGAAACCTCTAGAGAGGAAGCAAAGACTAACGATTGTTTATCCACCCATAATTTTTGTAAGATGGGGAGATATACATGAAGAGATCATTAAAGACAATCTATCCTCTGGCTTATATACAAATGAAGAACCTCTAGAGCACATAATTCATGTATATGAATATGGAAGGGGATATACTATAGTCCAAAAGCAAGGGTATAATGGTAATCTAGGCCTAAGAAAGAAAGAGCAAGGAATAGTGGAGCCAATATCTCCTACTCAAAACCCAAGGCATCAAGGTTTAGGTTATAGACCACCTATAGGGGGCATCTCAAATATCTCATTACCCAATGATATAAGCACTTGTGTTTACAATGAAGTTGAGACATTCAAGGAGCCCCACTAAGACCATACTCTAATGATTACGAGTGGGACTCCCCATGTACCACAAATACCCTTCATCTTAACAAAGTCATTGCCTGACTATCCCTACAAGATAAACCTACATATCACAAAACATGGATTTCACAATTATGGAATAGATTTGAGTCTTCTTCCTCATCCTCATCAGAAACCCATGAACCAATAAATGATTCACATATCAATGCTATAATCGAACTTCCCATCTCATCCTTCCTAACCAAGGACATCATAGCCCTAGTTTACCCTAACCTTATAGATTGGGAACAACAAAATCCACCAACCATAGATATTTTTGAGAATGATGAAGCTATTACTGAATTCTTTGGGATAAGAAAAAGTATACCAATGGGGGACCACAAGGTAGGTTTTAGAATCAAACTAGACAAAACAACATACTTTGGGGAGTTACATCAATCCTCTAGTAAAAAAAGTGAAAAAGAAAACATAAGGCTCTTGGGTGAAAATCAAAAGGAACCTACTTGTTGTAAAATAATAAAGAAAAAAGATGTATCCGAGGGTGAAAACCTCTCTAAGGTGCCTGAGGATGGAAAGATTGATATACTCCCCATTACTGAAGAGTGGTCACCTCTTCTAGCAGAGAAAACTTAGACAATAAACATTGGAACTACGAAAACACAAAGATTGATACACTTGGCAGAGTCATTAACAGAAGAAGAAAAAAACAATTCATTCATTTCTTCAGAGACTGACAAATTAACTTTACCTGGTCGTACTCATATATGCCTAGATTAGATCTTGAGTTAGTACTTCACCATTTTCCACTAAAGTTGGGAGAAAATCCATACAAACAAAAAATCAACAAGATGCATCCCAAGCCATACAAAGAAAACATAAGGCTCTTTGGTGAAAATTGAAAGGCACCCACTTGCCAAAAAATAGTAAAGAAAAAAGACATGTCAGAGGGTGAAAACCTCTCTGAGGTTCCCGAGGATGGAGAGATTGATATACTCCCAATTATTGAAGAGCAGTCACCTCTTGTAACAGAGAAAACTTAGACAATAAATATTGGAACTAAAAAAACACAAAGATTGATACACTTGGCAAAGTCATTAACAAAAGAAGAAAAAAATCATTTCATCCATTTCTTCAAAGACCAACAAATTAAATTTGCTTGGTCATAATCAAGCATGCTTGGATTAGATCCTGAGTTAGTACTTCACCATTTGCCACTAAAGTCGAGGGCAAAGTCATACAAACAGAAAATCTACAAGATGCATCCCAAGATTGCATTATTAGTCAGATTAGAACTAAATAAATTATTGGATGGAGGTTTCATCAAACCTATAAACTATGTTGATTGGATCTCAAGTCTGGTACCAGTGGCAAAAGTAAGTGGCACCATAAGAATTTGCACTAATTTCTGAGACTTGAATTTGGCATGTCCAAAGGATGACTTTCCCTTACCAAATATTGACATGATAGTAGATCTCACTTTTGAATATAAGATGTTATCACTAATGGACAACTTCTCTGGATAAAACCATATTAAAATTGTACATGAAGATCAACACAAAATCGCTTTCACTTGTGCTTGGGGCACCTATTGTTGGTGTTTTGTGCCATTTGGGCTAGATAATATTGGAGATATATATTAGAGGGAAATGATGGCTATCTTTCATGACATGATGCACATCACCATGAAAGATTATGTTGATGGCATATTGGCAATGTCCCTAGAGAGAAATATGAACTTATCAGTATTAGCCCCAATATTTGATAGACTTGAAGAGTACAAAGTCTGACTAAACCTAAAGAAATGTGTCTTTGGAGTCACGTCAAAAATAATTGTTGGGATTTATTGTCTCCCAGAGAGGAATACATATCGACCCTGAAAAGGTCCAAGCTATAATTGCAGTGCCTCCCCCAACAACTCTGAAGAACTTGAGAATCTTATAGGGAAAGTTATAATTAGTGAGAAGGTTTATATCACAACTGGTAGATAAATTCCACCCATTCCAATACCTATTGCATAAAGAAAAAATTTGAATGGATCGATAATTGTCAAGAGGCCTTCCAAATACATAAAAAGTACCTACTATCAACACTAGTCTTAGTAGCACCAATTCCACATTAACCCTTATCATTGTATATATCAAGAATAGAACACTCACTGGGGGAATTACTAGCACAAAATAACTCACAAGGAAAAGAAAGGGCCATATACTATATCAGTCAGACACTTGTGGCTTATGAACTAAATTACATTGCTATTGAAAGACCATGTTTGGTTAAAGTTTTTTCCTCACAAAAACTCAGACATTATATGTTGAGCCACAAGACAATCCTCATTTCCAAGATTGATCCACTAAAATATCTACTCATCAAAGCAACACTGATTGGGTGCCTCACCAAATGGATCATGATACTAAGTGAGTTTGACAAAGACTATGTCGATAGAAAAGCAATCAAAATCCAAGCAATTGCAAATCAACTGGCAGATGCACCTCTTTCGTCTACTCATCTGATATTGATAGATTTCCCTGATGAAGGGATATTTATTATAGAAGATCCAAAACAATGAAAGTTATATTTTGATGGTTTTCATACACAAAAAGGATCAAGAATTGACATAGTCTTCATAACTCCTAAAGGAGATTCCATTCCTAGATCTTATAGGCTAAGGTTTGATTGCACCGACAACTTGGCAAATATGAAGCATTTCTCATTGGGATAAAAACAACTATCCAATGGGATATCCAACAACTACAGGTCTATGGGGATTCTCAACTAATTATCAATTAGGTCAACGACAACTACAACACCAAAGATGATAAATTAATTTCAGACAAGGCTATGGTAGAAGCCCTCAAGGTACACTTTGAGAAGATAACATTCAAGTAAATCCCTAGGATAAGAAACAAGGAAAAATATGATATGGCTATTGTGGGTTCTATGTTGTACATATCGCCTGAGGTGACACAATGTGAATTCATGGTCAAAAAACTTATGGTCCCTGTGTTCAAAGTCCCAAAGTCTGAGGTTGTGTGCGAAATTTTTGGTCCTAATTCCCCTTGCTACCAAGATGTTTATGACTATCTCACTAGCCAAAATATCCCTCCATAAGTATATTGTAACCAAAAGAAGTCCTTAATAAGGCAAGCCTCTCTTTACACTATCGTTGCCAATACACTCTACCAATGAAGTCTAGATGGTAGACTCTTACGATGTCTCAACTCAGAAGAATCACAATCAGTAATATTAGAAGTACATGGGGGAATTTGTGGTGCCCACTCTAGTGGCTTGACATTAGCAAAGGAGTTTTTAAGAATTTGGTATTATTGGCCCACTATGGAAAAAGATGCCTGCTCATTTATTCAAAAATGCAAAAAGTGTATGATTCACGAGAACCTCATTCATGCACCATCTCAGGAGTTGTAGTCACTTAATTCACCATGGTCTTTCTCAGAGTGGGGGTTTGACCTCATTGGCAAGATCCACTAATTATCCTCCAACGGTCATAAGTACATAGTCACAACCACTGAGTATTTTACAAAGTGGGTCGAAGCAATTCCAATGACCTATACAAATGACAAACAAATTTCCAAGTTCCTCTTAAATTATATTATAATCCAATATGGAGTTCCACAAACCATTATCACCAATCATGATTCCCATTTAGGAATAAAAGAGTTTTGTACAAAATTCCACATCCATCATATCTATTATTCATGCTACTTCCCCCAAGGTAACAACCAGGCTGAGGCTACAAATAAAACAATCATAAAAATCTTGAAAAAGACTATCAATGAAGCTGGTTAAGATTGGCACCTCCAACTCAACCCCGCCTTATGGGTATGTCGCACTAGTTTTCGTACCCCCACAAGAGTCACTCCATAGTCACTAGTGTACAATAATGAAGCTATCTTGCTAATAGAGGTCGAGCTCCCGTCATTGTGAGTATCCCTTCAACACATCATTTCAAATGAGGAATATCGAGTATCACGACTATAAGAGCTAGAGTTTCTAGATGAAAAAAGATAAAGTGCACTAACAAACTTGCAAGAATATCAACACTATCTCAGGATAAATTTCAATAAGAAGGTCATACCATGATCTTTTGAAGTGGGTGACTTGATTCTAATGGAAAATAAAAAAAATCAAGCTCAACGAGAAAAACCAAGAAAGTTTGAAGCAAACTGGTTGGGTCCCTACATCATCATGCCTGTATATAGGTCTGGAGCATATCAGGTATTCACATTAGAGGGGGAGCCTCTACCAAACTCCATTAATATCTTGCATCTACACAAGTTCTATACATAGCTCTTGGAGTAGTCCCAAATTCAAAAAGTCAAAAATACAAAAATAAAATTAAAAAAAGCAAAAAGAGGTTACCTTGGAGAAAACCTGGCAATCAAGCATCTTTGGTGACACAAAATAGAAATACAAGACAAATAAATATGTCATATGGTGAAAACCACTTCGATGGCGCCTTGGGCAAGTACCATGGTGAAAACTGGGCAATCTGGCACCATGTGTAGAGATCATGATCCACCATCTATCATGTCTCCAACCTGATATCACATGCCATTCTGTTGTATTCCCTGCAATAAAATCAATGGTCATCACCATCATGGAAATATTTTTTCTAGTTATCTTTGTCTTAGCACATCCTATCACATTTCACACTAAGTCAATCCATCATGGCCATTCCATGATAAGATCCCATTCTCTCTTGACTGGGGGCACCCTAATGTCATGATTCATCAAGTCTTGGAAAACTACCAAAAACATTGTGAAAAATATGAAAAAAATCATAAAAATTGAAAAGAGTCCTTCAAAACAACAACAAAAAGCACAAAACCATCCTATAAAACTCCAAAAACATAGCACAAAACCTTCAAAAAACTTAAAAACATAAAACATTCATCCAAAGGTGACCATGTTTAGGGTGTTTGTGATAAGAGCCTTCACTTTGTGTGATACACCACACATGCCTCAAATCTAAACATACATACCCTATAATGGACAATTTTTTTTTGCAAAAGATCCAAAAAATTGTTCAAAGTTAACTAAACAAATCAAAACAACCAACAAAAATCTTGCAATAAATCTCCTTTGTACATAAACCAATTATTTGGTGTTTAAAAAATAGACATTAAATGATGACATACAACATGTATGAGCTTCAACGGAACCAAGTCAAAATAGTCAAAACTAGTCAACAAGTCCTCAACTACACTACCCAAACTATCTTATCTATCAATCAGTCCCACTACAAAGCATTTTGTCAAAATTCATGTTGTCTTAGACAAGGGAAGGAACACTTGAAATCAAATGAAGTAGTCTTAGATGGGGTACCTTGTTCTTGAAATCAAATAACATCAACAATATGTCAAAATTCAATATCCAAATTACTGCAACTACACAGACACATAATTAGTATAGTTGCAACTTGTTGAGTCAAGTTAGTCTTATTATGCCTTGATTTTTGTAAGTCATGTTTGTATGCATTTCTAAGATGTCCACAAGAGATTTAGAGATGTTGTGATGGTTCATGACTTATTGCTTCTTTGTCTGTTGTTTGTTGAATGTTTGTTGTGAAGTCTTAAAAGACAAATCTGGGTGTCTGTGATAAGGGCCTTCACATTCATATATAAATTTTCAATTTACAACATTGCAATGAATACTTCGGTTGTGATATGCCAAACATACCTCCACTTAGAATGCTCGACCTAGATGGATTGACCCACATTATTTGTTTGTTTAGTGTGCTTGTTTTCAATGCAAGAGGATAATTATACCTAGATCTTTTATATCCTTGTAGAATGGTATCCACCTTTGCTATAATAAAAGTGGCTCAATGATGATAAATAAATAGCTTAAATCAGTTGGAAACCAAAAGCATGGTTTTTAAAGCATTAAGCTCTCTACTTACTGTAAAATTAGGATTTTAATCAAGAATTCATTATCATTCTTTCATCCCCTATCTATCATCTTCTAAAGTTTCATCACTAACAATTCTCTTTGTCAATCCTAACACAACCTTCTAATAAGTATCATGATACAAACAAAAAATTTACATCCTACATAAGCATGTTAGTACATATAGCATAATCAAGCATCATAAATAGAAATCATAACACATCCATCCATCATATAAGTACATAGTATACCAGCATGGTATCACATCATATAGAAAATGCATACATCCATCACATAACATAGAAGCATATCAAAACATTTTTTACATCTCATAAACATCACATATATCATCATCTTATTTCAAGAGATCATTCATTCCTTTCATAAGCAATCTCTCAAGGGGGCATCATTTACCTTGTTGTCACATTATTCCCGTTGGGGCATACCGAGGTATAATTTTTATTATTATTTGAAACAATGCCTAAAATGCATAATATCAAAGTGGGGCAAAATGTAAACATGTAAAAATGGCCTATTACTTTAATGCGATGACATTACTGACATTCCCAAATTGTTAAATACTATTTATTATTTAAACAATATGCGTCATTCTACCATAATCTAAGATCAAAATTATCATTTCTCCTTAATTCCATACTTAAATTATTTTAATTAATTACTTTGATTATTGAATGTCTAATCATTATTTCATCAATTATTCATCTATAAAGTAATTAAATAATTATATTTAATTACTATTCCCTCTTTCTAATTATTGCATTTATGCAATAATTAAATCAAAATCCCTATCACAATTAAATAAATTATATTATTTAATTAAATTAATTATTCTTATCTCATAAATAAATATTAATTAAATATTTATCAATTGTCACATGTGCAAGTAAATAATTCTTTTATTTATTTAATCATGATTTATAACTCCAAAGCTAACTCATACTAACTTTCGGTTCACTCCACAATTCCCTCCTAACTATTCAATCCACATTGTTAATTCCTCCCTCAACAATCAGTTAAGTCTTCCATCAATTCAATCTTATAATCTATGCAATCAGTTGACTCCTCCATGCAACTAGTTAACTCCTACATGTAATCATTTAACTCACCGGTCTATTATATTATCTCACTAGTCCATTCAATTCATCTCTCCAATCTATTTGTTGACAGATCAATCAATCATGTTAAACCAAGTAATCAACTCAATTGAATTGTCATTCACTCTGAGTTCAACTCCTCAATCACAGTCAATCATCCCTTCAATCATGCATTCTTGGCTGAAACCCCTAAAATCTTATAAATAGAGAGCCAGACCTTTATTGTGGTAACCATAATTGCTTTGAATTCTTATGTTGGCACGATCTTGAGCTTAAGCATTACATGCGAAGGAGAACACCAAGGAAGGATTTTATGCTTTCTATATTCATGTTTTGGATTGATTTCATAAATTTTGATTGATTAAGTTTATTGTTTTTCTTACATCTTTTCTTGAATATTAGGAATACTAATTGCTCTAACAATCTCTTTGTGGTTGAGATTATATGTTATTACAGGTTTCTAATGATCCCCTATTACCTGATTACACTATGGGTGGATTTAAAGATAAAACAATTTCATCTTTTTTGCTTTAAGAGACAATAGAAACACTTTGCAAAATAGGTAATTTAAAATAATTTTAATTTTACAACTAAATATTATAGATAACATTAAAATGTGTAAATGAAGGAGACAAATGTTAAAAAAAATTGATGAATTGAGCTTAACTATTAATTAAAAAGGATTAATACATAATTCAAAAAATATGTGTTTGAGGGATTAAAAAACACTCCCCAGTATACTCAAACAGGCCAAGTCCGAATATGGAAGACCAACATAAACATGGGTAGAGCCCAAAAGCAGAAAAACACCTAAGCAGTTAATGCAGTACCAATTGATGGAGGTGGATTTGGATCATTTTGCTTTCCCCATACATAAGTTTAGTCAGGATTAGGGTCTAGAATAGACCAACCATTAGTTTCCTCCTCTTCCTCCTCATTATCCTTCCTGACTAGAGAAATAGCCAAAGTAAGCTAAGGAAAGCACTTTGAAGAGGAAGACCAACCAAAACCAAGCCAACCTACAATAGTTAGAGTAGAATGAACACCAATATTAGAGGACCATCTATAGGCAGGACCACCAAGAGGTGGAGAAGTTGACTGTCGATGAGAGAAATCTTGATGGTCGTTGCAACATCATTAAGGAGCATGTGAATGTGATGTGTGGGAACACATGGTGGAGGTACTATGACCATAGCGATGACCATGAGATGGTGAATGATCACCGGAGACAAAACTATCTGGTGGGAATCTATCAACTGTACAAGGGACATTGCCCCAACATTGTAAAAGATCTTGCAAATGGGTTGCTTCAAGAGCCACCTTATCTACTTGTACTTTGAATCTATAACATCACATTATTGCAAACACATGCTTTAGCAAAATAGAAACATAAGTATCAATACATGAGTGAGCGAATATAACCACATTCCTATCCTTTCAAATAGAAAATAAGATTTCCATCCAGAAAGTATTCCAAATCTAAAGGAATTGAGAGGGAAATCTAGGAGAGTCACCCAATATGACCATATGCTAAGTAAAGAATTATAGTCTAAAGGGACTAAATAAATCATGAATCCAAACCCAATACTGTTGTGCCCTTATACAAAACTAGAAAATGTAGGAAAGATTCAAGGTACCACAAAAAGGATAGTGAGGGTCTAGTACCCCCAAATGTTGAAGACGAGGACCCAAAGGCAAGCCTTGTAAAAGAATACACCAAGAAAAATGAACAATCTTGGGCTCTCTAACAAAAGACCAAATAGTACAAAATTTATTTCTCCAAGCAACATGAGAGGACTATGAATGCCAGTGGTAGTTCAAAATCGGGACCATAGATACATGGGGTGAGAGCTAGTAATAACCCAGACACAGTTTGTAGCTGGAAAATGTTGTTTGTGGGTACTAGCACCAATATTTACACTATGGATTCATGTATGAAATACCAATTCTATGAATCAACTCCAAAGGAAAAGTTGAACCAGATCAAAAGTTTGACTATCTTGGCGATTGAGGTGAAATTGAAATTGCAAGTCTTCCTAGGTGCGTAGGCTCATTGAGGTCTAGAAAAGGGGTTTCAAGGGATCTAAATGCCACACTTATGACAATGAAGAGCATGGATACCTAGGGGAAAATCTAGAGGAAGGCCTTGAACCCGAATCAAGGAGACCACCAAATATTATGTTGGTTAAAGGAAGTTCTATCACAAAAGCTAGCGCCATTCCAATAGAGCCAAGGCTTATGCACTTCTGAGGCATGCTAAATGATTTTAGCAACAAATGAGCCTTGGATTTAAACTATCTCTCTCATTAGTAGAAGGGTTTGAAATCCAATCCCCTTCCATGTTGGTCTATGAAGTGGGAAACTAGGTAAAATACAATGCTAAAGGAGAATCTTATAGGATTCATTGCCAGAGATGGCTCAAATCACTAATTTCACACAAAAGGAAAGCCCTTGTTTCTATGCTTAGATAAGTCCCAAACTTCTATATTTTTTGGGAAGACAACAAAATTCCCATGCAGCCTTGTGAAATCCATGTTTTTTCATGTTTTTGGCCCAAAGGAAATCATGTAACAACTTTTCAAGTTTTTTGTAGGAATATTTTTAAGGATCCCAACATGAGGAATAATAGACATGAGTAGATACAAGCACTTTGGAACAAATCTGAAATTTTCCTTCTAAAGAGAGAGGCTTTGTAATCCAATATGCAAGCTGTTTCTAAATCTTGGCCAGAATGACATTCCAAAGGTCAATATTTGAGCCATGAAATGCAAAGGGGATACCCATAAAGTAGAAAATTTCCACATGTTGAATCCATTTCCAACCAGATTGAAGAATCCAATATTGAGTTTGTAAAAAAGATTGCCTGTAAGAGAGGGTTTTATGCCATTGGATATTAGAACTAGAGGATAAACAAAAGATGTGTAGACAATGAAGTACATTATGTATGTTTTCTTGGTCTATAGTCAGAGTGAGAAAGGAATCATTCACAAAGTTCCCATCAACAATCTAGGAAGATGAATCTGGAAGAGAAATTCCCCTAATACGATCAACATAAATAAAAGAAGTGAGAAAATATCCAAAGCCCTCTACTATAAGAGCATAAAGGGATGGAGCCAAAGGGAAAAATTTCCTAATGGACCTTGTGTGTGAGTGATTTACACCTTCATGAAATAACAAGATTTAAAGAGAATTTACACTATTCAAAGCAAACTAATCTAAATAATGCACAATTAATCTATCAACATCTCATGGTTCTCTAAAATAAAGTGGTAAATGAGGCTCTCAGCTATGATCCTCACTAGTGACACTCTAAAGATGAGAATTAAGCTATATGATATGCAAATTTAGATCTAATTATCAAATTCTAGCTCTATTTGATAAGAAAATCTCTAAAATGATCAACAATTTAAGCTAAATATCAATGAAAATGCTAAGTGAGTGGTGTGGATGCAAATTGCAAGAGCTTTGCTGCAATTCAAAGATATGGAGTGGATTATTAATGCCTCAAAATGCCTTCTATTTATAAGATTTTCCCAAGGGTAGGGGGTAGAGTGAGATAACCATGGTTATGCTTGGGTAAGGTCAATTGGCTTTGCTTTGTCCCTAAATGGGGGACAAACATTTAAATGGTTTCAAAAGGCTGGACCATTTCAACAAAAGTGAGTGATTTGTGTCCATTTTGTCTCCTTTTTCCTTTGTTGAGAGAATTTATGATTTATTAATTAATTAAAGTAATTAAATTTAGCCATGAAGGGTAAGAGGTTCATTTTGATTTTTGCTTTCAACAACTATGTCATTAATTGAATTTAATCAATTTCTTAGTGTTTTTCCCCTTTTCAAGCTTTATTTAATCATTTAGTCATTTAATTGAATTTTCCTTTGATTTGAATTGCCTTTGTTCCATTTATCGATTTTTAGTGCTATTTTGATGACTTGATGAACCTTTTGATTGAATTAAGCCTTTGCCAATTTTCCATGTCTACAAATGCCCCTCTTTGAGTCGATGTGCGAAGAACACCGATTCAAAGATTCCCTTAGTATGATGATCTGATTCAGGTCCTTAGTTCTGATATGCCTTTGATCGTTCTGATTGATGTACTTCCTGATGACGATGATGTGCCTCTGATGATGGTGCTGATATGATGATAGGTCCTGGGTTCACTGATAAAGGTCCTGGGTTAATTGATAAAGGTCCTGGGTTGATTGATAAAGGTCCTGGGTTAATTGATTGCTGATATGTTGATAGGTTTGATATGATGACAGATTTGATATGATGATAGATTTGATATGAAACTGATATGCAATTGATTTGCCTCCTGATATGAAATTTGATATGATATGATATGATACTGATATCTTGATATGATACTGCTATGATATGATACTGATATCTTGATATGATACGATATGATACTGATCTGATATGGTATGCCCCACTGATAAATGTTTTTGATGTGATGCCCATTTGATACTCTGATGCCCCCTCAGAAATAAAACATATTGAGTCCTTGATTTGAAAGATTTTTAAGTAGTTGGAATATGTTTTGATTTCTGAAAAATATTGATGATATGCCATGACTTGCAAATTTGCATATCCAAGATAGATAGGTCTGTTGTAGTTAAGCAAAACAAGTGATTACAACAGGATAATGGTACCAATGAATGTGATTTGTCAATCTGATAGGATAGTTCTGATAGGATAAATCAATTAGTGTGAAAACTGATATGATTTGATACTGATGCTTCGTTCTCAGGACACAGAGACACGAACAATGGTACTGGGTGTGATTGCTTGATACTTTGATAGGATTGATTGACGTAAGATGACTCACTGATATAGAATACTGATATGATTCCCTTGATTTTCCAAACAGGCACATTTCCGTAAATGATATATATACGGACCTTAGCTTTCTTGGATATTTGAATTTAAGTCATGGTTTGACCTAGCTAGAGTACATGTTATTGAGATGATTGATTATGGAGCTCTTTCAGTTTGTTGATATTGTATCATGATATTTCAGTTATTGATCAGGACTTGGATGTATCACTTTGATGACATTGTATCTTTGATTAGACAAAGTTTATGGATCTTTGATATTATGGACACTTATTTATTTATGGACTTTCCTTGATTCTTGATTGAATGACCCATTTTATGATTGATCAAGATTTTAATTGAATGACCCCCTTTTCCCTTGGAAAAATACTACACACAAATGCACATGCAATTAATCTAACATGATAATGCAATTAACCTTCCATGATAATGCAATGCAATGCAGCTAAGTGTCACTAGCTTTTAGCAAATAAATGCCTTGAGGATAAATTTTCATCATTGAGCACTTTGGGACCGGAAAGCAAGTACAATCACCACTGCCCACTGACATGATGATATGAATACCACTTTTTATCGCATTTGGTAACCTCCTTTTTGAACTAGTACAACCCACACTAGTCGAATAAACCAACTATGAGAGTATGAATACCAGTTTCAACGAATTCAATGTTGCATAAACAAGCAAAGGTCAACCTTCCACCCTATATGAAAGCCCTCGATGGTTCTTTGATGACCATGTCATTAGACGAATTCACATAAGTTGTTGGATATCCCTCAAGACAGTCACTCAAAGGCAAGAAAAATATCATGTCTCCATCATTACCAATCTAGTCGAAACATCATCGATTAGCTAAAAAGATGTGATAAAAATCAATGTAAGTAAAGATCATCAAAAGAAAGCTTCAAGTGTTTTGCATTGTTTCATGATTTTCAAAAAGTATTTCCAAGTATTCTGATCTTTTTAAAGTGTTTTGTCAATTTTTAATCCCGAATAATAAAGTCAATGAAGGCTCATGGATCAAGTTGTAGGCTCAAATACTTGGGTATGAACAATGATATCCATCAAAGGTTCATGAAAATCCTCTTCTCTCTTCTGAAACTCTGATAATTCCCTCTCTCTCTGATGTGATTGAATGTTGTACTATTGAATCCTTTTGAAGTTAATGCCTTGCTTCATGTGAATTCATGCATGTTATTGAAATCCACTGATTAAGATCAAATGCCCCAGTTGGATAGAAAAAATGTTGGACTTGAACAAACTTCCAAAATATTGCCGAAGCTCAGTTTATGCAAGATGCATCTCAAAAGCACTTTATGCTTTCCTTTTTACCAGCTCTCAAACAAGATCACATTGGTTTGCCCCCAATGTCTAGCAAGATATAGGACATGAAAGATGGATTTGCAAGCTGATGGATTAGAGATGGAAAGGCTATGATGGAAGAAGTATGCGAATGTGACCCATAGGACTATCTCCTCAAGAGTACCCAAGCTAAGGAAAAAATGATATAGCAATGTGAAGCATGTTTTTGGATAAGCCATGAAAGTCAATTGTGCAGGGCTAGATAGTGTATAGGATAACGATCTTCTGCCATGAAAAGGAGTGATCCAAAAGAGTGGACATGTCAAGAAGTTTTTGATAACAATTTTTTCTTCTTTTAAGTTCTTCATGATCAAGACCAAGGGTCAATTTGGGTAAGATGTGGATAAGATAACACAATCAAGATAAAGGAGTGATGGAGGCTATGAAGGGATGTTTTGGGATTATGAAAAAGCTATCAAGGAATAATGAAGGTGAATTTGGGATAAGCAAGATCATGATAGGGTAACATGGATGCAACAAGTACATAAGCTAATGGAAAGGATAACGGATGTCAAGATACTCAATGCTCATGGATGTGTTCAACCTTGTCAAGATGAAGGTGATAGAGGAAATATGGATGAAACTTGCCCCCAAGTGTAGAGTGCAAGAAGGAAGAATTACGCATGACGCCTGTTTGCCAGGTTTTCATCATGGTACTTGTCTAAGGTGCCACAAGAAGTGGTTTTCACCCTAGATTTATTTCTTTCTATTTTTGCTACCAAGGTGCCTATTGCTAGGTTTTCACCAAGGCACTTTTTCTCTTTTTTTATTTTTTTCATTTTTTCTTTGTTTTTTTCTTTTTTTGTATTTTTCAATATTTTCCCAACATTAGAATCTTTGGACAATGCTCCTCTGAAAGATATGCTATAATAAACCATGGATATGACTAGGATGCTCAAAGGTATTGATAAGAGGGATGGAAGGATGGAAAGTATGCATTGGAAAATGAATGTGAGGATAAGAAGAAGGTATGTTGAAGATGGAAATGTTGGCAAGATCAACTTTGACACACACTTTGAAGAGTGGTGGAATGATGGAGGAACAATAGATGACGGAGGTAAGGATCTTTTTGAGGTAGTGGATTTTGGGATGTAAGAAGATGAAGGATGTTTGGAAGGAGATGGAATGGAAGTCTTTGGAAGCTTGAATGTCAATTTTGATTCTTCTTTTGTGTGCAAGTCTTTCAACAATGACTTGGGAATCCACATATTCTTTGCTTTTTCTTCCTTTTGGAATGCTTTTGAATGCATTTCTTCAATGAAGGATTTAGGAACCCACATTTTATTTTTTTCTTTTTTCTTGATGGACCTTTGCGGCCTTTTGGATATTTCATTTTTCTTTTCATTCACATGTCGATTAAATGGGACATTGTGATTTTTATGCACATATGGATTCTTGGATTTATGATTTTTATGTTGCACATCAACATTGCTTCCAAAAGACTTAGGAATTGTGGATGAATAGGAATAATATGGATGGTTCATATGGATCAGTGTTTGGACATTTTTCAAGTATGTGTGTCTTCGTTGATCTTGATACATGGTAGGGTAAGTGAATGGATAACTAGGGATGATAGGAATGGTTGATGGGGGAATATATGGACCTAGT
The DNA here is from genome assembly GCA_027943335.1 of Chamaecyparis obtusa. NCBI lineage: Eukaryota > Viridiplantae > Streptophyta > Pinopsida > Cupressales > Cupressaceae > Chamaecyparis > Chamaecyparis obtusa. The sequence goes on along the minus strand of BSBK01000235.1, from coordinate 888,069 downwards.
ATGGATGGAAGGGATGAAGACTTTTGTTTTGGGACATAGGCACCCAAAATGGATTTGGAGGATAGCGGAGGTATATGGTTGTATTTGAATGGAGGGATATAAGGTGTGAAAGGGATATCAATATCTTTGGAAGGAGCTCCATCGTCAATGTTCTCATCTTTAAGATTTATCTTTATACTAATAGACTCATGAGTAGCTTTGATAGGAACACATTTGATAGGGTCAACTGTAGCTTGAAGGGATGCATTATCATGCAAGGGATTTGGAAGAATGATGGTTTCTTGAGGTGAACATGGAGGAATATGACAAGGAAATGATGGGATACTTTGATCTTGACAAGGATCTTTGAATTGTGTAGCGAAGGTATTTTGCTCTTGATTTTCAATATGCTCATTGGAAGTTATGGAAGGGATATCTTGATCTTGCTTGGGAAGTGGAGAAGATATGGAACTTGGAAGGGTACTTTGTTCTTGGAATGGAAGGATATCATCTTGAAAGACATGAAAGGATGCAAGGGGATCATCACAAGGTTCAAGGGATATGGGACCTTCATCAAATATGGGAGGGGTTTGTATATAATCTTGATCTTGATCTTTATCAATATTTGTTTCTAATCTCTTTGGATTATCTTCTTGACATGGAGCCACTTCTAAGGACAAGGTAGATGTTTGGATATGTGTGGGGAATGTTTGGAAGAATGGTGTAGGATCCTCTTGAATAGGTATAATAGGCATTGAGGCACATGAAGCTTTGGGTTCTAAGATCTTTGAAGCATGGAAAAGGTCTGCAACAAGATGTGAGTTAGCTTGGGTTTCTTTTAGAGGTAGCCCTTGAGGGTAGACATAGTTAATGGGAAAAGTATCATCATTAGGCTCATTCTTTGATGGAGGAATTTTGGATAATTGTGGAGCTTTGGGAGATGAAGAAAAAATGAAAGGAATGCTAGCTATAGGAGGGTCTTTGTTAGATAGAGGTTCGGGTGATGGATGAAGGATGAAAGGTGTACAAGTCATCCAGGGAGAAACCTTGTTAGGAGATGGACAAAGAATGAATGGATTACTCTTGCTATATGGAGGTTTTTGAATTAGATCTTGCTTGAGAGTGGTATTTTTCACTCCATATTCTTTATTATCTTGATCACACATAGGTTGATTATGCAATTTCCTTTGATCTGAGATAACTTTATCACTCTTAAATGCTTCCTTTTGTGAGGAGGATGAAGATACGGATGGCCCATCATCATAGAGGAAAGGACAAATTGATCTTAATGATGGCTCTTTAGATAAAGTATCTTTTTGCTTTTCTTCATCCTTTCTTAAAGTTGATGTGTCAAAATTACGAGGAAGCTTAGCTCCTGCTTGAACTAACTCCATGAAATATGCTTCTTTATCCTTCTCCAAGACTAATTTCATTATTTCCATAAACCTGGGATCTTGAATTGCTTCTAAAACTTCTTCTTCAGACACCTCATCATTTTGATTCCAATGGACATTCTGATATGAGGACAATGAAGATATGGATGGCCTATCATTATAAAGAAAAGGACACATTGATCTTAATGATCGCCTTTTAGATAAAGTATCTTTTTGTTTTTCCTCATCCTTTCTTAAAGTTGACATGTCATAATTGTGTGGAGGCTTAGCTCCTGATTGAGCTAAATAAAGGGAATATGCTTCATTACACCTTTTCAAAGTTAATTCCATTGCTTTGATCAATTCGGTATTTTTGGATGCTTCTAAAATTTGATCGTAAGACATTCCCTCAAATAGGTTCATCATTATGGATCAATCCTTCCTTCTTTAATTTCAATCTGGTTGGGTTGGGTTGGAATGGGTAAATGGTATTGATCAATTTTTTAAGATTTAAAAATTTTAATTGTATTTTGATCAAGTACTTTGGAACTTCTTGTTTGAAAAGTTGAAGACAATCTCAACACACACATAAATAGTTCACCATATCCCTAGATCATTCTAATGTGTATATTCTTGAATGTTTCCACGGGTTTGATCACAAGAAAGACTTCCAAGCAAGCTACCTAGCACAAATTTGGCTTTTAAACATGGCTCTAATAGGTAGTTTTGCTATTTTACCGTTATGTAGTAAGTTTTCCGTTCAAAAGAGATCTTAGCTTTTCATCCCCCAATTATGTTAAGGGGCTTCCCACACGCACAAAAGCACGATTTTGCGCAATCCGTTAGGACTACTAGAGGAAGTTCGAAAGAGCTAAAATCCTTTTGTCGTGTACCCCATTAAGGATACCCGCGTTTCGTTTTATAGTGGGTCGGATTCTCGCGGCAAAAGCAAGTGTATCCCACTTTGGGCTGTCCCTCTCACCGGCCCTTTTAAGGCAATCTCGGGAGGCGAGCCCACTAAGTTTTAAACATGTTCATTTGAAAGCATGAAAAGTGGATTTGGTAGAGCAAGTTTGGGAATTTGATTCACTCAAAGAGTGAAGAGCATATCCCTATTGCTTTTCCCTTATCCCAAACACTCACAATCAATTTGGTTCTTTTTCAACCCCGTGACAAAGGGGTTCTTAGAATTGAAATGTTTGTTCTTTCCTCTTAATGATTAAACTATGTTTTGAACTTTGAAAATGCCACAAGCTAAGGGAATGTGCAAGCTTGATGAGAAAAATACCTCAAACGATGCTAGCAAAGGCTAGGCGCATTTTTAAGTAGTAGATTTTCTCATTTTCTCTCCAAATCCTTCTCTTACCTTAGCAAAACGTTCCCTCCACCAACAAGTTAGTCAACACAAATTCATACAAAGTGAGGGGAAACCAAAATCAAAAAGCTTAAAATGATCAAATTGATTATGCTCTTGATGTATTTTGAACTCAAATATTTGCAAATTAAATCCAAAAGGTGCAAGGTATACTCTAATAGGACGTCCTTTTTTGTTTCTTTTTTGCATGCAAAAAATAATTTTTTTTTTTTTGAGCACTTTTCTGTGACAGAGCATGTACCTGAGACAAAAAAATGGACAGTGAAGTTAGCATACAGTCCTTATTTTGACAAAATAGTGAAAATACTGTCAGGCGACATTGTCCAGACTACAGGCGAGATCAAATTTAATGAAGACGTGACTACTTTAACCGCGAGCGTCACCAAAAGGGGCTCAAGCGAGATCAAAATAGTCAAGTGCGATATTAAATTTAGCAAACGCGTGAAATCTTTATTACAGGCGACAACAGCAATTACTCTAATAGAAAATAGATGCTATACCAGGCGACATTTCTTTTGTTAAAGGCGAGATCTAATTTAACAAAGACGTAATTATTTTAACCGCGAGCGTCACCAAAAGGGGCTCAAGCGAGATTAAAGTAATTAAGTGCGATATCAAATTAAATGGACGCGTGAATTCTTTATTGCAAGCGACAAATTAATTCATAGAAGCGACATTTAATTAATTGAGAGCGACATTTAAAATACTCAAAGCGACAAATTAAAAGCGAAATGCAGTGAACTCCCTTTACACCAGGCGTAAACTCATTCCTCGGCCGCGGCTTTTAATTCTTTGTAGGCGACATCTAAATAGCCAAAGGCATCAGATAATTGTGCGTGAAGCGAGAATTTAATGTGCTCAGGCGTGATTTCTTTCTCCGGAAGCGTGATTCTGAAGATTGATAAGCGTGAGCGTTCAGACTACAGGCGACATTTTAATTACCGCGAGTGACATCTCTTTGCTGTAGGCGTGATTTCTTTACTGTTAGGCGTGATTTCTTTCCTGTAACCTGCAAACAGTGAGCAAAATCATACAATTCTAGCCTAAATTTTGCAAATAACGTGGAAATTATGATAAATTTGAGGCCTAGAGCCCCACGGTGGGCGCCATTTGTGTGTGAGTGATTTACACCTTCATGAAATAATAAGATTTAAAGAGAATTTACACTATTCAAAGCAAACTAATCTAAATAATGCACAATTAATCTATCAACATCTCATGGTTCTCTAAAATAAAGTGGTAAATGAGGCTCTCAGCTATGATCCTCACTAGTGACACTCTAAAGATGAGAATTAAGCTATATGATATGCAAATTTAGATCTAATTATCAAATTCTAGCTCTATTTGATAAGAAAATCTCTAAAATGATCAACAATTTAAGCTAAATATCAATGAAAATGCTAAGTGAGTGGTGTGGATGCAAATTGCAAGAGCTTTGCTGCAATTCAAAGATATGGAGTGGATTATTAATGCCTCAAAATGCCTTCTATTTATAAGATTTTCCCAAGGGTAGGGGGTAGAGTGAGATAACCATGGTTATGCTTGGGTAAGGTCAATTGGCTTTGCTTTGTCCCTAAATGGGGGACAAACATTTAAATGGTTTCAAAAGGCTGGACCATTTCAACAAAAGTGAGTGATTTGTGTCCATTTTGTCTCCTTTTTCCTTTGTTGAGAGAATTTATGATTTATTAATTAATTAAAGTAATTAAATTTAGCCATGAAGGGTAAGAGGTTCATTTTGATTTTTGCTTTCAACAACTATGTCATTAATTGAATTTAATCAATTTCTTAGTGTTTTTCCCCTTTTCAAGCTTTATTTAATCATTTAGTCATTTAATTGAATTTTCCTTTGATTTGAATTGCCTTTGTTCCATTTATCGATTTTTAGTGCTATTTTGATGACTTGATGCACCTTTTGATTGAATTAAGCCTTTGCCAATTTTTCATGTCTACAGACCTAAATAAACCAAAGGTTCGAGAATGGTGACCATTAATGATAATACAAGTAGAGGCATCGACAAATAAAATTTGAATATAATGGATAATTCAAGGACCAAACCCTGAAACTTTAAGTATGGCTAAAATGAAAGGTCATTTGATGCGGTCATAAGCTTTAACCAAGTCAATTTTGATGAAAATGACATTATGTTATGAACGTTGAGTCCACTCCATACCTTCCCAAACAACTATAATATTATATTCAGGATGAATCTGGATTGGATAAAACCTATCTTCTCTAGATGTACAATTTGGGGTAGAAGGTGGCAAATATTAAGAGCAAGAGCCTTGGCAATAATCTTATAGGAGATATTAAGCAAGGTTATAGGATTCCAATTATAAATATCTTCAAGATCACTAGCCTTAGGTATGAATTTGATATTGCCTTTGTTTATTTCTTGTCTTAGTGCCAGAATGATATGCTTCTAAATACACCTTATGTAATTCAGAGTCCACTAAAGGCCAAAGTGCTTTGTAAAATTCACAAGGAATATTATCACATCTTGGGGACTTATCATCTGCTATGGAGAAGGCTACTTCCTTAAGGTCTTCAAGGGTTAATAGTTTATCACAAAAGGCCCTCTATGAGTTAGACAACCGAGAGGGAAAAACTACAAGGCATTCTTGTAAGTCTTGATGACTAGAAACAAAAGGTTCCTATATAGTGAAGACTTTTTTATAATGACGCACAAAGGCTTAAAAATATCAGGTAGCTTTGAAAGCATTTAATTTCCTTCTTTGAATTTTTAATGCTAAGGGAAGATTAACAAGTTTGGAGAGCTAAAAAAAATCTTGTGAAGCTTGATCCCCAATCTTAACCAAATGCATATGTTCTTTAATATGAGCACCTTTGGTAGAATAATTGTTAGCAATCTACTTTTGATGGCAAAGAGTAGTTACATGTAATTGTAACTCAGTGCAAAAATGATCTATAACCAATTTCTCTATAGTTGCATTCAAATCCTTGGTAATAACTTGTATCATCCTAAAAAGTAAACACCCTTATTAGGTGCTCATTTTTAGCCCCATTTTAGTGTATATGGGTTTCCACATTGATTTCATGTTCTTCTAAGTCTCATTGGGCCTCTACTAATTTAATCAAATATTTAAATCAATATTGTGAGTCATATCTTAAATGATTTTCATCAATTTATTTCATCTCCTCACTCTAAGATGGGTCTTACCCCATTTAAAAGCTCAAGTCATGATTTCCACATCTACCAATCTCATATCTTTGCACAATTTATCTTTTCGGACCTAGAGACTATCAACTTTATCCCCATAAAATTTCATTGAATTTTCCCTGGGTACATGTTAGTTTTTGTGGCGTGTTCTCAACATTTTTTCTTGGAATTTTAAGGGCAAGATTTTATGATCTCACACTCCCCAAATATACATTTGTAGCTCATTATCATTTTTCTAAGTTGACCTAAAGGTGGTTTCACTTTGAAATCTCTATACAAAGGCTCCCCTTTTCCCTTATTTCATAACAAGAATAAGAGATAATAAGGAGAAGGGATCCAACCAAAAAATAAGAAATTAGGAAAATTCTCAATATCTTCAAGACATTCTTCTTCCTTCATCAATCATTGTCACAAACTACAACACCCATCATTCAAGGCTTTAGTTTCATGATTCCTTATTAGGTTTGTACGGAGATCAATCTATTGCATCAACACTTGTGATCACATACAAAGAGGCATTGCATCATCAAGGTATAAGGTGATTTATGTTTCATATCTTGCTTCCATTTTATCTTTCCTTATGCAATTTTAATTAATTTTAAAGGTTGATTCCTAAATAGGGCTTTGACTAAGGCAAATCCCTTTCCACAACCTTTTTCCCATTTTTATGTGTGTAGGAATAGGTTACAGAGTTATGGTTTTGGATCTAAGAAGTACACATGCATATGCAAGATCCTTGAAAGTTTCATTAGTTTTGGCACTACTGGGAACAAGTCCACATCTTGAATTGTCCATGGGAACAAGTCAACTTCTTGACTTATTCGTGCACTTTTTGGGTAAACTTTTCAGAGAAAAAAGTTATAGGTCTCAGTTTCCAAGGTCCAGAATTATAGTTGATTCCAACATTTTGGTGACAACCAAATTCATATCCAAAAGTCAAATCTCCTCTTCTTGTTTCAAGGTACATTCATTCTTCCCTTTTTCCTTGCACTTACTTTATCAGATCAGACATATCATTTACACTATCAGTAATCAACATCTATTAGGGATCAAAAACTTGCAAAGCATAGGTCTTGCATTGACACCCATCCTCATTTTGGTCATGCTAATCAGATTCATTTTGTGGGAGGCTTTGCATTCCAATGTATTTCATAGGACTTGGTGAGTGATCTACATCTTAGCACTGCTCACCATTTTCTATTATACATTTTGGTGAACTAGACTCATTACATTTCCATTTTGATTTTTATGTTAGATTTCCTTTATGTACTTGTAGATTCACCCATTATACATTTTGGTGAACTTAACTCATTACATTTTCATTTTCATTTTGGTGTTAGATACCCTTTTTATGCAATTAGACATCTAGATCTACTTTGTATGCATTTATACCATATTGCTGCAATCTATGCATTTGGATATCTTGGTTCATCTCATGTGTTACATTGTTGCATTTTTAGCTATTTACATCTAATTACATCCATTGAATTCTTGAAATTTTTTTATATAATCATGTTTCAAAATAATTTAAAAAATACAAAAATATTTCATTTGATGCATTAAATAGTAATCTTTGCAATTCACATAGATCATTTCATTTCTTGTTTATGCACTTACATAGAAAAATAAATACATTTTGCACATGTCATCATGAATATTTTCTATAGGTTAATCTCCATTTTTTTTTGTTCATTTTTTTGGTTGATAACAGATGATGATTTTTATTAAAAAGTATGATAGTTGAGAGACATGTGGCCCGAACCATGGGTAGTAACAAAAAGGCTACCACCATCTTTGGAATAGCAGTAACAAAGGCGTCCATAACAAAAAACTACACAAAGAACAAATACCATGAGCAATACACCTATAGATTCTTAATGGTTACCCTTTCCTTAGTACAAGATCGAAGGGTCATATCAAAAGTAGCAATGCTCGATTTCCTCTCTTATTTCCTTCTTACAATATGCCCCCATCTTCAACTCTAGCTGCCTCTTTCTCCCAATCATAAGATTTGATTTTGAGAAGCTGCCCATGACCCTTAGTGTTTGGAATCTCTTGTGGTGTTTGTTCTTCCGCTTTTTGGATTAGCTCTAGAATTTGAGGACCAAATGCCCTACACTTGTCTCTTCCCTCTGGGGTAGCAACACCACTACTCTGCTACAAATCCTTGTCAATCCCCTTCGCATTAGTAAAATTATTCTATATTTCTGGTTGTGCATCTTGCACGATGACCCCTGTAGGCTTCTTAATTTGTTCACCCATGACAACCTAAGAAAAACTTTGTTGTTTCTCCTCTTTCTTTTCCACCATGTAGTGTTGTAGAGTGGCATCTTTCCACCAAGAACCAATCTTTTGCATAGTCACTTTGTCACATTTTGCAGCCATGTGACCAATTTGAAAGCATTTCCTACATCTAAAGGGGATTCCTTCATAGTCTAGAGTTTGCACCCAACAATCTTTGGAAGTTTTAATCTTGATTTCTACTGGGAGCCCTTCAAAAGTGTCTATTTCTGCTAACATGCTAGCATAGGTAGAATGGAAGAGATTTGAGGACTCCTCATCCACCATCAGAAAAACATCTAATGATTCCCTAATCACTTAAAGATAAGAATCAAACCATAAATATAGAGGGAGGTAAGGGAGTCTTACCCAAATTGGAATCTTGGAGGAGTCATAATTTGGGCAAAAATCTACATGCCAAGGATTCAACATCAAAGGGTTCCTTTCCTCCCAAAACCAAAAATGTTCACATAGTATCTTATTTTTGTCTTGAATCTTTTTGAACATGATAATAAAAAACCCTTTTATTGTCGGATAGATCTAAACATAGTCCTCAAGCATGGGCTCCCAGTTATCAGATATCCAGGTGTGCAGTTCCTGCAATCTTGGCCATCAGCCTCTAAATCGACTAATCAACTCTAGTTTGGAAAAAAATGAAACATTATGCATAACTTCTTCACTATCCTCTGCATCTAAATCTACACACATTTCTTTAGTGGATGCCAATGAAGGAAAACCCTACAAGGGTTTCGTGTGGGAATCCAACAAAATTTGGGTAGATCATTTAGTTGCAGCTTGAGACTTCCTGTGTCGTGAAGTCATTCCTCCCCCTGGTCATCGAAAACCCCATAACTGCACTTCTCCTATTGAAGACTAACACTCTAGCCCATAGCATCCATCTGCATGCCTACAAACTATGAATTGGGACCCATTGTTGAGATCCACTCCCTACACTCAAACCCTTCACCTTGCACCTAAATCTTATGATCTTTCAATCATTGTTCTTGGCTTTGGAGCGAGGAGTCCCCTTTTGCAAACACAAAATCTTTTCTTTGCATTCGACACAAAAGATTTGACCCATTGATCTTCAATCCACTAGAACACTTACCTAGATGCCCTAACGAACAAGGGGGGACAAGGCCAAAGATCTTCACCCTATTTTTTGGGTAGGGAAAAGGAAACCCCAACTCTCTCACATAGAGAACATAGGCCACTCTACAGCAGCATTTGATCCCCTCGAAGTTAAGTGAATGTTAGGTTAATCTCATATTCTTCTAGGGACCCTACTTCTCATGAGGACATATTAAGGCAAGACAATAATCCTTTTCTTAATGATATCCTTATTTGGGATGACCATTACAAGATAATGTTGATTATTCTCTTAATATGCATCTCCTCTGTGAGGATACCTTAGTGAAGGAAAATGATGTTCATCCCCTTTGATAGGACATTTTTATGTCATGTTTTAACCCTAGGATAGTTCCTATCATCCCCTATTTTCCTATTTTGTCAAACTTAGCTCTACAAACTACTATTATATTTCATGATATTAGGTGGCATGAAACCACATGGACTTCTCCTATGTTTTAAATACTTGAACATACATACATGTCTATAAATTCTACAATTAAATATAACAAATTTGTGATTATGTTCTTAATAAGTAGTTAGCTATTTAAATAGAAATGTATGTATGCGTGTTCTTGGGTTTTATTTGGGATGTTTGTGTTCTAACGCTTTGATGTAGATTATGGGTAGTAAACATGAAGACCAGGTAAATGCGTTTATGTGCTGGATGGCCAAGACCCAATCCTGTAGTAAACCGATTGGTGGAAGAATTAATATAGTTGAGATTGTGGTTCTGGAACATGAAGATAGTAGCAGTTGAAGATCAGGTCAATGAAGTTATTATGTTTGCTAGGAAATATAGGAAATGGTGAAAAGTTAGATTCATTCTTCATGCTTTTTGTGGCGCTTTCCTTTCCCATTTTTCTGGATAATCTTGTTCCTGTTTTCTAGTTCTATAATAAAGACTCCACTTGTTTTATGGTGTGAGCAGTTAGTTGTTAAAAATATTTTATTTTAAATAAATCTCCACTCTTGCATGAGGAAGGAGGACATTGTTATTAGTTTTCTAAACTTGTAATCTTTACTTTGTTCTATTCTTTCCAATTTTCATTAATACAACTATATTTTGTTCTTGAGCAATGATAATGAGTTGTTGAGCATTACTACTGTGTAACTAAATTTTGTATACTCATCCAAGGGGCCCCACTTGGTGAGGAATCCATATTACATAGTTTCATTTCCTGCAATTTCATTTTTGTATCTTGTTTCCTTAATTTTGATGTTGAAACAATTCCTGCAACCAAAGCCACAGGTTAGTTGTTTCTTCCTCCAGCCAAGTCGTAGAACAATTGAAGTATCATAGGTTAGATTTTTAGGCTTTAAGGCTTTATGTCTCATGTTTTAGTGTTTTTGTAATTTAATTTCCAGAGCATTTGTTTCCTACAGTAATCATAGGATAATATTGGTTTGAGTTAGTCTTTGGTGCATATACTTTGCTGGCCCATTTCAAGTAAAACGACCCTGGGTTGACAATTAAATGAGTTTTTACAACATGGAGGATAACTACTCGGTTAGGATGTCCAATCCCTGAGTTTTGGTGTTAAGCCTAGTTTTATACTCCCCTCTAAAAACTGATCATTTTTTGTGTTGTTGTTGGGGATGGTGTTGATCCAAGTTCTCACTCAAGCCTCTATAGAATTTATTTCCATATTATGGTCTTTGTTTTTCATTTTCATAATATAGTAGCTTTTATTCCCATAAATCTTGATCAATACTGTAAATATTCATTCCATCCACATGCATGAATAGAAGAAGAGACACCTTATGAATATTCCTACCAAACATCCAATTAGAAGAGCACTTGGTACCAGAAGAAGAAGAAGAAGAAGGCCCCTTTGTGGATTCTATTGTGAACCTTCCTGATTCATCATCATCATCTTCATCATCAGAAGATGAACCCTGAGGCTTTTACCTTCATGAAGAATTGCTTGAGCCAAATCCTTTTGTTGAAGTTTTGACTAACTTGAGAAACCAATACCTTGATCATCAAGACGAAGAAAATCCATTACCTTTAGTCCTTTATCGACCTCAAAATCACCCTCAAGGTCTGCCCAAGATGATGAAACCTCCAAATTTTCCATTTCCTATTACTAACCAAAGGGATAATCATAATCTCAAGAATATTCCATCTTCAATTCTCCCTAAATTCTATGGCCTTGTAATAGAGGACCCAAATACATTTCTCTTTGAATTTCATATTATCTGTCAAAGTTATAATTACACTATCGATGCCCATAGTCTTAAATTATTTCCTAAAAATTTCAAGGAGGTTGCACTGTGATGGTTTATGGGTCTAGGTCAAGATGTTGTTCATAATTGGGAAGAAATGAAGACTGCTTTCTTCACTAAGTATAAGGAATATTGTAGAGGGAATGACATGAGAGGGGAAGATATCTTTAAGATGACACAAATGGAGGAAGAAAGTCTTGAAGACTATGTGTCACAGTTCTTATTCATTTTACAAAAGAACACTCAGGATCAACTCAATCAAGAGTCTCACAAGTTACCCTTCCTTAGAGGTATTAATGAGGAATGCACAACAACATTGGACCTGATGGCAGGACGTAATATAACCCAAGCTACATGGGATGATATCAAAAGAATTTGTGTCAATTACTCTCGATCTACTACCAAGAAAGGATGTGGATATCATTCTGCTATTGGTAAATTAAATGGAGGAGGAGCCTCTCGGAGTGAGATAACTCATCTCTTATCTAACTTTAAGTAGGACATTATCAACAATATGGCCACCTAGTTGGATACTTTGCAATCCAAAAAGAAACATGAGGATGCTGAAGCAATTTTGGTAGAATTCTGCCCCCATTATAGACAAAAGAAGAGAGATTGTCAGTGTAAGCTAATTGCTAATCTGGAAGCTGCACAACTACCTATGGATTCAAGCCAATAGAAGGAGATGATGAGAAAGTATTCATTGTAGCACAATGAAGGCCATGGGCTCAATGAAAAGATATGCCTCAATATCCTCTTACATTTAATGGTCCATATTATAGTAATCAATGGCAACCTCTAATGAATTATCAATACTCTCCTTGGAACAATCCTCAACAAAAGTGGCCAAATTACCCAAATCCTCAAAGGAAAAATCCCCAAGGGACTTGGTAACAACCCTAAGGAGTGTGTCAACCACCTTCAGGTAATTGACAGTAGAATCAACAATGGTGAGGAGGCCAACAATAGCCAAGTCAACCTCATGTATTTTTGTAGCCACCTCCTCAACCACCACAACAGGTACTTTTTCCACCTCCTATAGCCACTGCAAATCCTCCAAGGACTAAACTTCCTACCTAGCCTCAGCCAAATCCTAATAATAGACCTCCAGCTCCATAATAAAATGTTTATGCTAGAGATCCTACCCAATACCCTACCTATGTCATTAGCACTAATGACATCCATATGACATCTGGTACTACCCTACCTTCTCCCACTCCTTTTATAATAGATGTAACCTCTGAGGTGTCCTCTCCAACTCCAGTAGTCCCAATAACTACAACACCTCACTAAAACCAACAATCAACTCCCCCCTTTCCACAAAGGCTTCAAGATGAAGCCCCCAAGCCCACCGAGGATGTCTCTTTTGACATACTTAATCAACTAAAGAATGTCAATATTCAAATTCTGCCATTTTAGGCAATCAAGGATACTCCAACTTATGGAAAGGTCATCAAAGAAGCCTGTTTTAAAAAGCCTATCCAGAAAAAGAAGGATCCACAAACTGTTCATGTTTTGGGAAAGCTTGCAGACATCATGCTTGGGAAGGTAGTTGTTCCAAAATACTTTGATTATTGTAGTCCTATTGTTGAGGTTACTATTAAGGGCTCAACCATTAAAAATGCCTTGATAGAATTAGGAGCGACTATAAATGTTATGACCAAATATATTATGCAACAACTTAATATCACCAACCTTAGAACCATACCTACTATTCTGTAGTTGGCAGATAGTTCTATAGTCAAGCCTGATGGTATGGTGGAGGATATAGTAGTAATGTTAGAATCCTGGTCATACCCTATTGATTTCATGATACTTTCACCAAAGGCCACATTAGGGGGTTATCCAATCATTCTAGGTAGACCTTGGTTAGCCACTACTGATGCTTATATAGGTTGTTTCTTAGGAGATATGACCATCTCTAATGGTCAACTTACTAAAAGATTATCTCTCTATCCACCTGCCCAACCACAAATGGAGCTGAGTTCACTAGTTTGGCTAGATATAGGAGAGGAAGTTGAGGTAGTAGATTTAGTAGCCTAGTTAATGATATTAAAAAGAGACCCTTTAGTGTAGCTTCAGGAAGAAGATGTCATAATCATCAACATCCTAAAAAATCAATATGGACCCAATTCAAATTCTATTAATTTCTCATCTCCCCATTATTGTTCCCTACAACCCTTATATCTTGATAGCGAGTTATCTATATCTCCTACAACTAAACATCTCTACCACCAATTAATTTCACATGAACTTCAAGTAACCTCATTTATGGATGCTTCTATGGTAGAACTCACCAAACAACTAGAAGTCTCTCCAGGATGTTGCTTGAATATTAATAATCAGCTCACTTTGCAAAAACAAACATCTTTAGCCAAGCTACCAATTGACCATACCAAAGAATTTGCATGGGATTGTGGGGATATGAAAGGTCTAGATCCTAAATTGTGCATACATAGAATACATCTCAAAGAGGACAAGGCCCTAGTTAGGCAATTTTAAAGACGTGTTAATCTTGCATTAAGAGAGATAATGAAAACTGAATTACAAAAACTACTTTCTATCAGTTTCATATACCCTATCTCAGACAATCAATGGGTCTTTCCATTGGTAATATTCCCCAAGAAAGGAGGTAAGTAGAGGGTATGTGTTGATTACGAAGAACTTGATAATGCAACCTAAAAGAACCACTTCCCTCTATCATTCATTGATCAAGTGTTGGACTCTTTAGAAGGCAAGAAGTATTTCTCATTTCTTGATAAAGTGTTGGATTCTACTCAAGGACCAAGAAAAGACCACCTTTACATGTCCATGGGGCAACTTTTCCTACTTCATCTTACCCTTCGGTCTTTGTAATGCCCCAACCACTTTTCAAAGAGCAGTCATCAATATCTTTGTTGATATTTCTCATGACTGTATGGAAATCTACATGGATGATTTCACTACATATGAAGAAACATATGAGGAAGATTTGTCTAACCTTGGCAAAGTTCTTCAGCGATGTGAGGAACATAATTTATCCTTAAATAGTGAGAAATGCTTCATGATGATGTAGGAAGGGGTAGTGTTGGGACATTATATTTTTGTTGATGGTATTTAGGTTGATCTTGCAAAAATAGAGGTCATTAAGAACTTGCCAACCCCAATAAAACAAAAGGACATCCACAGTTTCTTAGGACATGCCAGCTATTACAGAAGATTTATTAAGGATTTCAGCAAAATGGCAAACCCCATATATTCCCTGCTTACTAAAGATTCTGAGTTTCTATGGACATAAGAATGTGATGAATCCTTCCTACAACTTAAGTCTTTTCTGACTCAAGCACCTATATTACGAGGACCTGACTAGTCTTTACCTTTTCATATTCACACTGATGCCTTTGACTATGTTGTGGGTGTTGTGTTAGGACAGAAGGAGGATACCATTAAGCATACAATCTACTTTATTAGCAAAAACTTGCAAGGACTTGAGCTAAATTACACTATCACATAGAAAGAGCTCTTAGCTGTCATCTATGCCCTCAACAAATTTTGCCACTACATCACTGGATACCAAATCTATGTGCACAGTAACCATGCACCCGTTAAGTATTTGGCTAACAAACCTACTATCACTGGAAGGTTATCTAGGTGGCTTCTATTACTACAAGAGTTTGATATCACAATAGTTGATAAACCAGGCTAGGCAAATGTAGTCGCCAATTTCTTGTCAAGATCGCAACATGGTGAAGATTCTCAAATAATTGATGATAGTTTTCCAGATGACCACTTGTTCTCCACCACTATTAATACACCATGGTATGCTGATGTTGCTAATTATTTAGCTACTAACAAGGTACCTCAACACTTCTCATCAAAAGAAAAGAGACTACTCATAGAAAAATTATTTAATTTCTCCTGGATTGTGAATTGTCTATTCTATACAGGACCATATCAAGTCACGATAAGATGTGTGAGGGAGGATGAAACCTATGATATCCTTCATGCCTTCCATGATGAGCCATGTGGAGGACATTTTGCCTCAAAAAGAACAACAATGAAGGTGTTAACCACTGGTTACTACTGACCAACTTTACACAAAGATGCAACTAGTTATACTAGAAAATGTGATCGATGTCAAAGGATGGATAGACCTACAAAGTCTGATGAAATGCATCTTTTTCCTCAAGCGGTAGTTACTCCATTTGATAAATGGGGACAAGATTTTGTAGGGTCAATCAATCCTGAAACCTTTAATTGATTGAATATCTTGATGAAATGAATTGACAAGTGAAAGATAATGATTAGAGATCACTGAGATACTAAAGTGATATGTAATGCAATTAAATCAGTCAATGTATTGTCATTGATGTCAACTAGTTTTGACTGTACTTATCATGATAGTTACAAACATCTGAAGAAGGAAAATGATAAAGGAATGAGATATCTACATGACTTGATGAGATGGACATGGTATGCATTGGGTAACTTATTGATGAGTCTATGGCATCATGTTGTTGACTTAATTATATTACATGAATTTATTATGTATTGAAGATCGGAACTGAAAATGTTTATGTGGTCTGTAAATGAATATTTTTGTATACACCGAGCTAGTGTTATGTATACTGAGTAATAGTAATAACTGAGTTAGTTATCACCGACACATTCTATATTAACCGAGTGAGAGAAACCAATAAAGTTTATAGTTGACTAAATTGATGAGCTGGATGATTGCTTATGATTTCAAGGTAAAAGATAAAGTTTGTTTTGATGATATAACGACTGACAAAATTCAAGATTGATCTAATGGAGAAGGATAAAATGTTTTATAGACACATATACCGAGGAATCTTGAAGTGGAAAAAGGAATGATGGAGATTAAGAGGCAAAATCGAATGGATGATAAGAAAATGGTTTATGACATCTATTTAAAGAGACATGAGATTTATTATTGAGTATGGAGCTTATTGACACTGTAGGATAATTTGTGTGAAAGGACTATTTTCATGCACCACTGATCAAACTGGTTATAGACAGAACCGAGTTGAACTATAGACATTACCGAGCATCAGGGTATTATTCACCGAGCTGAATAAGTTGGAGGATATGAAGGATTGAACAGAATATTGATCAGAGGAGGTATTTGAGCTTAGCATAGATCTGAAACAAATATTACTTGTATTTGAATAAGATCACTACTCTATTAGTTTAACCATTGTTACAGCTAAATCTCTTAACCGAGTGGACTTAACAATATTTTTGTATTTCGGTATGACATTCGAGGAATGTTGTTGGTTTTCTTGTTGACCCCATAGTAAATGTTGGTCTAGAGTTAACTGTTAGTGATAAATCCTCTAACCAAGTCACACCTCATAGTGTGTTTTGTAACCTTTAACAGGGTTGGCTCCTAACCGAGCTCACTTTAGAAGAGTGAATTATTTTGAGTTACCGGTCCCAGGTGGTTTTTCCCCTAACAGGGTTTCCACATTAAAATTCTATGTGTTATGTGTATTTGATGTGATTGGATTGTTATTTTACTTTACACATTTCATATCTGGATTAATCAGTAAACACAATACTCAATTTACTGTTAATCGATGAATGAAGAGGAAGATATTGTTGCTATCTTACCGAGTTGATTATTTTTTTGAAAAGTTTGAATATATACATCTAGGAGATTTGGGACTACAGGATAACTGGAACTAATTGATTCACCCCCCTCTTAGTTATCTAACAATTGGTATCAGAGTGCATTGGTTGCT
The DNA here is from genome assembly GCA_027943335.1 of Chamaecyparis obtusa. Lineage (NCBI taxonomy): Eukaryota > Viridiplantae > Streptophyta > Pinopsida > Cupressales > Cupressaceae > Chamaecyparis > Chamaecyparis obtusa. The sequence goes on along the minus strand of BSBK01000235.1, from coordinate 870,779 downwards.
TGGAAGGAAAGTTTTAAGGACTTGAGATAAAGATCACAAGATATATAAAATAGAGGTGCCTAAGCTAAACAAAGACAACTTCTCAACATGGAAAAGTAGACTGAAGTTTCATATATTTGGAATCGGTGAATCTGCATTATTCTACTTGACTAATGATTAAATACAATCGAAAATTAGACCTTTGACTATTGATCAGTTGAGAGATAGACATGAACATAATATGACAATGATAGAGATTGATGTTGCCTTATCAAATGCTGATTTTGAAGATATCAAGACATGCACTAATGCTAAAGCAATGTGGGACAAACTTGCACTAGTTCAAGGAGGAGATGTGAATGTGATGAGAGAAATAATGAAAGCCTTAGAGGAAAGTTTGATGACATAAAGATGAAATAAGGAGAAAACATTACAAAATACTGTAACCGAATCAAGGATATTGTCAATGCTATCCAAGGAGTAGGAGGTGTTATTGATGAAGACACTATTGTGAGTAAAATTATTAGAACCTTGTTGCCTATCTATGCTATTAGAATCTTTGCAATTCATGAAATCAGATCTGCCCTGGGTAACGTTCTTACACTTGATAGCCCAGTTGGTAAATTGACTACTTTTGAGTTGAATAACTATGATAACAATATTGTACCAAATGTTGAGTCTGCATTTTTTTCATCTTTAAAAATTGGAAAATTAAGTAGTAAACATATGATAAGAAATGAAAGTGATAGTGACAATGATGAGGATGAACTTGATGAACTTGAAGCACCAATGGCTTAGAGACTACAAAAAGGTAAAGGAAGATATGAGGGGAAATTACCTTTGGTATGTTTTAACTGTAAAGAGATCGGTCATATTGTAGCTAGGTGTCCTAACTGAAAAGATGATGACAAAGAAAATGAACCATCCAGTAAAAGAAAGTTTGACAGAAGAGATAACCGTGATCATAGAGGCAACCAACATTATGATAGAAGAAGTAATCGAGACTACAAAGACAAAGGCAAGAAATCATGTTACCTTGTTGAAGATGATGATATAATGACACCGACATTGATGAAGACATTGAGGTGGTATTCATAGCTTTGAAAGAAGATTCAAAAGAAGAAGAAAGGTATGTAGAAACAACACTTATTTCTAAAGTGATGTAGGGCAGGCAAGGAGAATCCAAAGAATGGACAATCCAAGTCTAGACAAGCAATAAAAACAACAACAACCATAGAGGAATACAACAATATAATGCTTCAAATAGATTTTCATTCAACATGCTTGGTTGTAAGACCTTTTGGGTTAGGGCCAATACAATCACTTACAAAAGTATTTCTATAATCTCCTAACTAGTCCAACTCTGAAACACATCAGCATCTGATGGAAACACTAAGGCAGATCTAAACTTGAGCTCGCAAGCCACCAAGCAATCTCCTTATCTCCAAGCATGCAAACCACTAGCTTTTCTATTACAACTATCAAATAAACAATCTAATCTTCAAGATCTCGCAAGATCCAATTACTATCCTTGTCAATCAATTCCTAATCTCCTCTCCCAAATAACTACCCAAACACTCCTTAAATACATTTCTTCAACCATAAGTTAGCTGGAAGAAACAATTAACTCCTAAGCCAAGTCAACTTCTATTACAACAAATATTAAATGCAACAACAGTCAGCTCACAAATATCCTTACAAATAATTAATTCTCCATATCGGCCTCTAGATCCACATAGGAGAATACAACACAAGCTACCAACATTAAATACACCAAGTCGGCCAGCCAAAACTCCAAGAACTCCAGTCAATAAACCAAAACTACTGAGCACCAGTAAAATAACCGAGCATGCTAGGCATCACCGAGCAAGCACGTCGACCAAGCACCACAAGCATTGTTGAGTACATGTTCCACCGAGTGTCAAAGGTTTAACCAAGTTCCTTCAGCTACTGAGCCTCTTCAATAACTGAGATCATCGGTTAAAGTTGCAACTGAGTAACACAGAACCACTTCAACACACCACCATGTAGATTTTCTAAATACCCAAGAATGCCACTGCATCAGACACCCCAAGTTTGAAAAGATGTTCTCATAGGCTGGAAGAACATCTTTCGAGATTCAACACGTAAACCCCAAACTAGTTCTTCACATACAAGTCCTTTGAGTCTTCACCTTGCATACTCTTCCACTTCTGCTTCCTCTATCTTTTCAAGTCTTTCCTTGAAAATACACAAGTCTGTTCTCTATACTGATCAATCCTTTTAGAATTATTCAACTCATCTCGGCTACCAAAGCTCAGGTTTCTCCTACCGAGTGTTGTATCCAGCAAAGGCATTAGGGAAAACTTCCTGTCATTCTTCTCAATAGTAAACACATTCTTGACACAGTCTTGCATAGCTCTGCAATCATATTGCCAAGGTCTACCAACTACTCATATCCACAATATCACACAACACTTGATCCTTATACTGGCCAATCTAAAAATCAACAAGACATTGCTCCCTCACTTCCAGAGCATGAACATCTTACAACCAACCAATCCTATAAGGATAAGGATGTCTCATTCTCTTCAAACCAAGTTTCTGAACCATCTCCTCAGCTACAAGGTTATCAATACTACCATTTTCCACAATTAAATCACAAAGTTTACCTCCTGACTTGCACCAAGTTCTGAACAAATTACTCCTCTGACAAGGTTCCACCTTTACACCGAGCAATGTTCTTCGAACCAGTAAGTTCTCAGATTTAGGTTCATTATGAATGTTCTCATTCACCACAACATTCCTTTGATCACCAAACTTCTTCTGTGTGCACTCAAAATATCTATGTCCTTCTTCACCATAATTATAACAAGTACCCTTAAAGATAACCCTACCTGTCTTCTTCTTCAGCTCCGCGGGTTTTGGTTCATCTTCAACAGTCAGTTTATCCTTCATCGAGTGATCAAGCTTCTCCTTCCCTCAGGAATTACCACGTTGTCTCCTCTTCAACTTATCTTTTGCCTTCAGAGCATACTGATAAGCATCCTACATCGAATCAATCTTCAGCATACCAAGATCATGCTGAATATTGAATCTCAAACCATTCACATACCAAGATACCTTTTCTTTACCAAGTTCTTTGTGTCCAGACTGAATAGTCAACTTATAGAACTCCTCGGTATAGTCCTCCATAGTCAAATATTTTTGCTTTAGATTTTGCAACTTCTTAAACAAGTCAAGCTCATAGTCGGCAAGTATGAACTTAGCTTTCAATTTAGTCACCATCAACCTCCACCGATTGATCTTCATTTCACCTTCATCTTCTCTATCTCTTTGCAATTCTTTCCACCAAAGAGAAGCATGTCCTTTCAACTTTGTTTGTGCCAATCTTACTCTAAGAGGATCTTTAGTTTCTTCAAGCTCAAAGAAATCTTCTAATTCACCAATCCAATTAATCAAATCCTCAAGTCTCAAAGTACCAGAGAGAGTAGAAACTTCCATTCGGTAACTAGTACTTAACCGAGCTCCAGATCTATGCAACCGACCAGTTCTATCTTCACCAGATCTGTCTCTCCAATCATCTCCACTAGATCCAATAGCTTCAAAGTCTTCAGCAACTTCCTCATAACCATCTTCAGTACCAAGATTCCTCAGTATACCAACAATAGCTCTCATGACCTCAACGATCATGTCATTCTTCATCAATTCCATCTGAGATCTGAAATCTACTTTAACTTTCTCTATAATCTTTGATTCCACAACATCATAGAGATCTGCAATCACCCTAGGGTCCAATATTCTTGGAGGCATCCTTCAAGATCTTCAAAAAACCCAAGGCAACAAATCACCACTTAAGGTCCTCGTGCAAACTGCCTCAACTCGGAGATTAGTTTACACACTCAAGAACTTCAAGCTCTGATATCACCTAATGCTGGGTAGGCAAGGAGAATCCAAAGAATAGAAAATCCAAGTCTACACCAATGATAAAAATGACAACAACAACAACCACATCAGAATACAATAATATAATGTTTCAAACAGATTTTCATTCAACATGCCCGACTGTAAGGCCTTTCGGGTTAGGGCCAATACAATCACTTACACAAGTATTTATACAATCTCCTAGCTAGTCCAACTTTGAAACACATCAAAAACTAATGGAAACACTAAGGCAGATCTAAACTTAAGCTCACAAGCCACCAAGAAATCTCCTTGTCTCCAAGCATGCAAACCACTAGCTCTGCTATTACAACTATCAAATAAACAATCTGATCTTCAAGATCGTGCAGGATCCAATTACTATCCTTGTCAATCAATTCCTAATATCCTCTCCCAAAAAAATACCCAAGAACTCCTTAAATACATTTCTTCAACCATAAGTCGGCTAGAAGAAATAATTAAATCCTAAGCCAAGTCAGCTTCTACTACAAACAAATATTAAATGCAACAACAGTCGGCTCACATAGCCTTACAAATAATTAATTCTCAATGTCAGCCTCTAGATCCACATAGGAGAATACAACACAAGCTACCAACATTAAATACACCAAGTCGGCCAACGAAAACTCCAAGAACTCTAGTCAGTAAACCAAAACTATCAAGCATCAGTAAAACAACCAAGCACGCCAGGTATTACCGAGCAAGCACATTGACCAAGCACCACAAGCATTGCCGAGTACATGTTCCACCAAGTGTTAGAGGTTTTACTGAGTTTCTTCAGTGACCGAGCCTCTTCAATAACTAAGATTGTCGGTTAAAGCTGCAACCGAGTAACACAAAACCACTTCAACACACCGCCATGCAGATTTGTTGAATACCCAAGAATGCCACTGCATCATAAAGTTATCAAGAATGATACATGGATTATTCATAGTGGTTGTAATCATCATATGACTGGTGATGAAGAAAAATTTTAATACCTTGAACATTATAATGGAGGATCTGTTAAAATGGGAAATGATACACCTTCTCTAGTAAAAGGAAAAAGATCTATCTTGTTGAACAATAAGATTAGATGTGAGAATGCATATTGGGTGAAGGGACTTAACTATAATTTGGTGAGTGTAGCACAACTAAATAACTCAGGTCACTAAGTTGCATTTGAAAATAGAAAGGTGAAAATCTATGATGAGACTGGAAAGTTGGTCGGTACTGGTGAACAATCAAAAGGTAATCTGTTCTATCTTGACAATGTTGAAACTTCTTGTTTAATGGCTATAACTAAAGATGCATGGGTGTGGCATAAAAGGTTATGTCATGTGAATTTTGACAACATGGTTAATATCTATAAGAAAATAAAAGTTAGAGGCTTACCGAGCTTAGCTAAACCTGACCATGTCATGTGCAAACAATGTCAAATGGGTAAAATGTCAGAATCTAGTTTTAAGAGCAAGACCTATTCATCTATAGCTATTTTGGAGTTGGTTCATACCGACTTGTGTGGTCCTATGAGAACTTAGAGTTATTATGGTGACAAATATTTTATTTTTTGATGCAAGGGTATTATAGGGTACTCAGTGAATCTGCATGGAAGGTGTGTGTTTGGCCGGTGTTACTTGGTTGCAGCCTTGACCGATGGTCTCAGTCATTGAAGGAAGCTCAGTTGCTGAAGGAACTCGGTAATCTCTGGCACTTGGTGAAAGTGTTGCTCAATGATGCTTGTGGTGCTCGATCAACACTGGTGCTCGACGATGCTTGACATGCTCAGTTATTTCACTGTTGCTCGGTAGTTCTAGTTTACCAACTAGAGTTCTGTGTGATTTGTTGGGCCGACTTGGTGCATTTATTGTTGGTAGCTATTTTTATAGGCTGACATGTTGAATTAAATGTTTGTAAGGCTATTTTGAAGCCAACTTGTATTGCATTTAATAATTATTGGGGGAGTTAATGGTTTCATCCAGCCGACTTGTGGCTAATGATTAGTATTTAAAGGGGTGTTTGGGTAGATATTTAGGAATTAGGAGAGAAAGGGTAGCAAATGAATTGGAAGACTTAGTGAATCAGATCTGAGGTTTTGAAAGCTGGAGTTGGTGAAGTTGTGGAAAAGATCTTGCATGATCTTGCAGATTAGATTGTTATTTGATATTTTGTAGTTGCAGAGCTAGTGGTTTGCACACTTGGATACAAGGAGATTGCTTGGAGGCTTGCGAGCTCAAGTTTAGATCTGCCTTAGGGTTTCCATCAGTTGTTGATTATTTCAGCGCTAAACTAGCTGAGATTGTATTGGATATGTGTGGATCTTGAAGAACTTGTTCTATTTGTAATTGGCCCTAACCCTGAAGGCCTTACAGCTGGGCATGTTAATGAAAATTGAGTTGAAATATCTTGTGTTGAGTTTTCTACTGTGTAATTCTGGAACTGCAAGGCTGGATTGTCCTTAATTGGATCCTCCCTACCTTGGTTTGCGTCATTTTGTTTGTTGATAACTATTCTAGGATGATGACAGTTATGTTTTTGAAAGAAAAATCTAAAGCCTTAAAAGAAAGTGGAAAAGAGTTAAAATGCTTAATATCTAATAGAGGAGGTGAGTTTATTTCTGATGAATTCACTAACTTTTGTAATGATCATGGAATTAAAAGATAGGTTTTTGCATTGAGAACACCACAACATAATGAAATTGTTGAAAGAAGGAATAGATCTATAGTTGATTGTGCTAGAACATTGATGATTGAGAAAGATGTTGCACAAATGTACTGGAGAGAAGTTGTTAGCACTACTGTATACACATTGGACCGACTAAAATTGAAGAAAGATTCAAACAAGACACCTTATGAGTTATGGTTTGGGTACACACCTAATGTAAGTTATTTCAGAGTATATAGAAGTATATGTTACAATCTGAAAGATGATAGAAATGGAAAATTTGATTCTAAAGGTGATGAAGGAATATTCTTAGGATATTATACTAAGAGAAAAGCTTACAAATGTTTGAATATGGTTACTAACAAAATGATTGAAAGTGAAAATGTGAGAGTTGATGAATTTCAAGTGCAAATGTGAGAGTTGATGAATTTGTTGAGAAAAATGATGAAGAAAGAAGAAAGGAACTAGAAGACTATGATAGATACACATTCATTGAGCAACCTGACATACTACCCAAGACACAAGTTGAAGCTACCGAGCAACATGATAAAAATACTGAGCATCAGTTGATAGATACCGAGAATCAGGAAGAAGGTACCGAGGAAGAAATTGATCCTACATCGATTGATGAACAAAGAAGAGAACAAGTTTTAGCAAAATTTGTGAGAAGACACTATCCACAAAATCAAATTATTGGAGACAAGCAAGCTGGCATGATGAAACGAAGTAAGTTGAGACAAAACACATGTTTAGTTTGTGAATTTGAACCTAAAAATGTTAGAGATGCACTTGAGAATGATGAATGGATTAAAGCAATGAATGATGAAATTGAGAAAATACTGAAGAACAAAACATGGGCATTGGTACCGAGACCGAGTGATAAAATTTTTATTGGAACAAAATGGATATTCAGAAACAAGTTGAAAGAGAATGATGAAGTCACTAGGAACAAATCAAGAGTTGTATGTAAAGGGTATGAACAAGAAGAAGGAACTGATTATGGTGAGACTTTTGCTTAGACTTGAAGGAGTTAGAATATTACTTGCATATGCTACCTACAAAGGATTCAAAGTATATCAAATGGATGTTAAATCTACATTTTTAAATGGGATACTTGAAGAAGAGGTTTACATTAAACAACCTAAAGGTTTTGTTGATCCGAATCAGAAAAACATGGTATGTAAGTTGCACAAAGCACTATATGGACTGAAACAAGCACTGACAACATGCTATGAAAGACTGCATGCATATCTTATCAGTATTGGATTTGTGAGAACAAGTGACAATAGCAATTTATATTTAAAAGAAGAAACTGATGACAAGATTATTATTGCTGAAATTTTTGTTGATGATATCATATTTGGAGGACATGATAATCTTTGTAAATTATTTTCTGATGAAATGGGAAAGGAATTTGAAATGTCAATGTTTGGAGAGATTATATTCTTTCTAGGTTTACAAATTCTACAATAAAATGAAGGGATATTCATAACACAATCAAAGTACATCAAAGAAGTGTTGAAGACTTTTGGAATGGAATATTCAAAATCGGTAGGTACATCGATGGTCACATGATGCAAATTAACAAAGGATGATCTGACAACTGAGGTAAATCAAACACTATATAGATCAATAATTGGAAAATTGATGTATGTTGTGCATAGTAGACCTAATATTACACATGTTGTTGGGATTGTAGCAAGATTTTCTGATAATCCTAAGGAATTGCATATGACTACTATTAAGAGGATTCTAAGATACTTGAAAAACACTAAGAATTATGGTTTATGGTACAAGAGAGAGGGCAATTTTGAACTACAAGTTTACAATGATGTAGATTGGGATGGAAATACTGATGACCGAAAGAGCACAACTGATGGAGCATTCTTTTTGGGAGAAAGACTAGTTACTTGGATTAGCAAGAAACATGCATGTATTTCTTAGTCTACTATCGAAGCAGAATATGTTGCTACTGTTGCTAATTGTTCAAATATTTCATGGATAAAACAATTGTTGAAAGGTATGAATGAAAATATCACTGACGTAGTGATAATATATTGTGACAACACAAGTGCTATAAACATTTCCAAGAATTCAGTGATGCATGCAAAGACAAAGCATATATCTATTAAGTATCACTATTTGAAGGAACAAGTACATGAAAAGCAAGTGAAATTGGAGTTTGTGAAATCAAAAGAGCAACTTGTAGACATATTCACCAAACCCTTACCAAAGGATACATTTGATTACTTGAGGACTAGACTAGGGGTCCATCCCCTGTCCATCGGTCACTAAGGTGATCAGGAGATTGCATCAACCTATACTTTATTAGACAATCAAATAATGTTGATGCATATTGTTCACACTTTAGGTTTCCTAAAGATTGTGAAAGCTGGAATAAAGAACACTGTATTTTGGTACATGAAGGTAATTGATCTGAACCATAAAATAAAGATAATTTGGCTACTATAGAGCTATTTATTCTTTTTGGAATTATTGTCAAAGGGAGAGAAAGAACATGAAATATCTATCCAGTGGGAGAAAATGAATCAGAAAAGGAGAGAAGAATCAGAGAAGCAAAAGATCAAATCTGTAGGGAGAGTCTGCTTGAAATGCTATGTAGTGATTAAACATATAAAATGTACAAGCTAGGGAGAGCTTACCGAGCTACAACATTTATATAGAGTTTTAGTATAGATGTTTGGTATTCTATGACATATTTCATATTTGTGTTGCCATCAATGCCAAAGGGAGAGATTGATAACCTACAACCGATTGAATATCTTGATGAAATGAATGGACAAGTGAAAGACAATGATTAGAGATCACCGAGCTACTAAAGTGATATGTAATGCAATTAAATCAGTTAATGTATTGTCATTGATGTCAACTAGTTTTGACTATACTTATCATGATAGTTACAAACATCTGAAGAAGGAAAATGATAAAGGAATGAGATATCTACATGTTCAGATGAGATGGATATGGAAGATATGGCTAAGGTATACATTGGGTAACTTATTGATGAGTCTATGGCATCATGTTGTTGACTTAATTATATTACATGAATTTGTTATGTATTGAAGATTATAACTGAATAAGTTTATATGGTCAGTAAATGAAGATTTCTGTATACACCAAGCTAGTGTTGTGTATACTGAGTAATAGTAATAACTGAGTTAGTTATCATCGAGACATTTTGTATTAACCGAGTGAGAGAAACCAATAAAGTTTATAACAATCGACTGAATTGATGAGCTGGATGATTGCTTATGATTCCGAGGTAAAAGATAAAGTTTGTTATGATGATCTAACATCTGAAAAAATTCAAGATTGATCAAATGGAGAAGGATGAAATGTGTTATAGACACAATTACCGAGGAAGATTGAAGTGACAAACAAAATGATGGAGATTAAGAGGAAAAATCTAATGGACGATAAGAAAATAGTTTATGATGTCTATTTAAAGAGACATGAGATTCATTATTGAGTCTGGATCTTATTAACACTGTAGGAGAATTCATGTGAAAGGAATATTTTCATGCACCACTGATCAAATTGGTTACAAACAGAACTGAGCTGAACTACAGACATTATCAAGCATTAGGGTATTATTCACCGAGCTGAATAAGTTGGAGGATATGAAGGATTGAACTGAATATTGATCAGAGGAGGTATTTGAGCTTAGCATAGATCTAAAAATATGCAAATATTAGTTGTATTTGAATCAGATCACTAATGTATCAGTTCAACCATTGTTACAGTTAAATCTCTTAACTGAGTGGACTTAACAGTCTTTTTGTATTTCAATATGACATTCAAGGAATGTTGTTGGTTTTCTTGTTGACCCCATAGTGAATGCTGGCTAAGAGTTAATTGTTAGTGATAAATCCTCTAACCAGGTCACACCTCACAATGTGTTTTGTAACCTTTAATAGGGTTGGCTCCTAACTGAGCTCACTTCAAAAGAGTGAATTACTTTGGGTTACCAGTCCCAGGTGGTTTTTCCCCTAGCAGGGTTTCCATGTTAAAAATCTATGTGTTTTGTGTATTTAATGTGATTGGATTGTTATTTTACTTTACACATTTCATATCTAGATTAATCGGTAAACACAATACTAAATTTACTGTCAATCGGTGAATGAAGAGGAAGATATTGTTGCTATCTTACCGAGTTGACTATTTGTTTGAAAAGTTTGAATATATAAATCTGGGAGATTTGGGACTGTAGGATAACTGGAACTAATTGATTCACCCCCCTCTCAATTATCTAAAAAATCCCCCATCAAATGAAAATTCTTATATTCTAGTTTGCATAGACTATGTAACCAAGTGGGTGGAGGTACGGGAAATGAAACATGCCAGAGACAATACAGTTGTTGAATTCTTGTATGAAGATATTTTCACAAGGTATGGAGTTCTGAGAGAGCTAGTCATAGATCAAGGTGCACAATTCACATCAACCTTGATCAATGCATTAATGAATGAATATAATATTCAACATGCTAGAAGTCCAACACTTATCATCCTCAGGAAAATGGTCAAGTTGAGATCACTAATAGGGAGATAGAGGCCATTCTCACCAAAATAGTTCAGATACATAAGAAAGATTGGAGCAATAGGCTTCAAGAGGCCGTTTGGGCATACAAAACCACCTGGAAAACAACCACAAGATTTATTCTCTTTGAGTTAGTATATGGTAAATCAACGATGATGTCTATAGAGTTCGAGCACAAAACATTATGCATAGCTCTAGAATTGAACATAGATCTTCCTGCAGCTCAAACAGAGAGGCTCCTGCAGCTCAACCCTCTTGATGAGATGTGAAAAGAGACACTACAACAACCTGAGATAGTACAACTACAATAAAATAAATGGCATGATTCCCACATTTCAAATTAAAATTTTGCTCTAGGTGATTGGGCTTTACTCTACAATTCATGGTATCAGGAAACACAAGGTAAGTTAACTTCTTATTGGCTTGGACCCTATGAAATTGAATTTTTTTTTGAAAATGTCATTGTTTAGTTGTCCATAATCAATCCCGTGCACTTCAAGTTATTGGTTAATGGACACAAACTTTGTCTATACCATAAAACCACCATGAAGGCTAAGTTCCTGGAGTAATTTGAAAAATCTCCCACAAATGTACCTCGTACCATTGGCGGGAATTTTCTTCAGCGTTGATATTCTCTTTGAATGCATTGTACACTCCATAATAAAGTTTCCCTTTCCCAAGGAAACCACTCTTTTCCATAATAAATACATTTCATTCCACCTCATCCACCTCTCTTCCACGTCACTCACCCATCCACCTCATTATTCCTTTGTTGATCTCACTTTTTCAACTTACATCAACAAATCTTTTCGAATTTGAACATTTAATGATATTAATCTCGAGGTACGCATACACATTTATTATTTCATATCCTACTTATTATTGCATAATCACACTTAAGTTGTACTTCAATAATTACTTTTATATTCAGCTCACTTATGTTGCATGTGTGGACACCTGCTACCTTTTTCGTAGGGGTGGCGTGTTGATTATTCATTAGCTCTCGGTCCCTTACCTTGCCATTATTTAAATTTTTGTCCTTCATCATCTAGGATTCTACAACCATTTTAAGCTACTTCTGCAATTTGATGCGACAAACCTTGTGATCATAAATAATTTTCCATCTTTGATTAAAAAGAAAGTACCTCATTTAAAAACCAATTACCTGTCTTCATTTGGTCCTATTCTGTAAATTCATGTGAAAGAAGTTCAATGCTTCCAACGACATAAGAATTCAAACATATTAGGTGTTCTTCAGAGAGAGATTTGGAGGGTGGTGCTTTGGAAATAGTCAGCAATAGAAGGGTTGTGTAAATTATAAATTTTTCAAAATGGGATGTCCTCCTATATGACATGAGCCAGGTGATCACACATTTATGTTACAAGATCATGCCAGTGTACAAACATTCAATAATATTGGGTGGCTATAGTATTTTATTTGGTTAAATAGGTATAATGAAGATATATCACTGGAATTATTCCAAACTTTAAACAATGGTGAAGCCCAGGTGAAGGGATTAAGAGTAAATGCTACGAAAGCTAGAATTGCGAAAGGGCTTCCCATTGTAGGCAAAATGTACCCTCATGGCCATGATGCATCGTCATCTCATGTTGAGTTCACAATTCCAATAGACCAAGTGTTGGAAGCAAGCAAGCAGGGTGTACACACAAAAGTAGTGCACTTCTATGAATCCTTACAATCAAGAACACTCAAGAATGAGGTCTCAAAAATTGATCCATAGCTCTTTATGTATGGAGTTGCAAGATTGTAAAATTGCTCTTAGCTAGAGCTAATAAACTTAATGACTTTGCTAGTCAACCACACAACGAGAGATTCAAATGAAGACAAGGGAAAGAATGCCAATATCCCCAAGAATTACTATGAAATGCAAATGCAACTAGATTAAGATGAATATGCAAGCTAGAAATGAGAGATGAAAGCTAAGCTATGGAAATGAAAGTACAAGCTATGTTATGAAAAGGAAAGATGCAAGTATTACCAAGCCTTCCTAATTAAACTAGATGAAGTAATCTAAAGCATAAAGGAAACTAAGCTATGAATGCCATGATAATGCAACTATGAAAGCAAGAAATCAAGCTAAATGAAATGCAACAATAATGTCTTCAAAGCTTGAATGAAAGAATGTCTTCAAAGAGCTCCAAATAACCTAGAAAACCTGTAGCATAACATTAGCATAAAAAAGAATGACCTAGAATGAGGAAGAGAGCTCTTCTTTTATAAGAAATGAGAAGAAATGGACCATGGAGATTAAGAGGCAAAAGACTTAATCAACGGTGGAGCATCAAAGAGGAGCAATCCATGTGCACAAGTATCCTCCAATGAGAAAATAAGAGTTGACTTTTGTGTCCATATGAGACAAAAAGTGCTTTTTCCCTTTTTATAAAATAAGAATAATGCTTTATTTGTGCAACTTAGGATAAGAGGAAAAGTGGGGGCTTTTTATTTATTAAAAGGAGATGAACTATTCCTTTTAAATAAATAAAGACTTTAGGATAAGATGGTTAGCCCAAGGCAAATAATTGAAAATGATAAAAAGGATTTGATCAAGGAAATTGATACAATTAATAAAATGCTAATTTTTGAAAATATTGATTCAGGGATTTGATAAATTGCTAAATGGGGGCCCAAAGTCTAGGCGACCATTTTAGGGTGCATACATTTGCCTCTCTTTGACTAATATGTGATCATTTTAGGAACACATGTGGTCAAAGAAGAATTGAAATGTGAGTTCATTTTGGGATCACAAAACAACTCAGATGTGTGTTCATTTTGGGAACATGCCAAGATAAAGATAAGCAAAAAGCTGAAAGACAAGACCAACACCGTCATTGCTAGGTGCAAATCAAGCCTTAGACAAACTATCACCGTCACTGTTAGGCAATAATCAAGTCTGAAAAATAGGAGATAAAAATTGAAAGACAAAATCACCACCGTCGCTACTAGGTGATAATCAAGTCTAAAAATAAGAATCTCAAGCTGAGCTGAATGATAAAGCTGAATCAAAGATTAAAGTTGATAGGTACTGCCCCCTCAGAATTTAAATCGAAATCAGGTAGAGGAGAACAGGAAATTGATAAACTTGATCAAAGCACTAGAAATCATAGTCAAAGAATAGGACAATAGGATAACCATCAAGCAGTGAAGACATGCCCCAGGTTGACTAGGTTTGACTGGGAAAGATATAGGATAAAAATTAAATCAAACCTTAGAGAAATTAAGTGAGTGAAAATGAATGATAGACTAGGAGTTTGAAAGAGATGGGGGTGAAGAAATGAAGATGCCCCAATAAAGATCGAAGGATCAGGCCTCAAATGGTCAACCAACTGCGTAGATGAGGGTGAAATTTTGAAATGTAATTTTGACTATCAAGATGAACTTAGATTTTGATTTCGAGTCTAAAAATGGATCCAGGATGTCGAAATTAGCTAGAGGTGCAATTTTCAAGCAATTTTAAGGTGTTTTGAAAATTAGGTCAAAAAGTCAAAATGCTATATAAGGGGCAAAAGTGTCATTTTCAAAATCATTTGTCATTTAGCCATTTTGAGAATTTTGAGAGCTTAGAGAGAGAAAATGGCCCAACAAGTAGTGGTTCCCATGCATAGGCATCGGTTTGAGCGCGGTTGGTTGCACAACCGGCCTCCACACTATGCTGCCCCGGTGAGTTTTCAGAAAAACTTCACTTTTTTGAGTCATTAATGAGCATTTAAGATATTTAGCATGTTTGTTTCAAAAAAATTTTAAATTTAAAAATCTTAATTTTAAGAACTGGGTGATATATCACGCGATACTTTAGAAGTATCGCGCCCTTTAGAGAGAAACATCGCGTGATACTTCGCGGGTCCCAGATGTATCACACGCGCGTAGACACCAATATCGCATGATAACTGGCAAACTATCGTGTGATACCTAGTGAAGTGTAGCACAATCAAAGGTATATCACACTACTATAGGGAGAAGTATCACACGATACTTGTTCCAAAAGTAGTATCGCCCAAGTTAAAAATTTGATATTTTTAAGTATTTTTGAGCAAAAATGACATGGGTCTAGATAATTTTACGTTGTATATGTCTTGTACTAATTTTTAGACATTCATCATGATATGTACTGACATCTGGCTTGGTTTAATGGTTTGCAGGAGCACTTTTCGACGTTACTCATCAGAGCACTGAAGGTGGTGGGATTGAGATGCATCCAAGATCTAGATGATCTGGGTGAGGTTGATATCTGAGCGATGGGATTCTGATACTTATTGTGGTTCCCATATATTCAGGCTGATCACGGTCTACTGACAACCTTGGCTAAGTGATGGCACAGTGAGCATAACACCTTTTACTTGCCCATTGGAGAGGCATCCACCACATCAGAGGATGTCTACAGGATTCTCAGAGTACCATGCCATGGCGAGCCTGTAAGTATAATCATGCTTAAAGATATAATCATTTAAGTGTAATGTTTCCATATGATGAAAACTAACATGATTGTTGCTGGCACAGGTATATTATGATCAGGATGCCACTGAGGGCCGACATGCTATCCAGGGCATGTTTCAGGATGTCATTATCGTTGACAAACACGTCAGCTGGGAGCGACTGATGGATGATTTTGGCAGAGACTTCCTAGTGCCGTGCATTGTTGCTTCCATCATCTCATAGGCCCTGATGACTGATCGTAGTTAGAAGGGATTCCATCTCAGATGGGGCAGACTACTGGTTGACTTGGTAGGTAGACCTCGACGCATGGCATGGGGACCTACCATACTTGCAGAGATGTATCATGAGTTACACAAGATCGGCTACAAGGACGGTCGGACATGGGCTTGCGGTGCCATCCTGGCACAGGTGTGGGCTTGGGAGCACATCACTATGGTGCGCCCTAGGGTTTAGTCGAGAGAGTAGAGATATCTATACATATATAGGTATGGAGGATTTATATCATATTCCCATACTGGGGATGTGACATACTACCAACGGATCTTCGATGAGATGACCTCCTTCACATGGAGGCCATACAAGGAGGTTGAGTCTTGGGGTGATGCAGAGGATGAGCTGAGCTACATGCTATGCAGCTGGCCATTAGTAGGATGACATGCAGAGATAGTTGAGAGATTTTGCATCACTCGGGTATGGCGATAGTTTGGGTGGCAGCAACGGGTCTTGGTAGAGACCACCACTTATGCAAGGGCTAGGGACGAGGAGGGACATGGGTGGCTACCCATGTTAGACCATCAGCTAGCCATTGCAGAGATAGATGGCATCAAGAGGGAGCCTTGGGAGTACCTTCCCAATATGGCTGATGTGGGATTTGATGCAGCATATAGGGTTGAGTGGCGAAGGGCACCATTCCCTTGTTTCACAGTACCTAATGCCCTGATAGCAGTTCAAGGTGGGGACGGGGATGACGGGGGAGAAAGAGGAGATGGAGGGAGAGGGGGAGGGAGAGGGGGAGAGAGAGGGATGGAGAGAGGTGAGGGATCCAAATTAGGTGGCTGAAAATGGTCACAGGGACGGAGATCGATGACTCTTGAGGATGAGGCGAGACCAGCTCGCCAATAGGTAGAGGTATAGCAGGATCAGCCTACGGGAGGGAAGGACCTGAGAGCCAAGATACAGGCTTTGGAGGCTAAGATACAACAACTTAAGATCACCATAGTAGTTAGAGATCAGCAACTCACTGATCAGCGGGCGAAGATAGAGCGATGGGAGAGAGCCCTACAGGTTGCCCTTGCAGAGAGACAGAGAGAGGCAGTGCGAGCTTCATATTATCATGGTCTCTACATACAGGCAGTACCAGTGGGTCAGAGGGCTCCTTCCTACTTAGCAGTAGTGGGTAGATCAAATGTCGTACCAAATGCGGCACCACCTCCTCCACCACCAGGTCCTCAGGATGGTGGCAGCGAGTCCTAGGTTTAGGGCTTAGGTTTAGATGTTTTGGACATATCCTGAGATTTTTGATCCAGATTTTGGGATCTCATATTGTATATTGTATGATGACATTGTTATATATGTGAGATTATTGGATGTTTGATATATTTTGTGTTTACGTCTCACTTGTGATGGATGTATCAGTTTATGTATTGTCTTGTCATTTTGCTCAAAATGTATGTTATAAATGCTCATGTATATTCTCTCTCATAGATGTATGGTTGATTCTCATGTGTATGATATAGACTCATGTTTCTGAAAATGACATTTTTGAGATATAGATATGATGATATGATTAACCCCTTGTGATGACAAGAACAGGTCATGATGAAAGATAAGGAGCAAAAGACATGATCGAGAAAAGGGGAGATGAGTGCAGTTGACTGACAGGACCACGTAAGATGAAAAGGAGAGCTCTCTCCATATGCAAGATGCAAAACTAATCTAACATGACCCTAAAAATGCAAGCTACTATGAAAAGTGGTTGACTTGCAAGGTCACAACGCTTATAGACATCTAATAATCATCATTGAGCTTTATTGGTAGTGTCGTAAGATCATAAAATACACACTAGTATGACTATGTGAATATGAATATGATCTATATCAGATAGAAATGTGGGAATCCCACCTAGGCACCAAAGACATGTAGGTCAAGATGACTGGTGCAGTGAGATTACCTAAGTTTACTATAGTGAGATTATGCTTGTACCAAGACACATGAAAGTCAGGGTAGCTATAAGCATGCACTCACAAAAATAGTCAAGGATAATACCCTATAGACCCTAATGTCAAGTGGATCAAGCATAAATGCTAATGACAATTAGGATCAAGGAAATATACCCACAAGCAGATAAAGAAATAAAACATGTTCTCATACCCTCAGTCTTCTAGCTATGCATCATCAAAAACTTCTCAGGGAGAGACCACTCATCAAAGAAATCTTCATAGACAACACACAAAGAAAAATAAAGTCAGCATATCTCAATTGAGTTGATTGTTTAAGTGCATGTGTGTTGGTCATAGAGTCAAACTTTGAGTATCGCATTGGCTAGTGGAAATACCATATCATGCTAAATTGTAGGGTAGGATATCTGATAAGTGTTGAGAAACACTTGATGCTAGAGTAGTGTTGAAAAATACTGTTTGGGTGGTGTTGAAAAACACTGTTTGTGAAATGCCCCAAGAGACAAATGCACCTAAAGGACTTATGCTAATAGGTATGCCCCCTAGACAAAAATAAAGACCAATTCCAGACCAAGTCAAATAAGGTCAAGGCATGATGGAGAATGGCTAAGTGTCGAGGATGCATGCTAAAAGACAAGGGTGCAAAGGCCTCAAGTAGCGCCTGTTTCCAGGTTTTCACCACTTGGAGATTTTTTTTGATTTTTCAATTTTTTGTATTTTTGCTACCAAGGCGCCTATTTCCAGGTTTTCACCAAGGCACTTTTTCTATTTTTTTGAATTTTTTGCATTTTTTGATTTTTTTTGTATTTTTTCAGGACTTTTTATGCTTTTTAGGATTTTTTCAGCATCATATATGAATTTTTTTGAATTTTTTCAGGACCAATAAATATGTATAAAGGATGCCCCCAAACAAAATAGGCATCATGGATAGAACTTCTTGAGGTGAAAAATATTAATAGGATTAGGGAGCTATTCTCCCTGTTCATCAGATAGCAAGTAAGCACCTGTCCCAAAAGCAGTAGTAATAATGTATGGTCCAAGCCAATTAGGTTCAAATTTGCCCTTTTGTTCTTGATGTTGTTGGTTCTTAGGATTCTCATGCAGGACAAGATCTCCCACTTGGAATTCTCTAGGGTGAACCTTTTTGTTGAATGCTTTGGACATACGCTTTTGGTAGACTCTCATGTGATCAAAAGATGTTTTACGTTTCTCATCAAGAAGTTCCAATTCTTGCAATCTCATGGCACGGTAATCTTCATCTGTAATCAAACCTTTGAGAGAGACTCTAAGTGAGGGAATCTCAACTTCTAAAGGTAATACTGCATTAGCACCATAAGTGAGGGCAAAAGGAGTAGCCCCTGTGGGAGTACGAATACTCATTCTGTAGGCCCATAAGGCTGGATTGATTTGTAAGTGCCAGTCTCGACCATTCTTGTGAAATTTTCTACGGAGAATCTTAAGAATGGTTTTATTAGAGGCCTCTGCTTGTCCATTCCCTTGTGGGAAGTAAATGGAGGACCAATGTTGTTTTATCTTGAATTTCTTGCAGAGGTGTGTAAGGTCCTTGTTTTTGAACTGACCTCCATTGTCAGTGATTATCTCAGAAGGTATCCCAAATTGATAGATGATGTGATTCAATATGAACAAAGAGATTGTCTTTCCCGAAGCAACAGATAGTGGAATGACTTCTACCCATTTGGTAAAGTAGTCAGTAGCAGTAATAATGAATTTATGTCCACCTTATGAGTTGGGATGAATTTGCCCAACAAGGTCAAAGGCCTAGCGCTGAAATGGCCAATGAGAAATAGAAGGAATAAGCTCCCTACCTAGAGCATGAATTAGGTTTCCATGTTTCTGACACTTTTCACATGATTTGGAAAAAGCTATAACATCCATCTGCATTGTGGGCCAATAGTACCCCACCCTAAGCAACCTTCGGGCCATGGCAAGACCATTGGAATGTCCTCCACAAATGCCCTCGTGGATGTCAACTAATGCTTGGTCAGACTCATCCTTTTCCAAGCACCTAAGAAGTGTCCCATCTTAACCCCTCCTATACAGATCACTAGAGATAAGGGTATGGCGAGAGGCATTACGGACAAGGTTTCTTCTTTCAGAGTTATTAAAGGTTTCAGGGATGATGCCATCACAAAGATATGAGTAAATGGCACCATAGTGGGATGACTCATGACTAAACAAGGTACATATGACATGGCTTTTCGAGGAGTAAAAAATGGGGTGATGTAGCTCTTCCACCAGGAATTCAAATCTTGACTCGTGTTGTTCCAATTGAAGGAGTGAAGCTAGTGTAGCCATAGCATCTGCTGCATTGTTTTCTGCTCTAGGGATCTATTGAAATGTCACAAATGTGAAATAGCATCACAATGAATCAACCATCCTTTTGTAAGGTATCAACTTATCATCCTTAGTTTGGTATTCTTCATTTACTTGGTTGATTATCAATTGCGAATCCCCAAAGACATGTAACTCTGTTATATTCCACTCAATAGCCAACTTAAGTCCATTGGTTAGAGCCTCATATTCTGTAATATTATTTGTGCATGGGAATAGAAGTTTGTAAGACTTAGGTATGTTGCACCCATGAGGAGAAATAAACAATACTCTAGCTCCTGATCCATTTTACATATTTGAACCATCAAAGAACATTTTCCAAGTACGTGTGGTCATGTAAATTATGTGCTCATCTGGGAATTCTACTTGAATAGGCATGCTATCCTTGGCTGGGAAATCAGCAAGTTGATCTGCAATAGCTTGCCCCTTTATAACCTTACGCTCAATGTACTCTATATCAAATTCTGACAAAACCATCATCCACTTAGCAAGTCTACCCGTGAGAGTAGCCTTACTAAGCAAATACTTAAGAGGATCAATTTTTGCAATGAGATGTATATTATGGGCAAGCATGTAGTGTCACAACTTTTGGGAAGCAAACACTACCGCAAGACAAGACTTTTCAATACTATTATAATTGATCTCATAAGATACTAGAGTGCGGCTAATGTAGTAGATGGCTCTTTCCTTCCCAGTATCATCAAGTTGAGCCAACAATGCCCCCAAGGAAGATTTTGTTGTTGAGATGTACAAAATTAATGGTTTTCCTGGGATAGGAGGCATTAAAATTGGAGGATTGGCCAAGTATTTCTTTATTTGATCGAGGCTCTTTTGGCAATCCTCATTCCAGGCACATGTGGTTCCTTTATGCAATGTCTTGTTGAATGGTTGTGCTCTATTTTCAAGCTGTGAAATAAACCTCCATATGGATTGGAGTCATCCTTGAAGACTTTTCATCTGATTAATGTTCTTAGGAGGAGGCATATTTAATATAGCTTGAACCTTTTTGGGATCCACCTCTATTCCTTTGGCTAAAATTATGAATCCTAGAAGTTTACTTGAGGTAACCCCAAAGGCACACTTTTTTGGATTCAATCTTAACTGAAACTGCTCCATTTGATCTAGAATTACTTCCAAATCTTCTAGGTGTGTATCCCTTTACTTAGACTTGGCCAAGGTATCATCCACATAATCCTTCATGTTTTTATGCATCATATCATGAAATATTGTAGTCATAGCTCTTTGGTATGTGGCTCCTGCATTTTTTAATCCAAATGGCATGATGTTCCAACAATAGGTTCCCCATGCACATGTGAAGGCTATCTTTTCTTGATCCTCAGGAGCTATTTTTATTTGGTTATAACTAGAAAAACCATCCATTAAAGAGTAGATCTCATAGCCAGCAGTCATATCCACTATCATGTCTATGTTAGGGAGTGGAAAGTCATCCTTTGGGCAAGCTTTGTTAAGATCTTTGAAGTCTGTGCATACACAAATGGACCCATCATGCTTTGAAATTGGAACAATATTTGAGATCCACTTGGCATAGTTGATAGCTCTAATAAATCCTGCTTCTAAGAGATTTTCTAATTCAGCCTTAACAAGGAGAGCTATGTGAGGATGCATTTTCCTCAAATTCTATTTTACTGGTTTAATTCCTAGAGCTATAGATAAGTGATGCATAATAAGATTAGTGTCAAGCCCTGGCATGTCTAACTATGTCCAAGCAAAATTAATTTTCTTCTTTTGTAAGAACTTTGTGTATGCCTCTTTTTCTTGCACTGATAGAGACTGAGCTAGATGAATCACCTGTGGAGCCTCTTTCGTATTCAAATTTACTGGTTGTGTAGGCTCAATAAGAACTGATGACCTATCTTGGAAATAACTTGGCAAGTTATTAAGTACCCCATCCTTAGGTGCCTCAAAGAGGTTTTCACCTTCAGATATGTCCTTTCTTTTTACTTTTTTGGGTTCTGACACTGCCACATAGTGGTTTTCGCCATCACAACCATTTCTCTTTTTTTCTTTTCTTTTATTTTGTGACTGAGGTACTTAATATCTGGCTCCATCATACTTATTGTAGGTTCACTGGTGGAAGAGACTACAGGTTCAAGAGCATTTAGGTAACAGGCTATCTCATAGTCATTTAAAAAAGTTAGGAGCTGAGGCTCTTGATAGCGCTGAGACCAATCAATCAAATGATGGTTTACAAGGGGTAGGTCAATGACTGGTTCATCATTATTGATATGAAAGGCATTATCTTTGGTGATCGCATAGTTAGGATCTGTCAAGTCTCCTTCTAAGATACCCGAATTAGGACTCTTCCTACCAAACGAAGCGTTGTCCACTAAGGCAATTCGAGGAGTCCAATCCTCTAGTCCTACACTAGGCTCATTGGTCACATCGGGTTGAGTACTATAGGTATGGATAACATCCATGTCCAAATCAACTATTCCATCTGAAAGAGAGTCCCACTTGAACTCATGTGAATCTATTTTTGAATCTTTGCTGGGATGTTTACACCAAGAAGGCTTAGGATGCCTTGATGTAGAAGGTTTGAGATTGTGAAGGGTATCCTGTTCTCTAGCATTTATGTTTGTGCTTACAATTGTTAAGTCATCTGAATCCCCCCAAAGGATATTTTTAGAAGGCACCCAATCATCAATCATGTCTTGTTGGTTTTGGAGATTAGGTGTATAATCTAAGTCACTGTCACTATCTGTCGCAACTAGGATAGGAACACTTTTGCTCTTTCCATTATCAAACCCCAGGCCAACCGTTGACTTAGTCCTACAACCAAAAAGAGCATGGTTGAGTGGTTCAGCCTTGGCATCTAACCTGTGACTAAGAGGGCCATGACCTGGGCAGCCCATGTTGGTGACCAACGTGTATCCTCTCCCATAAGTCTTAGGAGATGGAGAAAAAATTTCATTATGTAGGTACTTTTCTTCTCTGTATATCCAATCTCTAACAGCCACCTCTTCTTTCTCATCCTGAATAGGTACTAAGACTCTACAAAAGTATCAAATAGAGTCATGGCTAAGGACGAGAGATGTATCTCTTGTGATGGTTTACCATAGGACCTAGGTAAAATTGGCAATTTTGTAAAGGAGTCAATTTGATATCCTCCCATACCAAGGTCTATGGACTTGAATTTATCCTTGCATTGTTCAAGAGCTACTCCAAAATTGTTCACTTCTCTATTTAAGGGAACATGGGCCCTTGTTGAAATGCCATTAACAGATAAGGTACTATCACCTGGTATGCAGACTTCCACGCCATTGTATGGAAACTTGACACATTGGTGATAGGTAGACGGTACTGCTTGCATGTCATGAATCCATGGTCTACCTAGTAGGATGTTGTATGCTAGAGGACCAACATCAATGATTTGAAACAAAATGTCTTTTTCAACAGGACCAATTCTGACTGGAAGAACAGCTAACCCCTTAGAACTTCTCTTAACCTCATCATAGGATTTGATAGTAATTTTCTTCTTGGTATCAATGGCATGCTCTGAGTAACCTAGGTTTTTGAAAAGACTTAAAGAAAAAATATTGAGCCCAACACCCCCATCTATCAACACACGCCTAACACATGTTTTATGGATCATGACCTCAATGTGAAGG
Organism: Chamaecyparis obtusa; assembly: GCA_027943335.1. Lineage (NCBI taxonomy): Eukaryota > Viridiplantae > Streptophyta > Pinopsida > Cupressales > Cupressaceae > Chamaecyparis > Chamaecyparis obtusa. The sequence continues at coordinate 847,067 of BSBK01000235.1, read as the reverse complement.
GCAAGATTGTGCAGATGGCTCAAGGCTTTATCATCTTCTTCGAAAAATGTAAGGTAATGTGGGCTAGCAAGGTGATTGACCATGTTCTGGAATTGGTCGACATCGATATTATTAGGGACATTTTCTGCATGCAAAGCATCCTCAAGGACACGCTTGTGTCTAGGAGACAATTCTAAGAGCTCAAAAATGGAAATCTATGCTGGCGTTCACTGTAAATGATCAACAAGGTTGTAACTCATATCAGGACTAATTGCAGATTTGGGAGGAACACTTTTGGACACTGGTTGCTTAGATTTGCTAGCATTGGGACCTCTAATGATAATAGGACCTTGGGACTGACTCCTAGTAACAACATTGAGAGGTTGAGATGACCTTCGAGATTGAGGACCTTTAAGCACAACAACGGGTCCTTCATCAAATATTGGAGGTGAGCTTACATCATAATCATAGGGACCATTCCCTCTCATCATGTTGACATCATTGTCCACAACCTCAAGCATATTAATGACATTTTCTGTAGCTGTGTAGGTATAATTGATTATGGCCTTGCCATTCTTGTTTGTAGAAGTCTCCCCCTTCTCATACTTAGGCAAGGGCTCCTTAAAGGCCTTGTGGTCTGTGTTTGTGGTCAACCTATCAACTTGTAATTTCCCATTCTCAATGAGGTCTTGAACAAGATGTTTGAGTTTAAAACAACCTTCAATGTCATGTCCAATCCCATTGTGGTATACACAGTAAGCTTTCTCATTCCACCAATAAGGTTTAGGATCTGGTATGCGAAACTTTGTAGGATCCCGAGGTTGTGCCAAATTATGAGCAATCAAGGTCTTTAAAATGTTTGCATAAGATTCTCCAAGCTTAGTGAATTGCCTCTTTCCTAACTTAGGTTTATCTTGATACTTGGGCTTGTGCTCTTGTTGGTCTAAGGATGTCTGCAGCTTCATAGCTTGAACTGCGTTAGATAAATTAAGAACTCCTTTTTCCTTGGGTTGTGGAGAGTCAACAACTCTGTCATTGACTACATGCTTATTTTTGTTCCAATATGAGTTCTTTTTATCCTTATTGTTGTTGTTATTGTTTTGGCCATTGTTGTTGTTACTTTGTTTGGCCAAAATACCTTGTTTTTTTAGAACATCCTTGATGCGACATGTAGTTTCTACCATAGTGTCAAAATAATTAAAGACCATTTTTCTAACTTCATATCTTAATTCTGGCACTAGATTGCTCACAATTATATCAATCCTTTCTTCCTCAGGGATGGTCCTAGAATATTTGGAACATAAGCGTCTCCATCTTTGTAAAAATGTCACAAAGGGTTCCCCTTGATTCTATTTTAATTTACACAAATCAAGCATGGTGACTGACCTTGATAAATTATATGCAAAATGTTGCATGAATCTTTGAACAAGTTCTTTAAAAGTTTTGACAGGAGGGGTAATGTTGGTAAACCACTCCATTGCTTGACCTTTTAGACTCCTTGGGAATAACCTCATGAGATAGGAATCTTCATAGTGGAATTCAAAACTCATAATATAGAACTGACGCACATGGTCATGGGGGTCACCACTACCATCATATTTGTCATATGTGGGCATTTCAACCTTTCTAGTAAAATCTACCATAACCACACTTTTGTCAATGGGATTAGGACATATAGAATCCAAGTTGAAGGAACTCTTAGGAGCCATCATTTTTTCCATAGTCTTTTGCATCTGCTTAATCACCTCATTGGTTGAAGGGTTTTTCTTCTTAATCTTTTGGTCCACATCAAAGTTGTATGGGACTTTTGCACCCTTATTGATTAGACTTTCCAAGAACTGATCCTTATTTTGCTCCACATACTTCTCCACATATTGTTGGAAGGATGGTTCTTGTTGCATTGTCATGAAATCAATAGTGTCAAAGTTGGCATTACTTCCTCCATGTTGAGAGCCATGATGAGCTCGTTGGGAGGGTTGTCTTGAATGTCTAGGAGATGATTGTCACCTATGATGGTTATATCAAGAAGTCCTTCTTCCTCTAGGACTAGGTGATCTTGATGGGGTCCTTGACCTTCTTCTAGCTCTTAGACTTGGTGAGGGAGTAGATGGTGGAGAGTTGGTTCCACTGTTGGTACCCCTATTGTTGAATTGATCATGGAGTTGTTGCACTAGGAGCATATCTTGTTCTTCTTGTGCTGCTCGTCTCCTTATGTCTAGCAAAGTTCATTCCTCATCCTCCAATTGTTTGAACCTTTCTTTCTTAGCAGCTTGTTCATCCAAGAAAGCTTGTTTTTCTCTCTCAATGCTCTTTAACCTCTTACTTGTGTATCGTGAGGTGTCTCTAAGTGGAGAAGGTTGTCTTGAATGTCTGGATACATTAGCTACATTGATATGAGCATCACCAGATTCATTGTTTTGGTCTTTAGGTTGTGACCGTGCATCTGAGTGAGCTTGCCTATGATGTTTCTCAGCTCGTTGATGAGCATCTAGATACCTTGTGTTGATAAGAGGTGATCCAGGTGGACTATCAGAAGAAGACCCAACAGACATCATGCCACCCCTATGTCGTTGGAACATGTCATTAAGAGTTTGATTCATTACTTCTCTTTGTTATCTAGTGAAGGTGTAACTCATGTCCCTATTTGATGAAAAAGGTGCTAAAGAGAAACTCAATTCATTGGGATTACTCTTTGGGTCAAAACAAACCTCAGACTCACTCTTAGGGGATTGATCGAAAATGGGTTCTTTTCCCTTTCACTGTTGATGAGTCTTAACTAAGGGTAACTGATTAAAGACAACTGGGGCTCATTTCCCTTAATTCACTTGGTACCTTGTTGTAACTAACATGAAAGAAAATGAGTCTTGATGATAAGGTGACCTCTCAAAGTGTCAACACCAAACTAAGATAATTAAAGTTCTCTAATGTCCAAAAAGAGATGGTAAGATAGGAATTACAAAAGGCGTTACCAACATTGTCAAAGAGGTGCTTAAATCAAAGGATCAATATCCTTGCATGTTTGAACTAGGAGGATGGACTTAGCCAAATTGTATAATTAAAATTGAATTTGAATGGAAATGATTTGGACAAAAAGAGTACTAGAATTCTCCAAAAATGTTACTAACAACTCTAGAGATATACTTTCTCAACAGGGATAATCTTCTAACTTGACAATTCTTCCCAAAGTGACTTTGTAAATCAAATGACACTACCCCTAGAGAGCTAAAAATAGAAATTCAGAGTAAAGACAAGCTTCCAGCGGCAAGATAAGTTACCTTCCTAAAGACCTAGCCATGTAAAAGTAACTGCGAAATGACTGAAACTAGGTATACAGCAGAAAATTCTCAGGCGACACTTTCCAGGCTAACCAGGTGATACTTCTCACTGAGGTGATATTTTTCCTTTCACCAGGTGATAGACCTCACAATAACCAGGTGATAGACTCTAGGTAGGTCGGGCGATAATTTAGAAGAAACAAACTATCGCATGATATTTCTTCTCAAAGCAGGCGATACTGTTGCTAGTTTTCACGACACTTGACCAGAATTGTGTGAAATGTGCATTTTCAGGTCTATTTGATCAAAAATTTTAGTCTGAGGGTTGATGTTTTCGATCTCAATCACAATATCAGCAAAAATTTGATAGGTTTGCAAATAGTAAGGGATTAAACATGTCTTAAAACACTTGAAAGAAAGGCAAAAGCAACCTTGCCAAGATAAACGCTTGTGATATCAAAATAGAAAAACACCCTAGGAATACTACCAATTGTTTGAATGTTCAAGAATGTTAACACTAGTATTACACAATCGAAGACACTTCAAGCAATTTCTATCTTAGAAAGTCAAGGCTCAATACTTAACAACTTGGACCACACTTGATGCTCCCTTGCCTCACACAAAGTGGTTGCCCACAATAGATTTTGGCTTTGTCATGGAAGTGCCAAAGACACAACCAAAGGAACACATATAGTGATAATCTTGGGGTGATCTAGGTTATTCCACTTGGATCAATCCTTGCACCAAGAAGCTAAGCGGAAAAATAGGGTGGCCTCTAACTATGGTTCTTAATAAGGGCTTCCATTCGTAGTACCCCTCTTGCTCCCCCAAAGGCACACCTTACCTTGCAGCAAGTAACAGACCTCACGGCCTCAAGAGTACCTTAAGCATTCTTGCTCAACATTTTCCTTATGGTCACAATCCCACAAGTACTCACATCAAGCGAAGACAAGCACTACGTATACCAAGGTTTTGTGTCCTCGATAGCCTTGAGTTTATAGTGGGTCAGAATAGCTGGCAATAAGCTTATCCCCACTTGGGTCGTTCCTCTTGATTGCTCAAGAGCAGGCCCACTAAGGATTCTAAAGATCTAAACAAAAAGTGGATCAACTTATAAGGTTCAAGGATTTTGCTTCACCATAAGGGTGAAGAACATACTCCTTTATCTCAAAGCTTTCTCTCAAACACACCAAGAAGAGGTTCAATTACCCTCTTGCTTCCAAAATCTCAAGATGGGTCAAGATTTTCTGGTTCACCACAAGGGTGAAGAGCATACTTTTCCTACCACCTCAAAATCTCTTCCACAAGATATTAAGTGCCTATGAAATGAAACAACCAGTATATGCCACACACAATAAAGAAAGCAATTAAACAAGCACTTGATTTGATCTTTATGCTTAGGGAAGCCCTACAAAAATCGTTAGTAGCCCCTTTTTTTTTTGCATGCAATATGGAAAAGCTAATGCACCTACAACCACAACTTTGTTAGGCCAACAAGGTTAGAACAATCCAAAATCCAATTAGCTCTAAAAATTAAGCAATCCACTATCAAAAGTATTTAAAGCACTAAAGGTGGAACACTTAACTCTTCAAATAAATGTGAAGTGAGTCGAAAAAGTGGAACATTTAACTCTTCACACAAACTCAAAGTAAGTCAACACCTTAGAAAACTAATGAGATCAAGAAAGCATAAAAGGGAGAACTTTGTGCAACACTTAATGCTCTCTTTAAGTAGACCCCTCCCCTATGTATGAATGCTGACCTTTGCATCCAAAGGGTGGAAATGAGGGGTGATTAGAAATAAGCGAGTCCAACAACCCAATTTAGCTAACAAGATCAATCAAAAGTACTCTTCAAGTGAGGGTGAAGTGAGTCCACAAGGTGGAACATTTAACTCCTCACACAAACTTAAGGTGAGTCCACACCTTAGAAAACTAATGAGATCAAGAAAGCATAAAAAGGGGGAAACTTTGTGGAACACTTAATGCTCTTTTCAAGTAGACCCCTCCCCTATGTATGAATGCTGACCTTGCATCCAAAGGGCGGAAATGAGGGGTGATTAGAAATAAGCAAGTCCAACAACCCAATTTAGCTAACAAGGTCAATCAAAAGTACTCTTCAAGTGAGGGTGAAGTGAGTCCACAAGGTGGAACATTTAACTCCTCACACAAACTCAAGGTGAGTCCACACCTTAGAAAACTAATGAGATCAAGAAAGCATAAAAAGGGGAAACTTTGTGGAACACTTAATGCTCTTTTCAAGTAGACCCCTCCCCTATGTATGAATGCTGACCTTGCATCCAAAGGGTGCAAGTGAGGGGTGATTAGAAATAAGAAAGTCCAACAACCCAATTTAGCTAACAAGATCAATCAAAAGTACTCTAAAGTTGCTTATCAATACTACTCACAAATGAAAAATGGTTGAATCAATGGAATATTTATTTTTCCAAACAAACATAGAGTGAGTCCACAAAGTGGTGCATTTAACTCCCTATGTAAACAAGGAATGAATCCATTCCCCCAATCACTCAATGAGATATTTGATATTGGAAACCAAGGAGCATTCACTTACACAAACTTGTAAAAACAAATATATGTTCTTTCATTCACCATTAAGAGCATAAAAGAGATGTGCCTATGAAAGCAAGTAAACATTCAAGCCAAACACATGAGAGGTTCTTTTTAGATCCAAAATCCAAATGAAGGTGCAAGAAACTAAGTACAACTATGCAAATTAATTCTGTCTAAGTGCAGGAAATAGAAATAGCAAGCTAACTAAATCAAGATTCAGCCAAAAAACCTCAAAAAGGCTCACTGCTGGGTACAAAAATAGACTGCAAACACCAGAATTATCATGCGACACTTCTTAGTGTACTGGAGTGATAATATTAGTTTGAGCGATACTCTGCTCTATACCCAATTGATACTTCATTCGAGACCAAATGACAGTTCTTGAAACAGGCGGGCAATACTTCCGACAGGTGAAGTATCGCTCATGTATACAGAGAACTATCACATGATATTCCTGGAATTATCACGTGATATAGTGAGACAGAAAACCCAGAGACCTCGAATAATGTCCAAAAATTGCTGAAAATATGACAGAAATGCAAAATTTAAAGGACAAAGCTAATCTGCTCTGCCCCACGGTGGGCGCCAGAAATGTACACACAAAAGTAGTGCACTTCTATGAATCCTTACAATCAAGAACACTCAAGAATGAGGTCTCAAAAATCGATCCATAGCTCTCTATGTATGGAGTTGCAAGATTGTAAAATTGCTCTCAGCTAGAGCTAATAAACTTAATGACTTTGCTAGTCAACCACACAATGAGAGATTCAAATGAAGACAAAGGCAAGAATGCCAATATCCCCAAGAATTACTATGAAATGCAAATGCAACTAGATTAAGATGAATATGCAAGCTAGAAATGAGAGATGCAAGCTAAGCTATGGAAATGAAAGTACGAGCTATGCTATGAAAAGGAAAGATGCAAGTATTACCAAGCCTTCCTAATTAAACTAGATGAAGTAATCTAAAGCATAAAGGAAACTAAGCTCTGAATGCCATGATAATGCAACTATGAAAGCAAGAAAGCAAGCTAAATGAAATGCAACAACAATGTCTTCAAAGCTTGAATGCAAGAATGTCTTCAAAGAGCTCCAAATAACCTAGAAAACCTGCAGCATAACATTAACATAAAAAAGAATGACCTAGAATGAGGAAGAGAGCTCTTCTTTTATAGGAAATGAGAAGAAATGGGCCATGGAGATTAAGAGGCAAAAGACTTAATCAATGGTGGAGCATCAAAGAAGAGCAATCCATGTGCACAAGTATCCTCCAATGAGAAAATAAGAGTTGACTTTTGTGTCCATATGAGACAAAAAGTGCTTTTTCCCTTTTTATAAAATAGGAATAATGCTTTATTTGTGCAACTTAGGATAAGAGGAAAAGTGGGGGATTTTTATTTATTAAAAGGGGAGGAACTATTCCTTTTAAATAAATAAAGACTTTAGGATAAGATGGTTAGCCCAAGGCAAATAATTGAAAATGATAAAAAGGATTTGATCAAGGAAATTGATACAATTGATAAAATGCTAATTTTTGAAAATATTGATTCAGGGATTTGATAAATTGCTAAATGGGGGCCCAAAGTCTAGGCAACCATTTTAGGGTGCATACACAAGGAGCCCAATGATTATCCTTTCCCAGAGAATATCCATAGCTTTCCATTCATATTATCAAGTATTTGACCTGTGAGGGATGCTTCTCTTTCTTGCATGCAGTTCATTTTAAATTACTGAGTCATATAAGACATGGGAGAGTAATGAATGTCCCCAATTTCCTTTATTCTATGTTGAATTTGAGTTTAGAGGGGGTTCGAAGGGATGACAGAATGTCATAACTCACCAGGGGTTAATTAAAATTCTGGTGGAAAGATCTTTAAGAGATGTATCTCCTATGAATTGGGAAGAGTTTGTTCTGGAATGAGAAGTGTAGTTGAATGGTGTAGCACATGTTCCAAGGGTTTATGAGGAGAAAAGAGATGTTACAGAAGATATTTTTATCATGGGAGACCTCTATTTCCAATGTTCCCAATGAAATACAACAATAAAGTAGGACCCCAAAAAATTTGAACCCTAATATTGAAACTATGGAATGTGAGCTTCTTGCGGTAGCCACACCCCTGAATGTTCATTAAAATGATAAAGGACGAGGGAAGATAACCGAGGACATACCTGAGGAGGAGGTCATGGTCACTCCTGAACCTAGCACATTCTAAGAAGAGAAAACCTAATACATATATTCCTTCCCCTGTAACTGATGCTTTTATAGATGCTCCTTGTACAACTAGGTCTCCTACAACCACTTCTTCTAGAAGAAGGAAGAGCTCTTCCAAGAAGCATCCTATGGAATTTACATAAACAACCCAAAGAAGGAGTGTTAGACTCCATGAAAATAAAGGAACAATGCCTAATGGGATATCTCAGGTTAATCAAGAAAATTTTCCAAATGATCTCGTGGAAGAACCAATCATAGTGGAACCTCAAGAAGATAGTCCACTTCACGAATCTCTGGATATAATAGAAGAAGTGTATGTAGCTACATGCCCTGATGAGACAAATGTTAGAGAGAAGGAAGATGAAACATTTCCACAAGAAGAAATTCAAGAGAGTGAAGTCCTAGTTGCTACAGTGGAGTCAACAACGAAATTGCAAATGGTAGTCTTTGTGCAGAATAAAAGGGAAATGGAAAGAGAGGAGAGAAATCTAGAAGTAGAGCAACAAAAGGTAACTATCCAATCTCTTTCCTTGGATTACTTTAATATAATGCAACTTGAGAAATAAATGTGGGAAATAGAGAAGAATGAGTTATAAAAGGAGATAAACAAACAAAAATAGGAAGTGCAGGCCCTACAAAATAAGCTGGATTTTGTTGTTGAATTGATTCCCCAACTGATGGAATGTAGACCACTCCCGCGGGTGTATGCATTATGTTTAGAGGAGAAATTTATTATGTTTAAATTAATGAGAGTAATTAGGGACTTGATTCCAAGTATTAAAATACCACAGGAATTTGTGGCTATCTATGAGGGCGCACCTGATTCCATAAGAAATCTTCTTTGTGAGTTCTATTTACATAATTATGTTGTTTCCTCTATCGATGATTGGAATCCATTACTATTCATTGGAGATATACACTTACCAACTCTTATGTCATGGGCTAGAAATCAAATTAACTATGGGGAAAAATTGAGAAAATACAAGAAGAAAGAGAAGGTGACAACCCTGCCCTTGAGACCGAAAAATGGGAAGCCTAAATAGATGTACTATGATTAGCTAGAAATAGCCTACAAATTTCAAAAACCTAAGCATAAGGAAAGAATAATGGATCTTAGGGAAAAGGTTTACAAGGATTTTTAAAGGCTTCCCTATCATGAGGGACAAAGAGCCACTAATGGACTCATACAGAGGTGGAATAGATTGACCCTGGACTTAAAGAAGGTTGAACCACACAACCTAATTAACTTCAGAGTTGTTATGCATAGAGTGCATTGGTATATTCTCTTGGGTAGACATGTTAGACCAGAGTTATGGCTTCCCCTTACTTTCTAGCCTTCGATCCTCCCATGGCCTCTCTACAGTTGTCAAGATAATGAAATAAATGAACAACTGGAAGATGGTAGGAAAAGCAAGATGGAGTGTTCCAATGGTTTTTATTGGTGATTTGGTAGTACTAGTGGAGGGGAGACACCAATTGAGGATTTTAGAGTTCTTTCTTGAATTCAAAATGTAACAATGCTAGAGGATTGACACTAGTCTTTGTAGGGGGAAAAATGATAGGAAATTTTTATGTCATGTTTTAACCCTAGGGTAGTTTCTATCATCCCCTATTTTCCTATTTTGTCAAACTTAGCTATGCAAACTACTCTGATATTTCATGATATTAGGTGGTATGCAACCACGTGGACTTCTCCTATGTTTTAAAGACTTGAACATACATACATGTCTATAAATGATATAATTAAGTATAACAAATCTATAATTATGTTCTTAATAAGTAGTTAGCTATTTAAATGGAAATGTATGTATGTGTGTTCTTAGGTTTTATCTGGGATGTTTTTGTTTTAATGATTTGATGTAGATCATGGGTAGTAAACATGAAGACCAGGTAAATGTGTCTATGTGATGGATGGCCAAGACCCGGTCTTGTAGCAAAACAATTGGTGGAAGAATTAATACAACTAAGATTGCAGTTCTGGAAGATGAAGATGGCAGCGGTTGAAGATCAGGTCAATGCAGTTATTTTATTCTTTAGGAAATCTAGGAAATGGTGAAAGGCTAGATTCATTCTTCATGCCTGTTGTGGCACTTTCCTTTCCTATTTTTCTGGATAATCTTGTTCCTATTTTCTAGTTCTATAATAAATAATCCACTTGTTTTATGGCGTGAGTACTTAGTTGTTAAAAATCTTTTCCTTTAAATAAATCTCCACTCCTGCATGAGGAAGGAGGACATTGTTATTAATTTTCTAAACTTGTAATCTTTACTTTGTTCCATTCTTTCCATTTTTCATGAATACAACTATATTTTGTTCTTGAGCAATGATAATGAGTTGTTGAGCATTACTACTGTATAACTAAATTCTAGATACTCATCCAAGGGGGCCCACTTGGTGAGGAATCCATATTAGATAGTTTCATTTCCTGCAATTTCATTTCTACATCTTGTTTTCTTAATTTTGATGTTGAAATAGTTACTGCAGCCAAAGCTACAAGTTAGCTATTGCTTCCTGCAGCCAAGCCGCAGAACACTTGAAGTATTGTAGGTTAGAGTTTCAAGCTTTAAGGATTTATGTCTCATGTTTTAGAGTTTCTGTAATTTAATTTCTAGAGCATTTTTTACCTATAGTAATCATAGGATAGTATGGGTTTGAATTAGTTTTTGGTCATATACTTTGCTGGCCCATTTCAAGTAAAATGACCCTAGGTTGACAATTAAATGAGTTTTTACAACATGGAGGATAACTACTCAGTTAGGATGTCTAATCCCTAAGTTTTGGTGTTAAGCCTAGTTGTATACTCCCTTCTAAAAACTGATCACCCTTAAGGACACTTTACCTTCTATTCATTTCAATGATTTTCCCTCTATGAATGAGGACTTAATGAGTGATGACTCTTCTCTTATGACATACCCCCTTTATGAGGATATTTTAGAGCAAGAGGAGGACATCATTAATATTTTTCTTAATATCATGTCCTTACCTTCATTTGGTATTCCTTCTAGAGATGAAGCATTAAAGGAAATCCCTAATCTCCTTTCTAAATATTGTCCTACTCATGTGGACATCTTGCAAGAAGAGGATAATATCATTACTAATTTCCTTAATGTTCTCCCTTCTAGTGATGACACAATGAACAATCAATAGCTTAATCATGTCAATGTTTTGAGTAATGAAAAACCTAAGGTTGTTGTCCATCTTTGTCGGCATAACCCTTAACCTCAAAATAAATTGATCATTGTGGTAAATGGTGCTCAACTACCTGACTATCATGTGATTTCTCACACTTATAACAAGATAAACAATCAATAATCTACAAGTTTGGTTGTTCCTCATTCTCAACCGGTGTTGCCCCATCCCCCCCGTCTTCCTCAAAATATTGGAAAGGAGTATGATTTAGTAGAGAAACTTTGGGCTACCCCTGCCAAGATATCCCATTGGGAGCTTCTTCAAACCTCACCTAATTATCATGAAGCTTTACAACAAGCATTGTGAAATGTGATTTTCCCACCTCCTAGGTAGGACAATGTCACTACCATCTTGTAGTGCATGAATACAACTATCAACATGCCTCAAATTGTGTTTTCTCAAGATGAGTTGCCTTCTAAAGAAATCCAATATCAACATGATTCTCTCATGGTTGTTGTCATTATCAATGGTAATCTTATTCGAAGAAATTTAATTGACAAAAGCTCAAGACTCAATATTTTTAGCATTGTCTTGTTACACAAGATAAAGATGGATATTTCATCAATCAAACCTAATTCTATTCCTATATGTAGCTTTGACAATTTTTCTAAATAATCTTTGGGTGTTATCACTTTGCCTATTATGGTAGATCTTATTATTTTACCCACACCTATTAATGTCATGCTCGGTCCTCTTAGCTATAATCTCCTCTTCAAGATGGCCATGGTTACATGCCATGCATGTTGTTCCATCAAATATTTATTGCAACGTGAAGTTCATCTATAATAATTTTAAGTACACACTTATTGTTGATGATATACCTAATCATTGCTTACAAATTGAACCTGATTCTCCTTCTATTCCTACAACATTTAAACAACACATGTCTCCTCCTAAAGATACTTCTTCTCCTCCTACAATTGCACTTTTAGAATATGATTGGGGGTTATTATACTTTATGCCATCTTTTGTGGGTGAATACAAACTTCCTAATGACAACATAGGATTCTTCAAGGGACCTACTATGCCATTGGTTCAACCTGATTCTCAAAAAAATTCAACTCACAACCTCAAATATGGTCTAGTATGTGTGCAACAAAGCATTGAGAATAGTGAAAACCCTCTTGAAGCATTTAGTTTTTTGTCTCCTCCTTTGTCATCATCCTATCCTTTATCATCTAAAATTTCTTCTTCTATATCTACCTTTAATGAAGAAATCATTTTTCCTAACCTTCTTCATTTTATTTTTGTAATTTAAGGCTTGAAATTCATTAGTAGAGTGGTCATGATATGGATGGTACATGCAGAAAGGAAAATTCATAATATTTTGATATAGAAGAAGAAATTAGTGCATATGGGTTCCCACATTGATTTCACATTCTTTTAAGGCTTATTGGACCTTTATTAATTTAAATCAAATATTTAAATCAATATTGTGAGTCCTCTCTTAAATGATTTCACCAATTTATTTCATCTCCTCACTCTAAGATGGGTCTTACCCCATTTTAAAGTTTGAGGCATAATTTCCACATCTACCAATCTAATATCTTTGCACAATTTATCTTTTGGGTCCTAGAGACTGTCAACTTTCTCCTTGTAAAATTTCATTGAATTTTGCTAGGTACATGATGATGTTTTGGGTACATGATGATTTTTTGGGTACATGTCAGTTTTTGCGGCATGTTCCTGACATTTTTTCCTAAAATTTTAAGGGCAGGATTTTATGGTCTCACACTCCCCAATGCTAGATCTGTGCCTCATTATCATTTTTGTAAGTTGTCCTAAAGGTGGTTTCACTTTGAAATCTCTATGTAAAGGCCTCCCCTTTTCCATTCTTGAATAACAATAACAAGAATAAGAGACAAGAATGAGAAGGGATCCAACCAAGCAATAAGAAATCAAGAAAATCCTCAATATCTTCAAGACATTCTTCTTCCTTCATCAAGCATTATGGGAAACTAAAAAATCTATAAGAACCCCAATAGGTTCTAACTCTAACAAAAACTAAATTTGTTTCAATTTTGGATGTTTGACAATTTGTCAAACACTTTGCATGCAAGCACTAATAACACTGTAAGAACCATGTCTGGTTCTAACTTTGCAGCTATATTCTAGCCATTTGACATTTCGTCAAATGGTTGTCATACAATGTATGAATTCTCATTTTCTAAATGTGCATGTGAAAGTTTGTTTTGTAATTTAATAATTTTCAATTTAATATCATTTACCAATGCATGCAATTTAATAACAATGCATGGAGGGACAATTTACAACTATCTTCTAATACACTTTTTGAAATTTCTTGAAATAAATAGTTAGAATGACACACAATGCTCAATAAATTAATATAAAAAACTAATATGAACATGTAGAAAAACATGCATTCAAATTGGCATCCAAACTAATATTGAAGTCCTTATGAGCCATCACTGTGAATGACCAAGCTTGGAATTTGATATTGTTAGAACCCTTGATCCCAAACATGTGCCTTGATATGCCAATCATTGCCTCTAGAAATATAACACATGCCCTTGTAATTAATTGCAGACTATAATAGGAAATTCATCCCCCTATCAATTTTAATGACAACCTAAATTCTAAATGCAACTCTTTAATCAACCATGCAATCTACAATTATTAACCATTCTCCATTTTATAAACTATATCTAAGACAGAATGTTGAAACCCCCTTTCAAATCGAACACAATTTGCAACACAAGGTTGGCTCTGAGTGAACCAACTCCAGACACGATTCACTAGACTAGGTTGTCCAATTTAAAGTGCAAAGAAATCTGATAGAATTCACAATTCTTCAGATCATAATGTTGAAACCCTCAGTTCCAAACTTGAACACCAATTCACCAAAATCAAAATTCACAAATGGATAGTTCAAATTTCTCATGGAAGGCATTTATAATTCCTTATTACAATTCAATGGAGCTTCTCCTTCACACTTCTCATGATTTCAAATTATATTTTCTTTTAATGCACATTTGAAATATAATAGTTTGTTATATTTCCATCCACTTTAATGATGAAAAATGACCCTTGACTTATAACATTACATTAAATGGCCTCATAATAAAAATTATTAACATTAAATGGCCTCATAGTAAAAAATTTTAACATTAAATGGCCTCATAATAAAATTATTAATAAAATTATCACTTTATTAATAATTAAATAAGTATAACTCCATGAATAATCAATTTTTCTTCACTCTTTCTGCACCCAATTTTATTCTTTTTCTAACCCATTGACTTACCAAAAATAGAAAGAGTCATTCTTGATCAACCCCTGACTTACTATAAATAGTAAGTATATGAAACTTAGCCCAAAAAAAGTCCAATTTGATCCAAATGAAGATCAAACTAGAACATACTAAATTTTGGAGAAGACAAGAACCTCCATTAACCAAGCCTCTACCTTAGAAGCCCCTATATCCACACTAATTAGCCTATGAGGGTCATAATAATAGGCTAATCCCTCAAAATCCGATGCTTATGAAAATGGGGACATTACAGTTTATCCTCCATGAAACTCCACTACACTATAAGACCAAAGGAAGACTGAGAATTGTCCCACATTGAAACACAATTGCAACACTAGTAACCATCACTGCACAAAAATGAACAACAATCCATCTGTCTAATCTCTATGCACTGAAAGTGTGCATATAAAATAAATCATGTATAGGAGGATCAAAAGTAGACGACAAGTAACCCCCACCACGTACATATTGCATTACTCTCCAATGAACCCAACTTGGAACCCTGATGCACACAAAGGATCCCATAATACACTAAAGAGTGCCCAACAAAATATGTCTGCATCCCAAATCCTAAATTGATGCCTGCCAAGAAGAATAAAAAAAGACTTCAACCTCGATAAATTGATCCAACCTACAGTGCTAATCCTGTCAGCACCTGAATCCTAGTATTAATGAAACTCACATCCATCCATTGTAAGGAAGTAAGGATATCTGGAAACATCTAATAAACCAGATCTCTCATTGCACTCTACCAATCCCACATGGGTGTGAAATCCAACTATACTACAAAGATGAGAACTCCTGAAGGTGTTTGCATCACAACCACAATATCCATCCTCTGTTAAAATACCATGGATGTATTGACTATGCTAGTAGTCTCCCACCAAATTGCATCTCCTAACTTCATCAACTAAATCTAGTGCATACCCATCCCATAAAGGATCCATCCCATAAAGGATGGTCTAACCTTAGAGCCAATCCAAATTGATGCATAACCAAGTCCTCTACATGTGAATGAAAAGAGAAATGATGAGCACTCCTCACTGTATAGTTATAGTAAAAGGATATGATCTCAGTTGATGGTTCATCACTAAAAAATCAAGAATCAGGTTGTGGCTCCAACTTTTGACCCCAAACAACTGATTCGTCAGGGTGTCTAGTAACCCTCTCTACAAACCCAACCACAAAATCTCTATTAGGAAACATTATAGTCAAATTTTCTATAATTTCTCTCACTAAATGCTAAATTTTGTGAGAACCTCAAATGAGATTAGTCTCAGCAACTCCAAATGGTCCCTCCTAAAATTATAAACTCTCAAGTAGGTACTCAATAAATAAATCTATGCAGTAGAAAAAATATGAGGCATAATCAATTGATTCTCCTGCGATCCTCAAATGATCCCTCTAACTCTGTGACACAATCAATTGTCTAATGCAATCAACTGCATGAGAAGAAGTAAACCCATTTACTTATGAGAGAGGAAAACAAATCAATATGAGAGTCATAATTCCAACTAGATGATACTGTACCAACCCCCTATGAAGATGATGTAGTAGTATCATCTACCAGTACACAAATCTCTGAAGAATCCACCACTACCACACAAGGGATCTCAATAAACTGTCTCGCATCATCTGACAACATGCTGACTACTGGAGAACCTGATACAAAAAGAGACCCTTTGTCTCTCTTAACCAAATTAATCATCCCAACTGAGTCTACTTCACCTAAATTTATGATGGATGTAGCCACATCCTCATTACAACTAGTGGATATCAAATCATCACCAACTGCCACTGTAGGAAGATGAATTGAATTTGTAGCTAGTGAAGACTATACTTGGCTCAAATCCAAGGTAAGCTCCTTAATCTATAACTTAGACTCATGAAAGGTCATCTACGCTCTCTCTAATGAATCCTAGCCACTCCCAACTCATGGGTGAGCTCATCCACCTCATCTTCATTTCCCCTCAGTGCATCATAGAAAGTGAAACCCCACTTGAGAAGGTAGTCTTTATCAACCAATAATTACAAATAATTTTATTTCATTATCCTAATGGCTTTTGAAAGTGTATGAAACTCTACAAGGGAAATACTACCATCATAATTCTCACCTGTCACAGGAGTAACCTAGCCATAGGTAGGAAGCATCTGACGAGCAATGTAAAAATGCTCAATGGTTGTGGAAATATAACTATCATTCACCTTTAGTTGCCTTGCCAACTAATGTCTCTGAAATTCACGACACTCATGCAAGCTCTCAAAATCAAAATCTGCACTATAAAAGGATGTTTTATCCAAAATACTCACCTCATGATCAACATCATGTGTGCTATCATTAGTGCACACATCATCAATCAAGGTACTACTACTATGTACCTCAAAATCTAGCTCAACTGGTAAGGAGGAAGCTATTGTTCTGGCCATCTCTACGCCCACTTCTACTTCCAATGTAATTGTAGGTTCCTGTAAGTCATGATCCTGGGACCTATTACTAATAGATGAAATTCCTAATTCATTTTCTAAAGTCTAATATGAAAAATTAGACTCATTGTAGCATGAGTATGCATCATAATTTGTATCAGTAGTACCCAAATCTCAAGTATCAACACCATCCACATGTGAACTCTCTAATTTTTCAAGCTAATGCAAACACCACTCATTGCTATCATGAAAATCAAAATTGTTAGAGCTTTTATTTTCCATGCAATTCTCATATTTGACACTCCCATCTTGCATATCAACACTCAATGTGACACCAACAACATCCTCCGCACTTGCCCTAACATCAACACCATCATTTTTCTCAAGCAAGGTACTACTATCATAAAAATCATAACCTTTATTATTACTTGAATAAGTGTTTACCTCTTACTTCTTTGCAAACAAAGGATCAATAATCTTTGTATGTTGTAGAAGCCCAATTTTTTTTTAATCATAATCCTAGAAGGTATTATTATAGTCTCGTAAGACATGAGTGAGCTCTAGCGTGAGAACTTGTATAATATTTCTTGAACTTATTTTATCAATGATTTACACAACACCTCTCTCTTGATTATAAAAGACTTCCCCTACAGGATGGATGGAAACCGCCCTGATACCACTATAAGAACCCCAATAGGTTCTAACTCTTACAAACACTAGATTTGTTTCATTTGGATGTTTGACAATTTGTCAAGCACTTTGCATCAAGCTTTGATACCACTGTAAGAACCACACTTGGTTCTAACTCTGAAGCTCAATTCTAGCTATTTGACATTTCATCAAATGGTTGTCATACAATGTCTGAATTCTGAGCTTTTGAATGTATACATGAAATTTTATTTTATAATTGAATAATTTACAATTTAAGATTATTTACCAATGCATAAAATTTAATAGCAATGCATGGGGGAAAAATTTACAACTATCTTCTAACACACTTATCAAAATGTATTGAAAGAAATAGTTACAAAGATACACAATGCTCAAGAAATTAATATTAACAACTAATACGAACCTATAGTAGCACATGCATTCAAATTGGCATCTAAACTAATATTGCAACCCTTATGAACTGTCATTATGAACGCTCAAGCTTGGAATTTGAGATTGTTGGCACCCTTGATCCCAAACGTGTGCCTTGATATGCCAATCGATCCCTCTAGAAATCTAACATAGGCCCTTGCAATTAATTGCAAACTGTAATAGGAAAGCTTCCCCCTATCAATTTTAATGGAAGCCTAAATTCTAATAGCATCCCTTTAATCAACCATACAGTCTATAATTATTAACCATTATCCAATTCACAAACTCTATGTAAGAGAGAAGGTTGAAACCCCCTTTCAAATCAAACACAATTTGCATCACAAGGTTATCTTTGAGTGAGCCAACTCCAAGCATGATTCACTAGACCAGGTTGTCCAATTCAAAGTGCAAAGAAATCTGATAGAGTTCACAATTATTCAGATCATAATGTTGAGACCCTCGGTTCCAAACTTTAACACCAATTCACCAAAATCAAAATGCACAAGTGGATAGTTCAGATTTATCATGGAATATATTTATAATTCCTTAGTACAATTTGATGGAGCTTCTCCTTCACACTTCTCATGATTTAAAATTATATTTTCTTTTGATGCACATTTTAAATATAATAGTTTGTTATATTACCCTCTACTTTAATGATGAAAAATGACCCTTTCTTTATGAAATAATAATAACTTATAACATAACATTAAATGGCCTCATAATAAAAATTATTAATAAAGTTACCACTTTATTAATAATCAAATAAACATAACTCCATGAATAATCAAATTTTCTTCATTTTGCCTGCATTGGGAAGTTGACCATTTTATTCTTTGTCCAACCCATTGACTTACAAAAAATAGAAAAGGTCCTTCTCGATCGACCTAAGACTTACTATAAATAGTAAGTATATGAAACTAAGCCCAAATGAAGTCTAATCTGAGCCAAACAAAGACCAAACTAGAACTTACTAAATTCTAGAAAAGACAAGAACCTCCATTAACCAAGCCTTTGCCTCAAAAGACCCTCTATTCATACTAATTAGCCTATGAGTGTCACAATACTAGGCTAATCCCTCAAAATATGATGCTCATGAAAATGGGGACATTACAACATCCATCATTCAAGGCTTTGGTTTCATTATTTCCTATTAGGTTTTTGTGGAGTTCAAGGTATTGTATCAAAACTTATGATCACATCCAAAGAGGCATTGCATCATCAAGGTATAAGGTGATTTATGTTTCATATATTTCTTCCATTTCCTCTTTCCTTATGCAATTTCAATTCAATTTAAAGGTTGATTCTTAAATAGGGGTTTGACCAAGGCAAACCCCTTTCCACAACCTTTTTTTCCATTTTTTTTGTGTGTAGTGTAGACACAAGATCTGAGAATTACAAGTGTAGACACAAGATCTCAAAAAGGTTCATCAAATTTGGAACTACTAGGAACAAGTTGACTTTTCAACTTTTTGTTGGGAACAAGTTGACTTCTCGACTTGTCCCTGCACTTTTTGGCTGAAATTCACAAAGTAGAAATTTACAGGTCTCAGTTTCCCATATCTGAAGTTACTGCTGATTCTAACATTTTGATGATAGTCAAATTCATATCCAAAGGTCAAATATTCTCTTCTTGTTTCAAGGTACATTCATTCTTCCCTTTTTATGTCCACTCACTTTATCAGATCATACCTATCATTCATCAATATCTATTAGGAATAAAAACCCCACAAAGCATAGATCTTGCATTGGCACATGTAATCCTTTTGGTTGTGCTAATTAGATTCATTTTGTGGGAGGATTTTCATTCCAATGTATATCATTGGACTTGGTGAGTGATCTACATCTTATCATCTCTCACCATTTTCTATTATATATAGCGACATAGGACCACTTACAAAAATTAGCCAGCTATCTACCATAAATGTGGAGGAATTTTACAGTTTGAAGAATAACACTATGTGGACCAATGTAGATGGGTAACTCAACAATGATGTGTTAAGAAGAAATTGAGTCAGAAAGCAGTGTGGAAAAGCTATATGATATTCAATTCTGAATTTAATGGGAAAATGATCTGACAAAGTGACCTCATGAAGTGGTAAAACTAGCAAACATTGGTCCTCTCCAAAAAAGAAAAAATATTGAGTGGAAATCATGGCATGATCAAGGCTTTTAAAAATTATGTCAGATCTAACTCAAAAATTACACCAAGTATGCCAAACAGCTTGCAGGTGATGACAGTTAATATTGGGATAAAAAAGGCCTAATTTATCACGCATCTAAAACCATGCCTCATGTTCACTAGTCATCCATCGAAAGGGTAAAATAACCTCCTTATCAGAGGCCACCTCAACCACATTAAAATACCCACACATAAAACAAGTGGAAGTGGTAATGAATCAGTTGTCTAACACCAAATATGAGATCTCTCCACAACATCATTGGGAGCATAAATATTAATTATCCCAAAAGAATGATTATCGATTTTCACAAGGGCCCAAATCAATCTTTGCATGGTGTCTACCCCATGAGAAAAAACTGCATATATCCACCTTGGGGAAAGAAGGGTGATAACCCCTCCATGACCAACTTCATGGTCAGAAGCAAAAACCAAATTGTTTGGCCAAATAAAACATGATGCAAATAATATGAAGGCGACAATTTTTACTTCCTACAATAACAAGATAATTTTGACAGACATATTTCACAACATACTTGAGGGAGAGGTATGTGAGATCCTGAACATTCCATGATATGAAATTCATTATGTATTATCATGCATGTCATCCTTTTACCCCAAGAGAGGAGAAATTATTTTGCAAAATATTTGAGTCCAGATAGAAGGTAGGGTAAAGATCCCTCGAGATTACCCACCACTTTTTTGGCCCTTCATCTTCTAATTCATCCCTCCTTGGAGGGAAATGAGAATGACACAAGGAAGAAAATGAGCCAGAGATCAAGGAAGTAGGTTAAGGAGTGCAAAACCCCATTGTGCGGAGAGTAGATTCACCCTAGCTCTTTGCTTGAGAGACATGGGTAGTCATGTTATTTCCTTGTGGAGAAGGGTTTGAAATCCCTTTTCCCAAGGGAGGATTTTTTGGCACCTTGGGCTGCATAGACTTTTGAGTTGGAGAAGTAGAGGAGGAATCCTACTTCGATTGGAATGCCAAAGCATGTTTTCCTTTATGGACTACTATGGTCCATCCTTCATATGCTTTTGAGGTGTTTGGGGTCCAACACAAATAAGCCCTTGGTCAGGTTTTGGATGCTATCCAGGCCAACCTCATGAGGGGACCAAGCCTTAGAAACCCAATCCCACAACATAATTTTAGGAGGAACATGACCCACAAAGTAACCTATTAAGGTAAACTTCTCTAACCATTCACAAGCATTGTCAAAATCTTGTATTGGAAAAACAACATTAGGGGAAGAAGAATTCTTACCTTGTGAAAAAATTTTAGTACAAATTTGTGGGGTCATTTTCTTGGTGGAGTCATGTTCTCCTGAAGCCAAAACTCCAACGCTAGCAAAAAATATTGTGCTAAAGTTGGTTAGAGCCATTAAATCTTACCCTAGAAATCCCACAATTAATGCAATATGAAATTACTAAAGGACACAGATAGTATGAAAACCCTAGAGTTTACAACCTAGTAGAGCACATCAACTAGCCATGCCAACATATATTTATAAGGCTTATGGAACAACAATTCAATTGTATGGAATTTATGATAACTTAAAAATACAAGAATAATGCCAAAAATAATATTAAAAAATATAATAATTAAAAAATAATGAAGGAAAAAAATCATATATTTTATGTGTTGGGATGATTAATTTTCAATCAATAGTAATATAAAACACTCAAAAAATAAATAGCCAGTAAGTGTCTATTTAAAAGAAATGGTGATAGATCTTGCATTCCTAATGCAATTTCAAAAGTGTTTCAGTTTAAGGAAACTAAAACATGAAAAGGTGTATACTTATTTCATTTTGAATTCATATTTTCATATGTGAGATGGAGAAGGAGAGGGATGTGGGGAAGAAAGGGAGAGAGTGATAGATATGGATGTAAGAGAGAGAGGGAGGGCAAGAGGGGGGGTTGGGGTTGGTGAGAGAGGTAGAGATAGTAAGATAGATATGGGATAGGGGGTGAGTAAGGGAGGGAGGAAGAGATGGATATATAAAGAGAGGGAGGAAGAGAAAGGGAAAGAGATAGGTATAGAAGGGAGACATAGAATGTCGGGAGAGAGGAAAAGAGATAGGTATAAGAAGGAGAGAGAAGAGGGGGTAGAGATAGGTAGATGAGGGAGGGGAGAGGGAGAAAGAGGGGGGTAATAAATGACTTAGTATATAAATGATGAAAGGAGATCATGTATAAAAATAAAAAGTAAAATTATAGAACTATAAATTAAAAACCCTAATAATGATAATATGTTACCATGGGAGAAACTAAGGGATACAAGATTAGACATGATCATCAAAGATTCAAAGGAAAATAAAAACTTCCTAGGATTAATATAAGCTTGTCAAATAAAATGCACACATATGAGCTTGAATAAAACTAGATTAAATAGTTTTAACTATAGGCATGATAATTGAAATGGCATTTATGCTATGATAGGAATTAAAGTACAATATATATATGTAGTTCAATGATGAATTGTTGCGACACCAAAATTTGATGATTTGGGGACTATAAGTGGATCCTTTGTGTTTAATTTTTTTTCTAAAATTTCATTTAATACCTTTGTCCCTTTCTGGATGAAATTCACATTTGAAGATCATATAAATTTCCATTAATATATCCTTTGATGCATCAAAAATTGATCCACAACT
This sequence comes from Chamaecyparis obtusa, assembly GCA_027943335.1. Lineage (NCBI taxonomy): Eukaryota > Viridiplantae > Streptophyta > Pinopsida > Cupressales > Cupressaceae > Chamaecyparis > Chamaecyparis obtusa. The sequence goes on along the minus strand of BSBK01000235.1, from coordinate 824,229 downwards.
AGACATACACTTTGGCTTCTTCATTAATTAGTTTTTTTAATGTTTTCTTTTCTCTAAGGGCTTCATTTGTTTTTGCATACCTTCTCATACATATAATGTTTACTACATTCTCCATGATTTAAAAATGATTCCTTCATAGATTTAATTTCTTTGTTATTTTAGATCATTTTTATGGTTATAGGAGTAATGCCAAGTCCATGAATTCAACTAGTGAATTTCTAAATTCAAATTTAAAATTGATCAACTTGTTTTATTTCAGTAGAGCTATTACAAGCATAAAAAACACATATTTGATTAATTTATTGTTATGTATATATTTGAAGACATTAAATTGCATTGTTTTCATTTCCTTTTATATCTAAGAAAATCCTCTCTCATCTTAGATCATTTTATAATTCAAGGAGAAATCTTTAGAATATTAAATGTGATTACGTGGGACCAAAGCATAGGTGAAGGTGTTGTTATGATCTGCGTACCCATGCCTACCTTTTCCCTTGGGAAAATGTTGGGTCCCCCTTTTTTCCTTATACTGGTTCCCCCTTCCTTTTCTTTCCTTTCCTTTGTTTTGTTCCCCCTCCAAAGTCTTGAACTCCAAAGTCTGTCCCCTCCAAATCTCAATTTTTGGCCGGGGTCTTGGGACCCTGGGTCTCATAATGTTTCTCGGTGTTATGTTGCTCATATTCCCAATCCTTGATGTGTAGAAGTCCTATCTGTTAGATGTAGTACAAGGAATTTAATTCCCCAACCCCACTAATCTATAAAAGGCCTTTTCAAGGCTCATTTTAATAATCAATTGATTAAAAAGCGATTTGAGAGATCCTCTGCAACTGAGTCTTTGAAGCTATGAATTGTGTGCATTTGTGAGGATTTGGTCATGGTTTGAGGTGGTTTTCAGAGAATCCCTTGGATTCTTCATGCGGCATTTGTGTAGGTATGTTCTTATTCCTCATTTTTGTGAGATTTTTAGGGCCTTGGATTTGCATTTTCCATTTTTTAATTTTAAGTTTCGTATGTTTTTCTCATGGCTTAGGGCTCTTTTGTATGTTATCAAAATAAGGGATATTTTTATAAATTCCCCATATTGAATTTGGTTTATGACTTCAAGTTTTGTTTCCCCTAGGTTTTTTTGTACCCTACTACTCTGGTGTTGAGAATTCAACTCCATAATTTTGGTAATTTCTAGTTTAGGGCTTTCAAATGCATTTATCAAATGCCCTAGTCCCCACTTATGGCAGTGTGCAAGTTGTGTTGGTATAATTGATGCAGAGATAAGTAAAGTATGTTATGGTATGAGTTTGATGCAGATATGATGATAGGTTGATCAGTTATGATGTTGTCATTGATGCTAACTTAGTGTTTATTGGTTGATAGTGTACCTATTATGTTGATGTATGTTCAAGAGGTTGGATCTAGAGTTGTGGTAAGAGTTGGAGTGTGCGATCATAATGAAAGACTAAGTGATGTCTCTAGATGCTATATCTATGAAAACAAATGTTTATCATATGTATGTTGTGACTTATGATTGATTGAAGGTTGACAGATCAACATGAAGAACAAGATGAAGTCAAGGGGAATGATTTGATGATTGTGTCAAATATGTTTGGAATTAGGTGTTGCAATTCAGGATGTGTTATCTTGACTATGTTATAGGGTTTCTAGTGTGACTACATCATGATTGGTGACTAGAAGATAGAGTTGCAATAGATAGAAGATCATTCAGTGAAAGGAAAAAGTTCTTAGAACACTCAATTAGATCCTTAACCGATGATGTATTGTGTTGTGATAAGGGGTTATGTATTATATAGATCATAGTGATGTGGAAGATCTACATGGACTGATGAGTTGGATTTTTCATGATCGTGTTGATCAAATTTCTTGGAGTTGTGCGAGAACATTTGCGAGTGTGTTGTGGTTAGACTTTTCTTTGTCAAATCGATTATGCAATGGATCGAGAGGTTGACATGGATTTGAAATTGTATTTTTTCATTGGTAATCCATTTAGGGTTCAAGGATTGAGTGAGAATGTACTGTAATGATAAAATTCAAATGTATTAAGTCATTGGATGACCTAGTTAGTGAAAATATATTTATATCATTTGTGATGTATTATGAGAGTGTGGAGGAGAAAGATTTCCAGAGCATGTATGCGATTATAGGGTTTGGATTTTCTGCATGTGAAGTAGAGATAGAGCTTGAACTTGATCTGCACTAGTAGAGGAAAAGTGTTTTTTTCTCATATCATTTCACTTGTTGATTCCTAATATAATCTGCAAGAAAATCTCTTAACTGGGGACTCTAACAGGTCTTATTTGTAAATCCTTTAATCAGGTGACTCTTTAACTAGGGTTTGAAATCCCTTAATAGGGTTACTCCTAATAGGGTAAATCTCCTAACACAACTAGAGGTAAATCTCTTAATTGGGTGGCTCCTAACATGGTCTTTCTCTTAACCGAGTATTTTGTAAGCTTTTAACAAGGCTAAGCTCTTAACTGGGCATACTTCAGAAGAGTGCAAAATTATTTGTGGGTGTCATCCACACATGTGGTTTTTCCAATTGGCTTTCCATGAGAAAAATACTAGTATTATTGTGTTGCATGGTTGTAGATGTTTGTCTTCATCAGTTTGTTTATGCATGCAATGAATGTTAATTGATAGAAGTTGTTGAATGGTTTATGAAAAATTTGAATTGTTAGATTACTGATTTCCCCCTCGCTTAGTAATATTGGACTTGATAATACTAAAAATTTGTATCAGATATTTGTTCCTCTTAGTGGTAAGCCTAACAAACTGAGGAAAATATCACAATGATGAGGAAGGAACCTCCCAAGTTCACTAAATATAACTACCTCGTATGGAGCATCAAAATAAAGTTATATCTAAAAGGTATGGGATCACAATACTGGACTCATGTCACACGCAAGTATACCACTTCTACTGGAACCTCAATGCTGATCAAATGAAGGAACAATAGGAGAGAAAACAAGCATAAGAAGCTATTGTAAGTTCCTTATCTGATACTGAATATGTTGATGTTTATGGACTTGATACTGTTGGAAATATTCAGGAATTAACCAAGTTACTGAGAGGGGAGGGGTGAATCAGTAACTCCAAATTTTCTTCTAATTTTAACATGTATTTTACTTTTTAACCTTTGCATACAGAAAGCATGAAACTTGAAAGCATTCACAATAATGACACAAAGATTTGGTTACCCAGAAACCTTCCAAAAGAAAGTAAAACTGGGGTGGGGATGAAACCCACAAAGCTTTAATACTGCAGAATAAAGTTGGCCGGTTAAGGCTTACAATTTGATCACTTCTGATGATCTGCCCTGTTAGGAGCAATAAGGATTGCTAAATCTACCCTGTTAAAGGATTTACAAACATACAGTGAAGTATGCACTCGGTAAAGAGATTTATACAAAGACTGTTAAGTCTACCCGGTTAAAGGATTTAGTACTGATTCACCTGTTAGAATGAAACAGTAGATCTCTGCTTTGCAACTGGATTGCTGATTGAGATTCTCTGATGTACTGATCACCTTCTGTGATGAATTTGTCTTTGCTGAACCTTATACTTCTGAAGCCTTCTGCAATTCGCTTATCTCTGCCTTTCTTTTTCTTTCACATATATTCTACTTGATTATTTTTCATCTTTTTACAACATTGTTTATATACAAGTCTCAAACAATTAATTACAATTACAATTACACAGTCGGCTTGACAAATAAACATAAGTGCTACTAAGTCGGCCCAAATAGTTACTCGGTTCCTTCAAACTGACTCGGTGACTTTCTGATACTCGGCGTCCACTGCATTACTCGGCATCGTCATGCACTCGGTAGAAGTGAAGGCACGGTTCATACTGATCACTCGGTAGGTATTGAACTCGGTAAGTACTGGTGACTCGGTAGACAAGATGTTACTCGATTTACATTGTCCTGATCGGTTTGTACTAACTTGCTCGGTTTGCATTGTCTGCTCGGTTTGCACTGTCTACTCGGTTTGCACTGTCTGCTCGGTTTGCACTGTCTGCTCGGTTTGCACTGTCTGCTCGGTTTGCACTGTCTGCTCGGTTTGCACTGTCTGCTCGGTTTATATCCAGAATGCAAATAAGTGTTGTCACTAGTGGCAATTCTGCTAAATGCCAACAATCTCCCCCTTTGGCATTAGTGACAAAAACACTTATTGGCCAAAATTTATATACATGAATCATACTGAGTTTTATTTTGATTTTACAAAATTTTGTCTTTATAGGGCTTTATACATTGTCTCCCCCTTTCAATGTGCTAACTGTTCCTTATACAAATCTATAACTGTATACATATCTCTCCTTCTATACATATCTCCCCCTTTTTGATGATAATGCCAAAGGTGCATATACAAGTTATTTACAGAGAGAATCCAAAATTTGATAAGAAATCAGAATGTACCTTCATTATTAGTGCCAGGGTTCTATCCCAACTTTCTTGCAGGATTTTACATGTTTGTATAGCAATTTGGACTTCTGCAGAGAGTTCAATCATGTGATCTGCTATAGAGAACTGATTGTCATGAATCAATGTTCTGGAATGTTCAATGTGCTTATACATTGTATTCATGATGGGAAGGATCATGTGTTGGATGTCTAACAGTGTGGACCGGATCCTTGAGTCTTCTTTCAATAGATCAGACTGCATATTAGATAGGTGTGAAATTTTCATGTGATGAGCAGAGCTTGAACTTGGTTCAAGTTGCAGCTTCTGTATGCTAATCTTCATATCCTCATCCATTTTATTCATTTTATCTTTAACATCCTTTGTGAACTCGGCAAAATTGCATAGTCTGGCCAAAAGAGAGGTAGCATTCGAATAAATAGACTCTATGTTAGACAAAACTGAAGACAATTCTACTTGGTTAATAGCTATGTGCTGAGCAATGTGCTCAAGCACTTTATTGTTGAATCTCTTCTCGGCTCTTTCAACTAACTTTTCTGTCCCGGATGAGTCCTCATTGTATTTCTCAACTGCCTCTGCTAATTGTAACAAAACATGCTGGGAGGAGTCTACTTTAATGCCTAATGCATCAGACAAAATGTCCTTAGCATCCTTGATGATTTGATACTCCTTGTCTCTCTCCTCTTTTAGCTTCTTTTGTTTTGCTTTCCTTTGGAGGATCTCACCTATATTCTGCATCTGGTCTGCTGAGAGATTTGCAAAATCTAATGTAGGAATCTCTATCTCTTCGTCTAGGTCTATATCCTCAACTATATTTTTACCCAAAAATTTTATACTCGGTAGAGCCTTAGGCTTATCTGTACTTAATGCTCTTGTAGTAGTGACAGTAGATAAAGTAGGGCTGGCTATTGACACTGGTATACTTTCTACTGGAGAACTTAAAATATTTACACTTGAAGATTCAAAAGCTGGAAAACTTACTGGTACAGGAGACTGCAGCTCGGTAGAAGAAATGGTAGCTGCCTCTGATGTTGCTAGGGATGATTGGACAAATGTGGAAGTTGTCACAACCATGCTTGAAGGTGTCTCTGGGCTGGATGTAGAGATTTTCACTGGAGAGGTAGGAAGGGATGCAATGACTTCTGCTGCTATCCTTACAGTATCATCTACCTCGGTATCTTCTTCTTGTTCATCGCTGTCATCTTCAATATCCTTTATTATTACAGTTTCAATGCTCGGTTGGTGAAGGTGGTATATGTTCTTCCATGTGGCTTTTGCAGCCTTCACAACCAATTCAATATTGTTGATCAAAATCAAACAAGTATTGAACTTCAATGTCATCTTATTTTCATTTTCTTTTAGTGCCTTCTTTACTTCATCATTATTCAAGCTCGGCATCAACTGTCTCAGGTTTTGATCATATATGTCTATCATAGTTTGCCTTGCATTGCTCCATCTCATTCTTATTGGATTCAATAGAACTGCTGGAATCTGTGGGGTAATTTCTTCAGGAGAGTATTTCCACTGTCCCATCTTCTCAATAACATCATCTTCTATTTCCTTCTGTTCTGCTTCCGATCTGGTTTCATATTTCAAGGATTTTATGTTACTTACTCCAGATCCTGATCCATCTCTAAAGAGTTTGAGCTTTTCTTGAAGGGTTAGAGGAGGCCTTTTGAATACTATGTCTTTATCTGCCTTTTCTGCCTTGTCTGCCTTGCCTTTTGTATTTCTCCTTGTAAACACAGCAGTGGGAGGCACAGATGCCTTAGTGATGAAAACTTTTCCTTTCTTCTTTGCAGGTTCTGGTTCCTCTATTTTCTCATCCTTTTCTCCTTCTTTTTCATCTATTTCTTCTTTGTCCTCGGTTATCATTTGCATTTTGGCTATCCTCTTCTTTCCTTTGTTTACCGCCTGTGGAAGCTTTATGCTTAGTTCAATTCTCACCTTAGCTTCATCATATGTTCCAAAATATGGAGCTTTGGGATTGACAGGCTGATTTAGAAGAGCTTCAATGATATTCTTGGTTTCATCAATATTTACCTCATAAGGAAGAGGTTTTACATATACAGTTCTTGGTTTAACTGCTTGAATATACACATTATCACAATCTACCATAAAACAGATGTCATCTTTGTAATCTTCCACCAACTTCTGTGGAATCCGGAATCTGTCATTCATTTTCTCTTTGAAGGACTCAAAATAGTTATCCATGATGCTTTCAAAGTTTTCACCCATTTCTGCAATGTATTCATTTATTTCATAGAGTACTGGCACATCTTTTCTCCATACAACTTTTCCTATAGAAGGGAAGAATTTCTGAACATAGAAGAATAAACAGACTAACAAGGATCCAAACTTACATGGATTGTTTTTGGAAGTTTTGATGCTTTCCATGTTCTTGTTAAACTATTTCAACAATAAGTCTGCTAGGTCAAATGTCAAGTTGTTTTTGACCACTTTGTATGCTAGGTCAACAGCTTCACAGGAGACACTGTTCTGTCGACTAGAACTGTAAATCTTGTGGGCAATGATATGTGTACCAAACTTCAGTTCGGCGTCAGTAATGCTGCTAACCTTCATGCCTCTACCATCCCACTCGGCTAGGGTTTTCTTCTCTAGTTCTGTCCGACCTAGGGTTTTGGTAGTTTTCACTTTGTTCAACATGGGAAGACCGGTGATTTGTTGAATCATTTTCTTTGTGATCTCAATAGGTTGCTCAAGCCAAATCTTGCCATCGTGTACTCGGCTGAGAATGTACCTAACCCATTTATCTCGAAAGTTTCGAGGAAGATGTGCAATGTGAACTAAACCCTTATCTTCCAGATGTTTGTGCTCGGGCTTCAAAATACCATCCACACATAGTTCCTCACGCACAATGTCTAGTTCTAGGTTTCCCATTTCTTGAATTGAACAGTTAAAATGATTACGGATATCGTTGATAAGCAGTACCTTAGGAGGAATCTGAGATTGAGCTCCGTTCGGATCTAGGGCTGCTGCAATTGCGGGCACGATCTTAAAATCTGGTGCTTTCCACTCCCCTTGGACTAACATATCAGATCCTTTCTTCGCTGAAGTGCTGGATGATGCCATGGTAGCTCTCAGAAAATTCTTTCAAAAAAATATTAAATCGCCGGGTTGCCCTTGAAGTTTTCTGCTCTCAAAGTGCTAAAGATTCACGGTGAAGAATGAGTTCGATTACTTGCTTTTTGTTTACAATACTGTCATTAATGCTTATTTCAAATTAGGGTTGGAATTCTGACAGACTGTCACCCACCAAGAATTAATTGCTCGAAAAAGACTTTGCAGCTCGGTGAACTCGAGAATTCATAATGCTCCGACCTCGCTCGGTAAAGACAGGTACCGACCTTGCTCGGTGAAGACTATACCGACCTTGCTCGGTGAAGACTATACCGACCTCCCTGTGATCTCACTGCATCTTGCATGCTGATTTAGACTATTCTTTTAATTTCGGTTCTGGAACTGCTTGAGATTGATCTATGAGAGTACAGTTCCAGTGCTTCCTTGGAAATTTAGTTTGAGTCGGTAGAGCCATCCATTCCATTACTTGGACTGGATTGCTCGGTAGCTTTAGGAATCCATTTTTGTCTTATCTGTTTTCTGACCTTAATTGCTTCATTCTTCTTTCCTTCTTCAATTTCACTAGCATTCATGCAGTTTCTGGCTATGTGACCGAGTTTAGTGCATTTGAAACATCTTATGGTAGTATCTCTTTTCCTTAGATGATGTTTTATGCAATTCATGCCAATGTGTCCATATTCTCCACAGTAATGACATCTACACCAGGTGTTATAGTCCCATCCAAACATTGCTTTCACAATTTGTTCTGCTGGATTAAATGTCTTGGATCTGCACTCGGATGCCTTGTGACCTTGTTTGTTGCACTTGTGACAATTACCTCTGAATCTAGGTTTTTCCCTGCATTCATTTGCTTTGTGACTGGGTTGATTGCAGCTATAACATTTTCCATTGAATTCTGCTTTTTCATTGTTCCAACATTTATTTGAAGTATGTCCTATTTTACCACAATGATTACAAGTAGGTTTTTGATTTCTTTGAGTACCTTGCTTAGAGGATTCGCCTTCTTCTTTGTATCCAAGTCCTGCTTTTCCTTTTTGCCTATGAAGATTTCGTTCATACAGCTGATTCAAGTCTTCTTGACTTTTCAGCATTCCTTCATTGATTTGTTTTTCAGCGTTTAGGTCATCCATCAATCTTAGATTGGTTTCCTTTTCAGATCTTAGTTCTTCTCTTGTGTTTTCTACTTCTGAACTTAGATTTAGAATTTCTTCATTTGTATGAGAGATCTGATCAATTAGATTTTCTAGCTGAAGGGTTTTGTTTTGGACTTCAATGTTTCTTTCATCTAATTCATCTTTCAGCTTGTTTCTTTGTTCCAAGATCTCACAGAATCTTGTAGAGTGTAGTTCTTGTTCTCTTTTCAATTTTCTCACTTCTTCCTGCAGAGACCCATTCTTTTCTAGGAGTCCTTTGATAGCATTGTTTGCTTCATCTGAGTTATTTGAGGGAAGAAGATCTTCAATCTTTTCTTCAATGTAATTCTGATCATTCATCTGATTTGCAAGTTCCTTCCTTCTCCTTAGGGATTGGGAAAGATGTTCTTTTGCTTCTTTGAGTTTAGCTATGGCCATTTCCATATCTAGCTTTTCATTTTCAATCACCTTGTTCAGTTTGAATACCTCCATTGTCCTGGATCTTTGCTCAAGCTAGTTAAGCTTTGTCTTGAGAACCAATGCTGCTCTGATACCAATTGTTGGAAATATTCAGGAATTAACCAAGTTATTGAGAGGGGAGGGGTGAATCAGTAACTCCAAATTTTCTTCTAATTTTAACATGTATTTTACTTTTTAACCTTTGCATACAGAAAGCATGAAACTTGAAAGCATTCACAATAATGACACAAAGATTTGGTTACCCAGAAACCTTCCAAAAGAAAGTAAAACTGGGGTGGGGATGAAACCCACAAAGCTTTAATACTGCAGAATAAAGTTGGCCGGTTAAGGCTTACAATTTGATCACTTCTGATGATCTGCCCTGTTAGGAGCAATAAGGATTGCTAAATCCACCCTGTTAAAGGATTTACAAACATACAGTGAAGTTTGCACTCGGTAAAGAGATTTATAAAAAGACTGTTAAGTCTACCCGGTTAAAGGATTTAGTACTGATTCACCTGTTAGAATGAAACAGTAGATCTCTGCTTTGCAACTGGATTGCTGATTGAGATTCTCTGATGTACTGATCACCTTCTGTGATGAATTCGTCTTTGCTGAACCTTATACTTCTGAAGCCTTCTGCAATTCGCTTATCTCTGCCTTTCTTTTTCTTTCACATATATTCTACTTGATTATTTTTCATCTTTTTACAACATTGTTTATATACAAGTCTCAAACAATTAATTACAATTACAATTACACAGTCGGCTTGACAAATAAACATAAGTGCTACTAAGTCGGCCCAAATAGTTACTCGGTTCCTTCAAATTGACTCGGTGACTTTCTGATACTCGGCGTCCACTGCATTACTCAGCATCGTCATGCACTCGGTAGAAGTGAAGGCACGGTTCATACTGATCACTCGGTAGGTATTGAACTCGGTAAGTACTGGTGACTCGGTAGACAAGATGTTACTCGGTTTACATTGTCCTGATCGGTTTGTACTAACTTGCTCGGTTTGCATTGTCTGCTCGGTTTGCACTGTCTGCTCGGTTTGCACTGTCTGCTCGGTTTATATCCAGAATGCAAATATGTGTTGTCACTAGTGGAAATTCTGCTAAATGCCAACAGATACTTCCTATGATGTTCAAGAAAAGTTGAAATTAATCTATGGTGGTGATATTCATGTGCAAAAAGGTAGGGAAGACAATATCATAGGTAAGTATGATGGCATGAATATGGTAGAAGGAGAGAACATTACATAATATGGTAAAAGAATAAAATAATTTGGTTCTATTAGAGGTGCTGGTGGAACTATTGAGGAAGATGTAGTGGTAAGTAAAATGTTGAGAACTTTACTGCCTACTTATGCCATTAGAGTGTCTGATATAAATGAGCTGAGAAATTTCAACAATGTTACTATAGATGGAATGATCGATAAGATTACTGTATTTGAGCTAAATAATTTTGATAGCAATATTCCAAAATTTGAGGTAGCTTTCAAAGCCTCAACGTCAAATGTACCAATAAGGAAAGGTAAATAATTAATTCATGATTCTGATTACATGTCAAGTCACGACAGGGAACTTGAAGCTCTCTTGGATGATGAAAGGAGACAAGGAAAACTTGAAGCACTACTAGCAAAGAGATTGCCTAGAGGGGTTGGTAAGTACAAAGGAAAGCTTCCACTGAAATGTTTTTTATGCAATAAGATTGGACATATTGCAACTAAATGTCCTAATGGTGAACAAAGTTTAAGGGAAAAGGAAATAAATAATTCTATGTTGTAGTTGATGAAGGAGTTACCAATGAAGAATTAGAAGATAATGAGGAAGAGGAGATTGTATTTGTTGCAGTCAAAGAAGATGCATTTGAAGGTGAAAAGGCACTAGTTTCTCACATGGGACACAATGATGAATAGATCATAGACAACGAGTTCTCACATAAAATGACCGATGTCAAGAGTAATTTCATTAAGTTTGATGGTGGTGTGGTAAGGTTTGGCAATAATACATCATGTTTATTCAAAGGAAAAGACACTATTTCATTGAATGGTAAGAATGATATAGATTCTGTTTACCTTGTGGATGGTCTAACATATAATTTGTTGAGTTTGGGTCATCTTAATGGTAAAGGTTACAAACTAGAATTCAAAGGAGGTATGTGTAGAATGATTGGAAGATCGAGGGATGAGATTTCTATCGGTAGGAAAATTCAAGGTAATTTATTCCATCTAAATAATAATGTAAAAAATTGTTTGGTTGAAGATAGTTGGGTATGGCATAAAAGGTTTTGTCATGTAAATTTTGATAGTTTAATCAAAGTGAGTAAGATAAGTACAGTTAGGGGATTGCCACAATTAGTCAAGCCAGACAACATGATTTGTAAGGAATGTCAACTAGGTAAGTTCACTAGTTCTACTTTCCAAAGCAAGTCTTTTTCAACTAAGGACATACCTGATTTGGTGCACACTAATCTTTGTGGGCCTGTGAGACAAAGAAGTTATCAAGGTGATATATATTTTAGATTGTTTACCAATAACTATTCTAGAATGATGTGGGTAACTTTATTGAATGAAAAGTATGATGTATTTTAAGAATTCAAAGCATTCAAGGCACTGGTTGAGAAGGAATCAGGTAATAATTTGAAGTGTTTAAGGTCTAATAGAGGTGGTGAGTTTACTTGACAGAATTTTTTAAGTATTGTGAAGATAAATAAATCAAGAGAGAAATGTCTACACTAAGGAATCCACAAAAAAATGGTGTTGCAGAGAGAAAGATCAAAACTATGGTGGATGCTACAAGGACAATGTTGATTCAAGGTGATGTATAAAAAAATTACTAGAAAGAAGAAATTAGTATTGTTGTTTACACGTTGAACCAGGTGCAAGTGAAGAAAGGAACCGATATGACACCTTATGAGCTATGGTATGATCACTTGTTTAATGTTAAAAATTTCAAATTCTTTGGAAGTAGATGTTATATTAAGAGGGATGATAACTCAGGAAAGTTTGATCCAAAAAGTGATGAAGGTATTTTCTTGGGTTATTCTACTAAAAGTAAAGCATATTAGTGTTTCAATAAGAGAACTAACAAAATGACTGAGAGTGAAAATATAAAGGTGGATGAATACCCTAAGAAATATGATGACTCAAGCAAGGAAGTGATAGAGGATGACTGGGAGATTGTGTATATTGAACCAAAATAGCATGAACTAGTAGAACATAACAATGTGGAAGAAGTGATTCAATAGATAGAAGAAGAAGCTCCTAGAGTTGAACCGATGATACCTAGGTATGTGAAGTTAAATCACCGTGATGATCAAATTATAGGTGATAAGAATGCATTTGTTCTAACTAGAAGAAAGATCAAAGAAAGAACTTGTTTGATTTCAAAGTATGAGCCTAAGATAGTGAAGGAAGAAATCAAGGATGAAGATGGGGTAAAAGCTATGGAAGAAGAACTTGATCAAATTGAGAAGAATGATACATGGAAACTTGTTCCTAGATCTACGGATAAAATGTGCTTGCTACCAAATGGTTTTTCAGGAACAAATTGAATGAAGATGGAGATGTGATCATAAATAAGGCAAGGCTTGTGTGTAAGGGTTACACACAAGAAGAATGACTGGATTACGGAGAGACTTTTTCTCTAGCGGCAAGATTAGAAGGGGTAAGAATCCTACTTGCTTATTCTTATTATAAGAAGTTTAAAGTTTTTGAAATGGATGCCAAGTAAACATTTTTGAATGAAATTCTTGAAGAAGAGGTCTACATAGAACAACCTGATGGTTTTGCTTTGACATAGGACAAGGAAATGCTATGAAAGCTACAAAAGGAATTATATGGACTCAAACAAGCACCAAGGGCATGGTATGAAAGGTTACATTCCTATATTATTAAGATTAGTTTTAATAGAACAAGTGATGATAGTAATATGTACGTAAAATTTGAAGGAGATAAGTTGTTGATAGTTGAAGTGTTTGTTGATGATATAATCTTTGGAGGAAATGATGAGATGAGTTTAGCATTTTCTGAAGACACGAAGAAGGAATTTGAAACCTTGATGATTTGGGAGATCAAGTTTTTTATTGGATTGCAATTTTTACAACTAAAGAATGGTATATATATATATCAGTCAATCCAAATATGTGAAAGAAGTACTCAATATTTTTGGTATGGATGAATCCAAATTGGTTGGTACCCCCATGGTAACAATATGTAAAATTTCTAAGGATGATTAATCTAATATTATAGATGCTACCTTGTGCAGGTATATGATCGGCAAGTTGCATTATGTTTCTCATAATAGACCTGATATTGCTCAAGTGGTTGGAATAGTGGCCAGATTTCAATCAAATCCCAAGGAATATCATATGATTGCAGTCAAAAGGATATTCAAGTATGTGAAAGGGACACTTGACTATGGTCTATGGTATGCTCATGATGGTGATTTTTCTTTTAGTGTATTTAATGATGAAGATTGAGCAAGAAATATCGATGATAGAAAGAGAAGAATTAATGTGCATTCTTTCTAGGTAAAAGGCTTGTTTCTTGGACAAGAAAGAAGCATAATTATATCTCACAATCTAAAGTAGAAGCAAAATATGTAGTAGCGGCCATAAATTGTACACAAATTACATGGATGAAGCAGTTTCTTATAGGTATCAAAGAAAAGGTGACTGGACCGGTAACTATTTATTGTGACAATACAAGTGTAATAAATATTTTCAAGAATCTCATAATGCATTCCAAGACTAAGCACATTGTAATTAAGTATCACTTTATGAGAGAGCAAGTGCAAGAGAAAGAGGTGAAGTTGGAATATGTACCAACAAAGCAGAAGATAAAAAATATCTTTACAAAACCACTACCTAAGGGTACTTTTGAGTACCTTAGAAGTTATCTAGGGGTTGTACCCCTACCTGAGCACAAATAAGATGTTGTTGAAAAATCAATCGAGTGGATTTATTTCCATATCTTTCACTGTGGGTTGATGTTAAGTGGACTACTCCTTAGGGGGAGCAGTCAGGAAGAGATGAAGAATGTAGTAGAAGATGAAGACTTAGGCATGTTTCTCCTTTGGAATTGTTGTCAAAGGGGGAGAAGAACTAGTAATGGGGAGAAGAGTAAAGAAGATCAAGAGAAGACTAGATGAAGGACCAGTTGAAGGAACATGGGTAGAAGATTATCAAAAAGAGATTATTTATCTAGATTATTAAAGAGAGAGTATTTATTTGCTTGGTATTTTTGGTGTTGTCATAAATTCCAAAGGGGGAGAATGTTGGCATAATTGATGTAGAGATAAGTCAAGTGTGCTATGGTATGAGTTTGATGCAGATATGATGATAGGTTGATTAGTTATGATGTTTTCATTGATCTCAACTTAGTTATTGTTGGTTGATAGTGTACATGCTATGTTGATGTATGTTCAAGAGGTTGGATCTATAGTTCTGGTAATAGTTAGAGTGTGTGATCATAATGGAAGTCCATTTGATGTCTCTAGATGATATATTTATGACCACACATGTTTATCATATGTATGTTGTGACTTATGATTGATTGAAGGAAGAACAAGATGAAGTCAAGGAGGAATGATTTGATGATTGTGTCAAATATTTTTGGATTTAGGTGTTGCGATTCAGGATGTATTATCTTGACTATGTTATGGGGTTGTTGGTGTGACCACATCATGATTGGTGACTAGAAGATAGAGTTGCAATAGGCAGAAGATCACTTAGTGAAAGGCAAACGAAGTTCTTAGAAAAATCAATCATATCCTTAACTAGTGATGTTGCACCATGTTGCAATATGTGGTTATGTGTTGTAAGGATCATAGTGACATGGCATATTGATGTGGAATGATGAGTTGTCTTTTTCATGATTGTATTGATCAAATTTATTGGAATTGTGCAAGAACATTAGAGAGTGTGTGGTGGTTTGAATTTTCTTTGCCAAATTGATTGTGTGATGGATCTAGAGGCTGACATGGATTTGAAATAGTATTCTTTCATTGGTAATGCATTTTAAGGTTTAAGGATTGAGCATGAATGTACTATAATGATGAAATTTTAATGTATTAGGTCATTGGTCAACCTAGTTAGTGAAAACATATTTATATCATTTGTGACGTATTATGAGAGTGTGGAGGAGAAAGATCACAAGAGAATGTGTGAAATTATAGGGTTTGATGTTCTACATGTGAATTAGAGATAAATCTTGAGCTAGATTTGTACTAGCAGAGGATAAGTTTTATTTTCTCAGATATTTCACTTGTTGATTCGTAATAGTTTCTATAAGAAAATCCCTTAATCAGATAGACTCTAACATATCTTATTTGTAAATCCTTTAACCAGGTGACTCTTTAACTAGGGTTTGAAATCCCTTAAACTAACAGGGTAAAGCTCCTAACAGGACTAGAGGTAAATCCCTAAACTAGGTATTTTGTAAGCTTTTAACAGGGCTAATCTCTTAACCGAGCGTACTTCAAAAGAGTGCAAAATTATTTGTGGGTGACATCCCTACACGTGGTTTTTCCAAGTTGGATTTTCATGAGAAAAGTACTAGTGTTATCGTGTTGCATGGTTGTGGATGTTTATCTTCATTAGTTTGTTTATGCATGCAATGGATGTTAATTGATAGAAGTTGTTGAATGGTTTATGAAAAATTTGAATGATTAGATTAATGATTCATCCCCCCTCTTAGTAATCTTGGACCTGATAATACTAACAAGTTGTATTTAGGGCCTTGTATTTATAATTAAAATATCTAAAGTTTTCCCTTTTTTTCCCTAAGTGTTCTATCATTTGTAATCATATGCCATAATCAGTTCACCTCATTGTTGTCATTTCACCATTGTTCAAGTTCTTGTTCTTGATTTTTGGCCATTGAACTTGCCCTATCTAGAGCTCTTTGTTTGGTTCTACCTATCAATTTCACCACCCCATAATTGAAACCTTCAGAGTGAAGTATATTTATAATTGGATTTACGGTCCTTTGTTTCTAGAATCCTGCACCCAAAGCTGGACTTGACCTCACAACTCATCCCCGTGATAAAGAATACAATTGCAATGGGATTTTGGACTTTTCAGTATGAGATTCCCATACCCATTCTACCTATTAAAATATGGAGGCTCATTAATAGATCCCCAATCCAATATATCTCTAGCCTCATTTTTTTGCAATCTCTTCAATAAAATAGATGTCTTCGGACATTCCATCCCGATATTCCATTCCCAATTGTCCCTCATTTTTTTAGGGAGGCTCAAAATTAGATCCATGGACCCTAATTATTAGGGTATATTTTTATTTAAAATACTTTATTTCATGTTTGCATAATATTGATTAAGTGTTTCTTTCTCTTGTAAGATAATATTTTAATACAATGACATCCTTATCTCAAGCACCTAAGGTGTAACCAAGGTCAGAATCTCCAGCCCCATTTGGAAATAGATCTAAGGTAGAAATACAAATGGAAAAGACCCCCTGTAACCATGAAATAAACCTATTAGGGGCATGTCAGGATCTCCAAGCTAGAGAGCAAGGTGCAGGATATCATAAATACTAACATTAGCGATATAGATTTCAAAGCTATCAAAGCCGTCGTAGAGAATCCACCTCCTAAATCATGCTTTTAAAAGGAGCTCAATGATTTCAGACTAATTTAGGTAGCTTCCTTCCCCCAATCATTTCAATCTATAGAGTTGATTTGGAACCTAGCCTACAATTATTTCGAGGCAACAAGGAGGTGCACCTAGCTACAAAATAAAGATATTACATGTTTCAACACTGATGAAATCCATGTCATCCTTCTCCTCCTAAATAAATGAAAGTTGGAGGCCTTGACTGAAGATACAACATCGATCAAGTATCTAAAGCATGAAATAAATATTAAAAATATACCTAAAGGACAACTAGCTCATTCACCCACAAAAAGATGGAGTTAAAATGGCCAACACATTCCCACGTGTTGACTCCCTCTTACCCATCCAAGGAATGATAAAAATGTTGAGCTGCATCTTAGGAAATATTTATGTGAAGAACTACTATCCCTAGATGTATTAATTCATTACCATAATCTTTAGTGGCACCACTGGTTTTTACTCGGCCCACATTATTTCAAACAATTTGAACAGGAAGTTCCTCACCATCAAAGACTCCAAGAAGTTCTCCATGACATCATACATCATTTAGATGGTGGGAAAACCAAAGGGTAGTGATAGGCTAGAGAAATATGAGACCTGGGGAGATAGACCCACTGATTCTCTCCCTTAGGATCACTACTCGCAGTTACAGTTGGACAGGTTCATCATAGATTTTTGTTGTGTCAATGATGCATTTGTATACAATAAAATAATAAGACTCATAGGGGTTGTAGGATACCACCTTTCTAAGGAGGTGACGACCCTATCTAAAAAGTGGGGGTGTAGGTTTTTGTAGTTCCAAACCCACACATATATTAGAGTAGCCGGTTTCACCAAGAGGCCCTTCCTCCTCCCTTGGTATTGTACAAATAGAATGATTTTGTTAGAATTTTACTAGAAAAATTAGAGACTTAGGCATTGATGATGAATACAAATAAGACCAGAGTCAGATTCCCCTTCTCTTATGGGAACTACAAGTGCTCCTATCTTACCACTACCAAAGAATCCAAAACAGAGTTAGAGGGCCCTAGCCTCCAGAAATTTGATCTAGAGTGAGAATTCTATGAGCCCTAGATAAAAATAAAGAATTTTCTCCCCAATGCATACAAAGGATACTCACTTCATATTGAGGATTTTTTGGAATGATGCTAGGAAAATTTTGAGCGACATTAACGCCACTACCAGAAACTAAATATCGAGCAGATGAGAGACTTCAACCACTAGACATTTTCAAAGAACTTTCATGGATACAAAGCCCATCCTAGACTCGACACTTGAATAAGATAAGATAGCAAACAATGCCTCCTGACTATAAAGTGGGATGAACAAGAGGATTTCAATATAATGACCAATTAGTAGGGTAGTAATCTCCATGAGTAATAAGGTCTTTGATAGTCTTCTCCCTAAGGGGATCCAAAAGAAAAAAGAAAAGAATAAACAACCCTCTCAACAATATGAGAGGTGAGATAAGAATAAATAGGGATCATCTTCTAGAAAAATAGATCCCCTTGGGTGTGGCCCCAAAGAAGTTTTGTTAGAAGAGTTAGGGAAAGAGATGCATAACATACAAAATTTGGCATCTCTAGTATAATAGGGTGTCTCTTTTGGGTTTTCCATGAAACCTCCAATGTGTGATGCCCCATCTCAAGAAACAACAAGTTCAAATTCCCTTTGGGAATAATGCCAATAAATATGAACAAGGAGGAAGCTCTCCCTTTCGATGAATCCATCCCACTTTAGTGCTCCCAGCTCAACATCTTTGAATCAAGAAAGAAGAAACAAGCAAGTACTAACCTCCCAGACCTCCAAGAGCAGGTCCCTTTTGAAGAAACAAAACCTCCACCAATAGTTGAACCCATAATAGAGAAGGTCTAAGACTTTCTAGACCATGACACTATGGCCTTTGAAGACCCAAACATGGTCAATCGCGAAGGACTAGGACATCCTCTTTAAAGCATTAGAAGAAGTAGAAAAATAAAAGGTCAAAGATGAGAGAGTCTAAAAGGAGGAGGCCAAGGAAGAGGAAGATGCTTTCCTGGAAGAATAAAGATGCACCATAGAACAAGCCACCAAGGACCAACAAGAGCTTGAGGAATGGGTGAGACAAGAAGAGGCCCATCTCAAAATAGAAGATCTTTGCCAACACATAGATAAGTTATTTTGAGAGTCGAAAGAGGCTGAGGAGACCCAAAAATAAATATAAGTAGAAGAAGAAAGACAATTCTTAGTGGAGGAAAATAAGAAGGCAATGGAGTAAGACCATAAATAGAAAGAAAAGGAAGACGCTCGCTGCAAATCTACCAAGGCTGTGAAGAAAAGAAGGGAAGAGGAGCTTGCCTATAAAAAGGAGGAAGAAGAAAAAGGATGAATGGAAGAACAAGCCCATGCACATGAAAAAAAAACCTTGGGAAGAAACCATACCCCCATAGCCTAATATTCCTCCCCAACAAGATCCCCAATAGATAGGTACAATGAATCCTAGGAACCCTCTTCCCAAACAAACACAAGATCAAGGAGGTACAATGTTTTCCTCCCAAGACACTATAGAGATAGGGGTCACCGCTCTACCTCCACCATAATGGTTGATGGTGGGTATTAAGAGCATTAGGGACACATAAAATTTGATGTTCATTTTGGTCATTACTATAGGTCTAAGTGTCTAAATAGACCCTTGAAACTTAAAATTTGGCTAAGAGTAAAACCCCCTTTGTCGCCCTTTGTTTGCTTTGTTATATTTGGATGTTGACCATTTTGATTGGTAAAAATCACTAATAGAGGGGTCCATGTCATTAAGTAACCAATCCCTTATCCTATGTCCCTTTTATAATTTACTGGATTAGGTAGTAGTTTTCATTATGTCATGTTCCCACATCGTGTATTTTCAAGCATCAACAATAGTCACAAATTGGCAAGGTAATCCTTCTAGTAATGTATCCCTTACCTCGTGTTATCATGGTGTGAAACTTAATAATGGAATGTTTGGAGTGGATGTGAAGAGTTTAGAAAAAAAGAGAATTAATAAAGTTACCTCACGTTCCCTCTTGATAAAAGTGTTTTCAAGGTTTGAAGGTGTGAAAGTGTGTGGGGGAAATGAAAAGCATTTGTCTCACAAGGTAATATGAATCCCGGGTCTCTGTTAAGCATTAACAAATAAAAGACATAGAAGAGTGGGGGAAAAGAAAAGGTAAAGAGACTTTGTTAACCCACTTTCTTGTTGTCTGTACCAAGATTTTTGCATTGGCATAGTAGATGTGCGGGGTGTCCCTTACCAAGTACTAATTCACACCCCGAGTTCCTATGGATGAAAATGGTAAGTGAAGGATTTTGTAGCAGATGTGTAGGGTGAGTTTCAAAGCAAAATCTTGTGTGGCATAATATGAACCTTGTGTCTTTGTGAGGGAAGATGAAATAAATGTAGAAGTAAAGAGGGCCTGCAAGGCATGATTATTTTGATTGTACAAATTCCATGGTGGAGGTCAGAGATAGTCATACCATCCAATCAGTACCAGTGGAATTCAATTGATGACCAGTTTTCAAAGGTGATCATGACTACTTCCTCGAGGATATTTTCCATTAAAGTGCAAGTAATAAAGAAAAATAAAGAAGAATGCGACATAAATTTTGACTTGAGAGATCATTTTTATATTTAGCTAGACAAGTTTATTAAGGAAAACTGTTGAGAGAAGTGATTCCAGTGAAGGTTGAAGTTTGCAGAAGCATCCTAGTGACCTCTGACATGTTCTTGAATAGTAAGTTTTTTGTATCTTCCTCTCTATATTTGCATATGTGAAATTTTCTTTTCTTCCAGAAGGGTAATGCATTTTTCATTTTCATCCCTTAGGGTTTATCATACGTGTATAATTATCCTACCCAAAATGCTTAGAAAGGTGATTACTATTGAGAGTTTCTCAGGGAGAGGAAGGGGAAAAAAAACCATGAAGGGAAGAAAGACCAAATCTCAACCTTAGGTAGTGGTAGTTTAAGAAGATTTAGAACCCTCTCAACCCACAAAGCCATCATAGCTCACAAAACCTCCACAAGCGTAGTAACCAGAACAACCAAAATATCAAGGGGCATGAGATATTATTATTGAACAATGAATTAAATATAAAATTCAAAGGAAGAGGAAGAATGAATTATGGGATTCATTCACACCAAAAGAGAAAAAACCTAGGGCATATAGGAAGAAGAAGGAAAATAAGAAAGTTGGTCAACTTGTGAATATCCAACATCATGTGGTATCATAAGAATTGGTGGTGCCAGAGGTTTTCATTGAGGTAGATTTGATAAGACACCTAGCAGTCAAGTATGACTCTCCATCTAGGACGGTCCAAACTACTTCTAATCATGTGCTCTTGGATGTTAGTGTTTCTGCAATCAACCAATGATTTGGGTTAACCAGGCATGCATTGGTGGAGATTTCACAAGAGAGGTTTGAGGTAGACTATAAAAAGAAGAAGACAACCTACAGGTTGAGGAAGATTCCCCTTTTTAGAGTTAAAGACTATAATTTTGATCATATCCCAATTCCACCTTTTGACAAGGATCCTTTTGAGATGAAGAAATTTGAATTTTATTTCAAATTGACCTATTATGCACTTTGGCAAGTTCTAGGAGTCTATGCAGCTGGTAGAGTTCTAGTGTGGATTATGTTAATAGCCATGAGAATAAAACATAAGTATGTAAATGTTGAGTATGAATTTTCCTCATAAATGTCTAAGAAGATTCATGAAGGCCTCACATAAGTCAAGTAGAATGTAGCAAAGGTAAAGTTCATGCACCCTTCATTACTGTGTTAGCTAATATTATTTAACATAAATATGAGTGGTCAAGAGAAATAGGACATATATTTTTTAGATAAAGAGGTAGAGATTCCTTGGTCTAGAGATGGTGTTATTTGTGGGATCAAACCAACCCCATAGCTAACTACTTAGTTTTTCACCAGCATTTTGTTATGAAAGTCTGTGGGTGGTTGAGTGTTGCAATGGAAAGGATATCTCTCAAGATCATGGAAGCAATAAGAGAAAAGGATATTAGGATGGATGAGATTGGGAGGTTTAATTATGAATATTTGTTCTTTTTTCTCAAAATACACATTTTTCAATGTATATGGATACCCCCAACCTCCCCATCAACTCCCATATCATGTGTCTCCAAGATTGGCATTTCTTGAGTTAATATGGAAATTTATTTGGATGTAGGAAATGTATTCGGAAGGAGAAAGGAAGGGATCTTTCCTTCCAAAACTTATTAGATTTTTAGACTTTGGTATTGCGAATGAAGCCTTGCAAGAAGTGTAAAATTATATCATTACATGGCATGCCTTCAATTTTGGAGAGAAGATAAACTATGACCCTAAGCACTTCATGCATTGGATGAAGGGTGACCATCTCAAGTAGGGATCCTACTTGCATGAATTAGATCAAAATGATTATGTCATCAGATTGTATGGACTTTTCTTTAGTCACCTAGAACATAAAGAAGTGGGAAATCCTTTTCAGGATTGAGGATGAGATGAGGAGAAGATACCTAGGTTTTACTACCTTCTACCCACATGGGAAGCATGTGGTCAAAATAATAGAGGTGATTTTGAATAATTTTGAAAAAAATTACTAGGGAGGGCTAAAATTGAGATAAAGTATCCTTAGAATGTGCTTGAATCTAGTGCAATTGTAGGCACATAATTGATTCTTTATGATGTATCTTAGGTTAGTGAAGATGAGAAGTAGATGATCATTATACTGGTAAAGTTCAACATGAACAAAGAGAAGGTTGAGCAGACTTTGGCTTCACCTCCTAGAGAATGGTCACCCAATGTGGATCCAAATGATAGATTGGATCAAGAAGATGATGATGAACCCTTTGGGGATGAAGAGAAAGATGAGAGGGCTTTAACTTCCCAGATATTTATTGTGGATGACAATTTTGTGAACAAACTAGAATTCAAGGCCTTATAGTGAAAGGTGAGAGGTCCATAAGAAGGAATACTATAAAGTAAAAATTTGGATGACATTGAATTGAGCCATCTAAGTCCTGATGAGGCTAGGAAGATTGTGAAAGAGAGTGCAATTTTGTTGATCCTTGGTTGGAACTTAGAAGTATTCCTATTAGACCAGATTAGGTAACAACCAGATCCCATGTTTTGTTTTGAATTTGAGAAGGATGGTGGATTTATTAGTTTAGGTTATCATCCAACCTTGAAGGCTTTTGTACAATGGGTTAAATCCCCAAGCACAAATAGACCCCAACTATTGATTGGTGTAGAAGAAAGAGGAGGGGATGGTGTCATTATTGGAACCTTGAGAGATACAACAATAGTAGAAGAAACCACTCACAAAATACATGATTCCATGCTTACTAGGGATGACTTTAAACTTCAAGAAAGACAATTATCGACATACTAGGAAGAAATAAATGAGATGCATGCTTCTTACACAAAATATTTAATTTGAATGCACAGTTAAGGAAGGCGTTGGAAAATGGAAATTTAGAACTTTAGGATTCATTGAGGCAGGGAGAATCATCTTTTATAAATTAGGAGGTTGCAAATTTGAGATCATAACTACTAGAGGTTAATGCCAAGTTTGAGGAGAAAGAAAATGAGTTGGCACAAGCAAGGCTTGTGGCCAAAGACAAAGTTAAGACAATGCTTTGGGGAACCCTTTATCACTTGTTAAAAGGCATTTTGGATAATTTTTTAGATGTATATTTATCTTTTTCCACTATCTTTGAAACTGCAAATAGGTGTGAATGTTTCTTAAAGGATCTTGAAGAGTTGAGTCAGACTATGAAGTTCGTGCAAAGAGAAATTAATGACCTCAAAACTATAGCCAAGTCTATAATAAAATTTCCCAAACAGATTAAATATTTATGGAATAATGTGATATGTTGATGGATGAAGTACATTATTTGGAGGGGAAGGTGGGAATAATGAGGGATAAAATTAGATTGTTTAAGGAATTAAAACACTAGACAATCCCTCCTCTTTTCAAAGAAGATTCTATGTTGAAAGAGTTTGATGATTGGATGAAGGAATATGAGAATATTGTTGATGTGGTTATCAAAAAATGGGGAATGGTAACTACCTCATAGAAACAATGTACTACGAGGCCATTAATAAGTTTATCTCCATTGATAATGTATTTGCTAAGTTCATTTGTGATGTCAAGGTGATTATAGATAGAAAGTGTAAACAATATGATGATAGGGTGGAAGACATCAAGGCATTCAATTAGCCTACTGGGCTTATAGTTAATTCTTGGTTTATTAAGTATTTTAAGAAGGATGTGGTGGACCTAGATGAAGAAAAAGAGAAGGAATAACAAGAATAGTGTCATATCCAAGTACAAAGCATAAATGTTTGAATATGAGTCACAAGTTTTTAGTCATGACCAACTGGCATAACAAGAAATTTTTGTAATAATTAAAATCCTGCACAATCTTTTTGGCATGCTCCTCAATTTTTTTCTTCACACTACTTTGTGCACCATTTTTGCCCTACCATCACAACTAATGTTCATTTGGTATGCATTGTTCAATGTGCTATAAGTTGGTTTTCTATGCAAGATCTTTTGCAGAAAAGGTGGAGGATTTTTTCATTTTATTAAGGGTAGAAAGGATGCCTTTGGCATATTCTATTATAAATCAATTGATTTTTGGCATGTGTCATCAACTAGGGGCTTATTTTGCTCCCTATTCTTATAAAGGGAATCATGGTTGATACACAAATGGTTTTGAAATTTGGGTAATTTTGTACTTGACGTTGCTTATATAAATAGAGAATAGTTTATATCAATAAAGTCATATGTTTTAAATATTGTGAATCATGTATTGAAATAACTTAATAAAAATTACAACACATGTCTCCTATCTTATTATGTCATAGTTGTATGAATTTTTCTGTCAATGATAGATTAATTTGTCTTCATAATTTTACATTGTGAATGTGTATTCTGGTGGTCAAAGTTTCTTTCAAGGAAAGAATTATAAAACTTACTATCGATTGCATGAATTATCTCAGAATGGCGATGATTTTGGTTAAGCATGATATGTTAGGCTTTAGAATTTAGAAAATATAGGTGACCTGATTATAGTTGGATTAGTTTTTGACTATGTCCCAATGAATTAAGGCATTGGTCTTAATCTCTTTGAGTTTCAGTAACCACAAATCAAAGTCTATTTTTTTTAGTTTAGTTTTATTTCTTTTCATGTCAAAGTTTATTTCTTCGTATTTATGAGAAAGTGATGCAAAGGATAATATGTGAAAATAGAGCCAATTTAAGCATATAAAATGCATATTTTGGTTATCCAGTCTAAGAAACTATCTGTTAATAGAAATATTT
Organism: Chamaecyparis obtusa; assembly: GCA_027943335.1. NCBI lineage: Eukaryota > Viridiplantae > Streptophyta > Pinopsida > Cupressales > Cupressaceae > Chamaecyparis > Chamaecyparis obtusa. The sequence continues at coordinate 799,118 of BSBK01000235.1, read as the reverse complement.
GATAACAAAGTCTTAAGGTCCTATTTAAGGTTGCTAAGGTTAACCCACCTTGGTTTTATAGAGCCCAAACTGAAGGAAATATTCCTTATTTCTAAGGAATTCTCAAGCAATTATCCACTGAAATGAGATGATTGACCATAGGTGAAGGCTAATTCTTAGACTCATCTTAGACATCAGTTGGAAACACCAAAACAAAGGAAGCAACTGAAAGAATATAAAGTGCCCTCGCTATAAGAAATAATGGTTGGACTCATGGTCCCAAAGAAGGCCAAAAAGTCCTGCACCATTTTTGCTACTAGGAGAAATGACAAGGGAGAAATGGTGGCTAAAATTTGTACACTACCTCTCAAGAAATATGCATCTGAGGTCACTCTTGAAAATTACCAGACCACCGAGATCAATCATAGGAAAATAAATAAGTGGAGTGAACTCAATAACCTTGATGATGCCAATAGAATAGTGTGAGAGAGGATTGAAAGGCAATATAAGAAAAATAAGGAATTGAAGGCCACAATGGCCCAAAATAGGAAAGTTTTTTGGTAGTTATCTACTCCCATTTCCTTGTAGATGCCTGAAGAATCTTCCCCAGATTCAGTTCCATGGGCCGAGATGGATTCATTAAGGAAAATGAAGAAGAAAGCACTTGTACCATACCAATGGGTCTCCAACCAAGTGGAGATGGTCTACTCCTTTCTTACGGAGTCCAATCTAGTGTATTTTGAAGCCATGAAATCTCATCAAATTTCTTTGGAAGAAATTATTGAATGAGAGGCCGATATCACCTGACACAACAAGCAACATAAGGGTCTAAAGAAAGTGTCTGGTCTCAGTGAAGAAGAGTTGAATGAGACTGACATCCTCAAAGATGAGATTTCAGAGTTCCTAGATGTTAGTGCCTAAAAGCTTGGATTCAAGCTAGATGTTTTGGATATGGCTTGCAAGATGGTCATTCATCTCCCCCTGTTGATTTAGAAGCATATTGCTAAGTATTTAGACTATGCACAGGAGGTGACAATTCTCCACCTCGACAATATAGATGGGCTCACACCCTTAGATTCTTTATTCAATAGTTTTGATGAACAAATAGAGAAGAATTTTGCCCCCTCCTAAGATTTTGAGAAGAAGGTAATGGATGAACGTACCGAACTTATCATAGATACTCACAAGGTACATAAGATAAAAAATTAGATGTGCAAACATGAAAATGAGGCTAAGGAAGCCCTCAAGGAGGCCAAGCTCTAGATTTAGTGGGTTGACAAACTTGACAAAGGGAATATTGATGATTGCATCAAAACATTTGATAAGTAAATAGTAGAGCCAACCTTAGGGTGACGGATCCTTACGTCCCCCCATTCTTTACTCTTTATTTATTAGGGTTCAAAGGACTCTGGGATCATTAATCCAACATATTCTAGAACTCCCAACATTCTTTTTTTTTTCATTCTTTTTGGATGCCGACATTAGAGCCTACTCACCTAGGGATGAAAAACAACCATGTACACAATAAATTTTACACTCTGTAGTATAGAGGAATGGATGTACATGTACTTATATTAGAGATGTGATAGGTGACGTGGGTGTTCCATAGGTGTTACCTACTTTGTGTGTTGGGTGTTGCTCTTTTATTTATGGTAGGGTATATGTAGTTGAGGTTCAGATAGTCTGTCGATCTAGCATTAATTTGACAAGTCCTAGGGTTAGACAAAGTACACTTGACAACCAAATACTTGCACACTAGTGGATATTCCCTTGGGATATAGATTTTTAGATTCCCCTTCTATTATCCCCTCTTCTTCTTTCTCTCATTTTCAAAATTGTAAATAATTATACACATTGTACATAAATGTAAATATTGTAAAATATTAGTAGATAGGTTGTACAGGGTGGAACCCCTATAAATGTATAGTTTTGGACCATTTCAAGGGTCCAAAAAATTGATGATTTTGAGGTACCATAGCAATAAAAGTTAGTTTTTCTGATCTCATACTCTTAGCATTTAGCTTTTACTTTCATGATCCCTTGGAGATTTGTATGCATGAACAAATGATGGTTGTACTTTATTATTGATAATCAAAGGAAAATAAAATGTTTCTTTGTTATTCTGATCTCTATTTAGTTTTTGGTAAATAATGTATCATTTTATTTCTATTTTGTCCTTTACTTAGGAATGTTAATTACTTTGACGTTAAATTAAATGTATGTTTTAATGAGAATGAATCTATCTTCTCTCTCATATATTGATTAATGATCATGTATATTGGTATTTTATTGTTTATATCAAGTAAAGTTTGATGGTTTAATGGGTCAAATGATTGTAAGTAGATTCATGCTTTTCTAACTCTATCCTATCTTTTGAAGTTTCTTTTTAAGCTTGACCTAATGATCATTTGTAGGAGACCTTATGTATATTAGAACCTTCCCAAAACTAGTAGGCCCCTTGAAAAAATAGTTACATGCCCAACTAAGTTATCCCAACACCTTTGTGACCCGATAACCATGTGCCTGGGAGGAAGGGGAACTATTCTCCCCTCTCCTCTTTTAGGTGGAGTTGGTTGATTAGCCTATGCATATGGTTCATCTCAAACACTATTGAAAAACTTGCACAAGAGTTGCCTCAACCAAAGCTAGAGCTAGAAGGAGGGCCTCAAGGCTCTGACTTACTACCCACTATTCTGCTATGAGAAATCCCCATTTCCATGAAATTAGATGCTTCAGGTTGTTCTCACTGCTTAGATTTGAGAGAATCCTTAGGTTTACCCTGAACAAAGTAGAGATTTTAGAGCTAGGACCTCCTATCCAAGATAAGAGAGCCACCAAGAAAGGAAAGGTTTCAAACTCTAGTCCAAATCCTAATCCCCAACCTAGTACCTCATCCTAGCTAAGTGCGAGAGTCACCACATCATGCACCTAGTCTACCATCGCACCTACAAAAATGTCTTATTTTAACCAAAATCATTCCCCCTTAGGAGCGGTTGTGGGTAGAATCCACAACCTTCTGTGGAATCCTGAGAAAATATGCCCAAAATACAAACATAATGGTTTTCAAACCAGAGAAGAACACTTACAATATGTTAAGGATTCCTTTTCTTTCCACCAGATTGAGTATAAGGATTTCATCTATAGGATTTCCCCTACTCTTTGGGGAAAATGAGTTTTATTGGTACCTTTCCCTTCCTACCAACTCAATCCATAGTTGGGAGGAGATGAAAAATGCTTTCCTCATGTAGTTTTAAGTCTATGTTGACCACACAATCCTATATAATCAGTTTGCCTCCCTATAAAAGGATCCCAATGAAACCTTAACAATCTTCAACAACATGTTCTAATGAGCCTACAAATAGTTAGTGGCTCCTTTCACTGCACAAGAGCTGGTGGAAATCTAGACATATCTTAGAGCCCCCAATCTCGTGATCTTTGTCATACTCAAGATAATAACTATGGATACAGATCAATATACCATTTCCAAGTTTTATGCCCTGTCCCTCTAATGAAATCAAGATTTAAATGAAACCCCTTGTGGTATTACACTAGTACATTTGACCTAGTTTTTCTACCAAAATTTTTGACCATGAAATAAAAAGGTTTTGGTTGGTCGGATTATAGAAGGAAAACTTTCATTTTTTTTAATGCATGCCCGTGTTCGTCGAAAGTTTGACCAACACCATGTACATCAAAATTTTGACGAACACAGGCATAACTTAAAAAAAAATATTTCATTTCTCATTTCATTATTACTACGATGAATTTTTTCAAGGGATTGCAGTGCGCGAAACCTCATCAGCCAGGGCAGATTCAAAACTGTGTATAGGGGTTGCAATTTTTATCTAGACTTGGGCCTTTATCTTCAAGCTTGGTTTTGGAAACTTGGCTTTTCCTCTCCTTATCAAATTAAAGCTCATTGAGGTAGGGATTGTGTCGTTATCTCCTCTGTATTATGATAGAATGCTTGCATTTGATCACTTGATTGAATACCATCATGTATTTTGAGGGCACATCTTACTGTGATCATTACTCCATGCTCTATTGTGTCCATGGCATTGAGTTCATTTCTTTGGATGATTTGATTATGACATTTACATCTAGATTCTCACTATTTTATTATGATCTAAGTCATCATGTTATGTTTATTTTCTGTTACTACAGCTTGTAAGCCTGATCTGCATCTTTGATTTTATCACACTTGCTGTGTTAGTGAACTAGGGCATCATTGGTGACATATTTCCTTCTCTGCTATGCTAACTAGTGTCCACCATTATTTTAAATGGCATATGCCCTTGGCTCGTGCTCTTTATATTACCACTATTATTACATCTTTCCATTTTTTTTTGAAAAAAAAACCTCCACAGTGATGTTTGGATATGATTTCCCGTTCAAACTGAGTGAGATGCTGATGTCAAATGTGCAATTTGTGTGTGTGAAAATTGTACCTGATCTGTAGACACAACACTTCAGTAAAACGTTAGAGGTTAGCAAAAATTGAAATTGTGCAAAATTGAAATCTAATCTAACCAAGTGATCTACTGCCTTCTAATAGGTGCGAGTATGATGTTCTCAGATTGTTATTGAGATCAGTGACCTTGACGACACCTAAACGAAGGATTTGAATGCAAAACTGATATGAAATATGAATGCAAGGTAATCCATTCTTTTGGTATTTTCTATGCAATAAGATGAAAAATGATATGAATCTATGCTAATATGAAAATTGATCTATGATATGTAAAAACTGATATGCTATGATATGCTAAATGATCTAACAATGATATGAAAAAGAATCTAAATGAATGTAAAAAAAAACAAATTGATCTCACAATAGCCTTGATTCGCAATAAGCTTTGATTCTCCAAATTCCAATTCTCAAAAATAGTTGTGCAATTCGTAGACGACTTTGGCAAAGTAAGCTTGCAAAATTATGAGATGATTTGAGATGAGCCGAAGCCTTAATTTATAGAAATCCAGGGCTTTGGGGGTGCATGAAAAAAAGCCATAAATCACTTAGATTAACTTAGCTTGATTTTTGAGTTATTTGATAATAAAGATAATTTAATTCACAAAAACATGCAAATCATGCAAAAATAGCTTTTTAACTCAAATTAGAGTTTAGATCAGCTTTTTGAACTCCAAAAGGATGTTGAATTCTAAAAAGTCAACACTTTGCATTGATTTTCTAATTTGGAGTTTAACTATTTCTTTTGAATGTGCATAATAATTATGAATTAATTAAATAAATAAAGTGATTTATGCTCAACTTAATTGATTTTTGAAATTAAATAATTGATTTATGGGTTAATCAATCATTTAATCAAATTTTTATTCAAAAATAATATCATTAAATATGACAACTTGCTTTTATTAATTTAATCAATTAATAATAGGAATTTTGATTTATTGTCAAATTTAAATAATAATATTTAGGAATAAATATAATTAAATTCAATTAAATAATTAAGTGGCAGAATTAAATCTAATTAATTAAATATTTAGAATATTTAATTAATCAAACTTTAGGATAAATTAGATTTATCGCCAAATAATCATTAAATTAAAGATAATTATGATAATTAGGAATATTACTAGGAATATTCCTTGATGCAGAATTTAAGATAATCAATTAGGATTCGATGATGTTTAGATGTGCCTTAGATTAGGACTTTGATGTCGATTTCGTTCGAATTGTTGATATAGGAGATTAATGAACTTATAGCCCATTTTTGGGGTATTACACAATTATCTCCCAACAAAGTGCAATTAGATTTATCCAAATATTTTTCCACTTTGTCTACCCTTTCCTATCATATAAGTGCCTGCTAATACATCACAGTCTATGGTCAAGGAAACCTTAGTGAATTACATTGAATCATATATGAAACTAACCACTATCATTGAGTAGCATAGGTAATGATATGAAAATACTTTAACATCCAATATAATTCTTCTATTAACTACAATGTTGAATCTGAAGGCACATGACTCATGCGGTCAAACACATTCCCAATAAGTAGGAGATGATAGCAGCATAAATTAGGATGTATGAATGTTCTCCCTTGAATCAATCCATCTGATGGGGTATCGATGGATTGTATGTTACCTCAGTTCCCTGTCAATGAAATGAAACCTCACTATAGAGTCATATACATAAGTTTGATGCATCCGATGCTGGTCATGGTCTGTATACAACAATGTATTTCTTTAGATTATAATGCGAAACCCCCTTAAGTGACCCAAATAGTGCCAGTGTATTTGTGATTGAAAGGTTCCTTGACAAGATGTGGTGGATAGTATTATTTGCCAAATATTGATTCTTTCTTGTCTAATCTCTAATAGTTGATTATGAATTCAAGTTGCCATGATATAGATCATCTCATATGGAAATTACTAAGCTCCTCCTATCCAAAATCACCATTGAATGTTCTTCCTTGAATCAATCCATCTGATGGGGCATTGATGGATTGTATGTTACCTCAGTTCCCCATCAATGAAATGAAACCTCACTATAGAGTCATATACATAAGTTTGATGCATCCGATGCTGGTCATGGTCTGTATACAACAATGTATTTCTCTAGATGATAATGCCACACCCCCTTAAGTGACCCAAACATTGTCAGTGTATCTATGATTGAAAGGTTCCTTGACAAGATGTGGCGGATAGTATTGTTTGCTGAGTATAGATTCTTTCTTGTCTAATCTGGCAAAGCTAAATATGAATTCAAGTTGCCATGATATAGATCATCTCATATGGCAGTTACTAAGCTCCTCCTATCCAAAATCACCGTTGACTATTGTGGTGTCACTGCAGTTCTAGAGATATTAAATCAACATCCTTAAGTTTATTTGTTGATTCTCCGTATCAATTCTCATTCCCTTTATACCTTTACTTTCTAAAATTTGTGCCTTTTGGAAGAGTCATGACTCAAACTCCACTAGAATATTAACCTTGGAATGGTTCTACTTTTTATCCAAGATTTTTTTCCTCAATTTTGTCTTCCTTAGTGCACATGATGGTCTTGTTTTTCTTGTCTTTGAAATGACCTCTTTACAATGCAATGCCATTGGCAATGAATAATTTGTAATGGCACCATTTGCCCTTATTTTGCACATTGAAAAGTTAGAAGTTGTGCCTCTTGGAATGTTCTAGTACTATTAGTAGTAGGACCATTGGTGGCATAGTATCAATTTCAAGTGTTTTTCCTGCATCGCAACCTCACAATTTTATTTATTTCAGCTGTTTGAGTGACAACTTGTCACATACCTTGCCTCTTTGCCTCAGACATGAATGAGGTACGCGTCAACTCTTGTAATGTTGCCTTGAAATTGAAACTATACTTCCATAGCCTAGTATTTCGAGGGCACGTCTTACTGTGATCATTACTCCATGCTCTGTTGTGTCCGTGGAATTGAGTTCATTTCTTTGGATGATTTGGCTATGGAATTTACATCCATAATCTCACTATTTTATTATGAACTAGGGCATCATGTAATGTTTATTTTTTGTCACTACAGCCCATGAGCCTGATTTGCATCTTTGATTTTATCACACTTGTTGTGTTAGTGAACTAGGGCATCATGTTAATGTGTGTTCATTGGATTATCTGGTTATATTGCTTACTTCTTTTAGAACCCGTGATCCTCATGGCATCATTGGTGACACATTTCCTTCTCTGCTATGCTGACTAGTGTCCACCATTGTTTTACATGGCATATGCCCTTGGCTTGTGCTCTTCATATTACCACTATTATTACTTTATTAGAGTATCATTGATTACCCACGAGCTAGGGCATCCATTTATACATTCCATCTATTTTCTTCTCTATTTTGATCATATGACATGCTTCAATGATGACCCACAGGTTTTTCATTGAGGCCGGAAGCCATATGTTGAATAGTGCATAATGTTTTCATTTCCTTGGCTGTGATTGGCACTACTAACCTTCATGGCATGATGATACGACTCAAGTATTATTTCTTTGCAATGCTTTGGCTGTGGCCTCTATCCATCGCAATGAAGAGCGATGTTACAATTATTGGGCAAATAACTCACGAAGTAATCATTTCAAGTTGTGGCTTAACGAGTATAAGAAATGTGCCGATGATGACTAATCCTTGACTATGTTGTCTGGCTGATAAGGATTGTCAATCCTATGAGATACCAATTATCATGCTTCTAGTGAAAGGTCTTTCCTAAATTGATAGTAGAAGTGAAGATCAACTTAAATCATGCACAAATATCTAGGGAAGAGATACAGAAAGGAACTATACATAATGCATTGGAATGTGAAAATTCAATGTGTTCTATTAGTTCTAATGGATCTTCTTGTGAAAACAAGAGAACACCACGGTCTAGTAAAGATAACCATGAGTCGGTATGATTGGATATAAGTTTTGAATCACCATCACACAATGGACTAAAAACCGCTAATCTAGTAAGTATAATCTAAAACAAATTAAATAGATCTCTATTTTACTGGCCAAGCAAAGAAATTGAAGTTCATATGCGATAAGGATAAGGATTGTCAAATAAAAATAAAACAGAGATTCATATTCCAAACTTCATTTTAAAAGTTGATGACAAGATAAAATATAGGCTTATCTTAAGACTCTATTGCTAGAGATGACTAGTGTGGCAGATTTAATGTACAAATGTTTGGACTATCATGCTATGAGAATGACCTCTAATGTGACAGCTATGTAAGATATTGGGAGCATCTTATTAGTGGTGATATCTTCAGCCTGATTGGATGTCGATGGAATTTTTTTTTGAAGCTCCTTATTGAATATGATTCTCTAAATAACAAGTGTTATTATTAAACACTAAACCAACAATTCCCTTCATTTGGCACCATTTCTTAGTTTATTAGTGCAAGAATAGTTGTATGGAACCATTGACACACATAATGAGTGTCATTAATTAATAATATGAGAACCATTGACAACATGAGCAGAGGAACGAACATTCCAGAATTAAACTGACAATACAATAATGAACAACTAGGATGAAATCATCGTCAACAACACAAGATATGCCAAGTAGGAGAGGCACAATGTGATACACTGCCAACAAGATAGAACATGTTCCTTAAACATTAACACTCCTACATACAATACAAAGATGCTCAATATAATCCGTAATAGAATAACTAAAATAAGAGAAACTCCCTTATATGCTGTTATCTAACCTGCTCTGATACCATGTTAAAGTTATGCACAGAAAATAAAGATAAACAACAATAAACAAAAGTAGAAAAAAATAGGTACAAAAGACAATGACTTTATCTTGGGAAAACCCTCCAACTAGAGGGAAAAACCCAGGCACACTAGAAAAATATCTCTTTTATTAATGATAGAAGTTCAAGTACAACACTTTTTCAATTTGATGCAATCACGTATATGTATAGAATTGAGAGACTCTTCATATCACAACCGAAGGTCTCTTCAATTTCCAAAAACAAGTCTCTTCATATTTCCAAATGCATGACTCTTTGCATGTCCCATATCTCTTCATATAATAAAATGCCAAATATTTAGATTGTGACACCTAGCACACATTGAATGCCACATTGTGCTCACTTAAAATGATGGAAATCTCATCATAAATATCTTCTCTAGCTGTTGATGCAATACAAAGGTATTGTCCCAATTTCAATATATAGCAAAATCAGAGATAAAGATCTTTATCGCAGCTACAATCTTCGACATAAAGACCCTATTTTGTTGTTATATCTTGTTGCTTGCTAGTCACATGATATTGGATTTTGAATGATGTATTGAGAGTCAGTGATGTTTCTATATCATATGAGCACTAAGTATGAATATATTAGGTTGATTTTCAAACTTATTACTGCTATATGGATCCACTGGTTACTGACAATTGAGATCCTATTTACTCATGGATGGAAACCACATATATCAATAGCTAGTGAACTAGACATAATTCTTATTTGTTGGACTATGCTTTTCTTTGTTTTGTATCCTTTTAAGAGACCTTAAGTTGAACACTTGTTCATTGGAAACCCTCTTTATGAAGGCCTTGAAGTTGACTAATTCTAGCTCAGGTATAGTTAAATTATCCTTGCTACCCTAGAATGACATCTTTGTTCCAACAATTGATTGTAAACATTTTTTAAGTACTTGAATCTACAATATAACAATAGTGGTGAATGTATGATTATTATAATCATATAATTATATTTTATAAAATTTATGTAATAAATGTAGTAACGATGGTGCGGTGCATTATTGATATAGGCTCGATGGCTCTTATCAATGTGCCAAACTGTCAATGTGGTGGTGGGTAGTGCATGTTGAAGACTTCACGGACACAGAGCAACCCTAGATGACAATTTTGGTTCTGTCCAAATAGAAAAAACATTGCTAATGTGTATATATTTAATGTTTCTAATGTACATACTATTCATTATATTATAAGAACTAATGTAGATTGGGCATCATAGGGAAATAATGGTTGTAGATACTTTAGTTGGGTCGATGACAACTCATCTGCATCTATCCATCCATCTCCACTTATCCACGATGAAGGATTTGAGTGCAAAATGTGTCAGGCCAGGGAAAATGCTGAAAATATATTTTTACGATGCCTTCTCTATATTGTAATTGCATATCTTTGTTGTGACCATATGCAGAGATGAGCTTAGGAATTAGTCAGTTTAGTATTTTCATATTGTAACTAATATTTTAATATGGATATGGCGTAACTTCTCTTTGCCTCAAGTGTGCATATATATGGTTTACATCTTTTTTTACAATAATTCTTCATGTTTATGGATCAAGTGAGCCCCAATCTACTATCAATCACATGATTTAATGTATAGTGTTTTCTTGGTTATTCCATTTGTTCCTTGATACATCAATTTGACCACACCCACTCCACTTCACGTGGATGTCTCACTTCACCTAGGATCAATCCATAATATATTCCTAGTGACACCTGGGTACCTTTTAGGCTTATCATTTCCATTAAGGTTTACATTCAAAATTTGATTACAATAAGATCAATATATGATCAAAAAAATATCATATGACCATGGATATTCTTCTTACATGATTCAATGACCTTTGAAGGCCATTTGGTTTCAACTACACCTAAGGATCCATCAGTGACCTTGGTGCTCTTCATCACTCCTTCCTTTGACGTTGGTGCTCTTGCACCAACTGCTAGCACGAAGGAAGATTTGACATAAAATATATGAAGGCTACTTAGTTTATCTTAGGGATAGAGATAATTTAATTTTAACTTTGGTTGTGTTAAAGGAACTATGTTGACTTTATTTTGTAGTTGTTTCACATGAGAGTTTGTAGATTAATAGGATTTCACATTTTTATGGGAACGTATCATTCAATTGAGCATTAATGCCCATCTATATCTAGTGAGATGAACATAACTCATGTACCTCATGCTAGTGTGCTTGGATACCTTGTATACACTATTTTGCATTAGACTAGACATTATCCAAATAGTGAGTATTTATATAAAGTACTCGAAGATCAAAGGCCCAAGTCCAGAATGCTGAAATTATATAAAGTGCTTGAAGATTGATGGTCCAAGTCTAGAATTGCCCAATTATCCAAAAATAGACATTATCCAAATAGTGAGTATTTATATAAAGTACTATAACACATAGACGGTCCTCCTTTTACACCAATTAATAATAGTGACAACCCTCACAGGTGGTTGGATAATGTCTAGTCTAATCCAAGCACACTAGCATGAGGTACATGAGTTATAAACTCTCATGTTATAACTCTCATGAGTTATAAACTAGCATGAGGTACTTAAGAATCTCTCAATACAATACATATTCCCCCCATATCTTATTCAATTCTTATTTAATTCATTACTACATAAAGATATAATCTTTTTATATAAATATAGACTAATTAAATAATTGAGAGAGTTTGGATCAACATTTGATTATATAAGTCAGACCTAGCATGAGAGAGAGAGAGAGAGAGCTCTTGGCTAGATTGTTCCTAAAAAAAATTATGAAACTGAACTAATTACATGTTTACAACAAAAAACAAATTACAAAACTGAACTTGGTACAATGAGAGATTGGAAAAAGGAAGTGGGAAGGTGAACTTGTGTGGAATGGTTGTGGGAGTGACTTACAAAGTCAGAGAACTCTATTTGATCTTTAAGTAGGACTGATTCCTTGAGTTGATTCCAAGTTTCTTGTTGAATCCTCAAGTTGAGTTGGCCTATTTAAGGTGATAGTAGAGGGCTTTGTAATATCAATAGTCTACAGAATTAGACCTTTATTTTAAATGCATTTAACACAAAAAAAAATTACAAAACTGAACCAATGGTATGTTTACAACAAAGAAATAGAATGATAATAATATGCTAAAAATTATATTCTATTTAATACACGCCAAAGGACCAGTAGGGGAGAGAGAGAGAGAGAGATATCTTTAATACATGCCAAAGGACCAGTAGGAGAGCTCTCTCTCTCTCTCTCTCTCCTACTGATCCTTTGACGTGTATTAAATAGAATATAATTTTTAGCATATTATTATCATTCTATTTCTTTTTTATAAACATACCATTGGTTCAGTTTTGTAATTTTTTTTGTGTGTTAAATGCATTTAAAATAAAGGTCTAATTCTGTAGACTGTTGATGTAGAGCCCTCTACTATCACCTTAAATAGGCCAACTCAACTTGAGGATTCAACAAGAAACTTGGAATTAACTCAAGGAATTAGTCCTACTTAAAGATCAAATAGAGTTCTCAAACTTTGTAAGTCACTCCCACAACCATTCCGCACAAGTTCACCTTCCCACTTCCTTTTTCCAATCTCTCATTACACCAAGTTTAGTTTTGTAATTTGTTTTTTGTTGTAAACATGTCATTGGTTCAGTTTTGTAATTTTTTTTAGGAACAATCTACCCAAGGGCCAGATCAATATTGCTCGCAATCTCATTGCCAAAGTGGCCAAAGACTATGTTAGGGTGATAAAATATGGGGATTCTCTTTACCGCTGCAAATATTTCAAGGTTGCTGCACTTGGATAGATGTGTACCATTGTTAAGAGAATTGGACCGAGTTTGGCTTACCTCAAATAGGTGAGGCAACATATGGAATGGTTTCGGTCTATTGAACCAAATACTGAGACTATTTTGATCTGTGGGTACCCTAATGTTGGCAAGAGTTCTTTTATTAATAAGATTACTAGGGCAGATGTGGATGTGCAACCTTATGCTTTTACTACTAAGTCTTTGTTTGTCGGGCATACTGATTATAAGTACTTGAGGTATCAGGTTATTGATACCCTTGGTATTTTGGACCACCCCTTGGGGCACAGGAACACCATCGAGATGCTCAGTATTATTGCCTTGGCTCATTTGAAGGTGGCTGTTTTGTTTTTCATTGATGTTTTGGGGTCCTGTGGTTATAGTATTGCACAACAAGCAACTCTATTTCACAGCATAAAACCTTTGTTTTCCAATAAGCCTCTTATTGTAGTTTGTAATAAGATTAATTTGCAACCACTAGAGACACTATCGGAGGAGGATGCAAAATTGGTTGCGGAGATGAGATATGAGGCTGGGAAAAATATGGGTGGGTTCTTTGAGAATGAGGAGGGGGGGCGATGATGGTGCACTACTCTCTATGAGTGCTTTGAAGGAAGAAGGGGTGATTGTGGTGAAGAATGCGACATGCGAGAGGTTGTTGGAGCAGAGAGTGGAAATTAGGATGAAGTCAAAGAAGATCAATAGTTGTCTCAATAGGATTCATGTTGCAATGCCCAAGCTGCGAGATGGGAAAGAGAGGCCCCCTTGTATTCCTCAAGCTATTTTGGATGCCAAGGCACGTGTTGCCAAGGAGGCCATAAAGCTAGAGAAGGATATTGAGAATGAAAATGGTGGGGTTGGAGTTTACTCTAAAAGCTTGAAGAAGTGATATATTTTGGTAAATGAAGAGTGGAAAGAAGATGATATTCCTGAGATCATGGATGGACACAATGTTGCAGACTTTATTGATCCAGATATCTTGCAGAGGCTTGAAGAACTAGAGAGGGAAGAAGGGCTTAGGATGGCAGTTGAGGGTGATGAGGATGATGAGATGGGGGAAGTGGAGTTGAATCCTAATGAAAAGGAAGCTCTAGCTTGAATTAGGAAGAAGATGCTTATCGTCGAACACAAATTAAAGAAGAGTACTGCAGAGAGAAGACCTACCATACCAAGGAAGTTTGACAAGAACAAGGAATATGGCTTAAACAGAATGGGAAGACATCTTTCTATCCTGGGCTTGGATCCTTTGACAATTAGCTTGATAATAAATGAAGTAGATGAGAGCTGAGCAATTAGCTTCCCAAGAAAAATCTCATAAATAAACTGCGTGTACCCCAATTCCTATACCCTCTTCGTGTACCCAAAGGATATATTTGAAATAACAAGGGTAAGGCTAAATTTACCCTTGTTGTTTCAAATATATCCTTTGGGTACACACAGAGGGCACAAGAATTGGGGTACACATAGTTCATTTATGGAATTTTTCTTGGGAAGCTAATTGCCCATCTATCATCTACATCATTATTATGAAGCTAATTGTCGAAAGATCCAGGCCCATGCTAGAAAGATGTCTTCTCAAACACATAAAAAGCATGCACATAAACACGACAACTGAGAAACATAAATGTAGATATCACAACAGCTGAGAAACATAAATTTAGGCATCATGGTCACATTTTTTTGGAGACAACATAATTGAGTTTTATACCCAGACAATGAAAATGAACTTCTACTCCTCTGGTTCCAAGTTGACACTGCGGGATCCAAAGACCATATATAAGGAATAAATTTAGATAGTGGAGGAGGGCCATAATGACCAAAATAATACTAGACAAATCTCAAGTTAAATGAGGCAACTGCAAACATTTCAATAGATTTTTATTATTAAATAATGAAATTTGCATATACTAGTGTTCTAAACCCCCTCATTACATGATTTATTATTGTAAGCCCCCTCTGACTTACACATCTAGAAAATGAAACTACAACCTATTGGGATTGATACAAACCTTATAAAACAATAGCAGCTAAGAAGGATCGCTTGCCAACATCTTCTCATGAATACAAGGTCCTCCAACATATGTATTCAACAGATGTTGGCAAGCGATCCTTCTTAGCTATTGTTGTTTTATAAGGTTTGTCTCTCAATTCCAATAGGTTGTAGTTTCATTTTCTAGACGTGTAAGTTAGAGGGGGATTACAATAATAAATCATGTAATGAGGGGCTTAGGACACTAGTATATGCAAATTTCATTATTTAATAATGAAAATCTATTAAAATGTTTACAGTTGCCTCATTTAAGTTGAGGTTTGTCCTATATTATTTTGGTCGTTATGGCCCTCCTCAAATTTCTAAATTTATTCCTTATCTATGGTTTTTGGATCTTGTAGTGTCAACTTGGAACCAGAGGAGTAGTAGTTGCTTTGCATCATCTGGGTATACCACTCAATTACATTGTATCCAAAAAATTGTGACCATGATGCCTACATTTATGTTTCTCAGCTTTTATCTTCCAAGACCCCTTATGACCTTTATGACCCTTTACAATCCCTAAGAATACATCTTAGAGGTCTTAAAATGTCATAAAGGGTCATAAGAGGCTCCTAGGAGGGGCCATATGAGCTTCCACCTTCACGTGGTTGGCCCTGTTAAGTAGAGAATGTTAAACTATTCTCGAAACAAAGAGAAGCTCAATAATTCAAGGTCTTAGTCCACTGACAAATTAAATTAGACTTACTATCCAAATTGGAAAAATTATGTCCAAGATTTCATCCTAGTGGATGGTTTGGATGATGGGTAGAGTGCTAGAAAGGTAGCAACCACACCAGAGGGCAGAGAAAAGAAAGGACCTGTTGAGTGCCGAGACAAGGTGGATGAGTGATTAGAAGATCATCTGCATCAACATGGGAAGTTTGGCTTGGGTGTGGGTTGTATTTCAGGGGATAATATGAGGGGGATAATCTTAGGGATTGGCAAAATGAGGCAGCCAAATTGGAGGATGGATGGGAAACTGTAAAAGGGAGAAAAAGGAAAAATAAAAAGAAGGCTTTGGACATGATCCTTCATTCTTAGAGAAAGGGTGGAGTTTAGAGAAAACTGTGGAGGTTCTTTCTTTCTTTCTTTTGAAGCTTGTGTGATTGATGTGGGTTTACCGAATATTTGGGGAGATAGCTCTCCTGAATGTAGCTATCCCTGGTTCGGGCTAGGTTCTAACCCGTTACGATTAATAAAATTACCAATTATCGTTAAAAAAAATAGTAAAGTAACATAACAAAATACACAACGATATATATTAATGTAAAGTAACACCTGAAGATAAATATCTAGACTAATCACCGAGCAGGATGCCGTTGGTGATTACTCTGGATATTTATCTTCAGTTTTTTTTTAACATTCCATTATTAGTCAAAATTTTGATGACCTTTGGTCGAAACCCTCACAAAGATTGCTCTAAATTTTGACCAATTTCTGTCGAAATTTGATGTCGTGGGTTTGGCATCCTGGTCGTACGGTCTAAAGATTTCGACCAAGTAAGGTCGAAAGGTCTAAAGATTTTGACCTACTTTGGTTGACAGTTTGACCTGATGAATTCTTAATAGCAGATGTGAATTTCGACCAAGATTTGCATAGAAATTTCTACATTAACAATGATATGTCAAACATTCAACTCAAAAAATAGTGACCAAACAATTGGTCGATTATTCGACCAATATTGGTAGAAAATTCAACCAATTGTCCATCAAAAATAGGTGCCAATTATACTAATGGAATGAGAGGGATAAGATGGAGGATGGTATTTTGGGATGTAAAGGTTCAAATGGATTATGGAGGTGAAGAATATGTGATGATGGATTTTGGAATATAAGGACCCAAGAGAACAAAGGAGGAAGATGGATGATTGTTTTGGGTTGATAAGATGGAGGAGGGGGGATGGTGGTAAAAGGTTGGGAGGAATGATGGGAAGATATTATTCTAATTTTTGATGTACACTTTGGTTTTATGATAGTTGCAACAATTTTTTTTAATGAAGTGGCTTAAGATATGTAACCAAGACTTGTGACCATGGATTTTCTTTGACATGGATGTGCTCCAAGGTAATATTCTCAAGTAGGCCTAAGCCTTAACCTCGACTATTCATTTTCTTGAGCATTCAATTCAAAATAGGATGCTTTTAATTTAGTATACAAGATGTGAGTCCATTATCAGATGGATGAGGATGGGTGGTTATATAAGGTCTTATTTTGCAACAAAAGAATCACCATGGATGAATATAAGAGGACCGATATGATAGAGTGATGGTGGTGGGATGGTTTGGATAGGACATGGTAAAGGATCATGAAGTGCATTAAATGAAAGGTTATGATCTTGATATAGATAGGGGATTATAATAGAACATGGAATGGGGTAGATGGAATGGAATGAGCTTGATTTGGGTCAATGGATATTTCAATATGCTTTAGAAAATATCTTGGTATGATTAGATTAGTGTGTATGGTGTGACGAGGGATTAGTGGGTAGACTCTTCAAATAGAGTGGATGTAAGGATGAGAAGTTCATCAAATGGGGTAGATAAAAGGGAGGTGGATTCATGAAATTAATCATGAGGTTAGGGTCATATAATTATAGGGTGAGAATATAAGTATTAGGGTTGGATGTTATCAATGGATGGGAGGGTTTGGATATGGTTATGAGGTGGAAGAGGAGTTATGGATATGGGAATGCTTCATCACTAGTGGCTTACATGATGAAGTGGGGTCATTTGAATCTATAGTTTTAGTATCTATATTTCACAATGTACTCTTTATGATTAGTCCTTGGAGGATGTCTGCAATGAGATACCTACATATTTTAGCTCAAGTGGATGGTTAGGAGTGAACAAAGGATTGAATGTAGATACATGATTAAGAATTAGGAATATGTATTGATATTAGATGGAGGTTTAGGATTAGATGGAGGATTAAGATATGGTGTTTGGATGGTCGATAGAGGTAGGATAAATTGGGTGGAGGACTAAGTTAGGAGGGAGTGTATGGTGGATTAGGAACAATGGGGGGATTATGATGATAAAGTGGAGGTTTTGGATTGACTAGAGGACTAGGATTATGGATTGTGAAATGGATTAGAGGATAATGTGATGGTGGGTTTGGACTAGGAATGAAGGTAATAACATTTTTAAGAAATGATGAATGTTGGGAGATGACTATGGGAGAAGATGGAAGAATAGATATTACATGAGGGGAATACAATGGTGTGTGATAATATTGAGACATGAATGAGAGATAACATGGATTTTCATTATTAAAGGTAGCATAAGGACTACTAATCGGTATACATGGAGGCATGGTGGGGTATCTTGAATGAATGATTAGATTTTAGAAGATGCTTGGACCAACCTTTCTAGAAATGATAGAATTAAGGTTTTCAATTGCATACTCATCTTGATCAACAAGACTATCATCATCTAGAGTGGGGTGAAGTGGAATTAAATATAGCATAAAATAAATAATCATAGTCATAGATAAGTTAGATGAGGGTGAAGGATGAAGATAAATGATGTACAAAAGCTAATATTAGGATGAACAATAAGCTCAACCTAGGATTTAGATTAAGATCAGTCTAGGATGTGAATGAAACTAATTTTAGGATGGGTAGTGACTAAAGAATTTTGAAATCAAATGTAATTTCTAAAATGACTCATTTAGCTTAGAGATGGAAGAATAAAAGATTTAATGGAGGTTTTTTACTTTTGAAGAACAAGGACTATGTTTGGTATGAAGGGTTTTATCTCTAAAAATATATGGGAAACAAGTCCACCAAAATACAAAGAAAACACACTAATTCATAGAGTGAAGTTGTGAAGAGATGGAGAAAATTTTTTAAAGGTTATTTAGATAATAAATGGTGAATCCTTTGAAGGAAAAAATGATCATTCCAAAAGACACATAAAAACTACTAAATTATTTGATCAAACAAACTAAAACACAAGAAAAATCCTTCGAAAGGTAAATTTGACTAGGCAAGGCAAATCTATCCAATTAATATCAAGTTTTCTAAAACACATAGAAATTCCACTAGATTGAGGGGACAATTGACTTACTTTATTGAGATGGAAAAAGAAATAAAGATAATAAAAAAGAAGGCAAGGAATGAATCACATTAAATTGACTATATATTTGACGAGTACAAGAAGATACACCATAAATTCTAACATGCTATAGATAGTTAATAAGGAACACAATAACTTAGATTGGAGCCACAACACAAGCACTAATGCCTTAAAATTAGTGCAAGGCATCTCTCTTCTAAGTGTCAATATATAGGGATCCAATGGCACAAGTTCCCACCTTTACCTCTTATTAGGAGGCTAACAAGCCCTACACAAGAATTCCTATCTCTATTTAATGAATTACATTGTGATTAACTTTGTGCATGATGTTGTACCCTGCACCATCGTGAGAAATAATAAAAAGTTCTTATGCTAGGCTTTGTGAGTCTTCTAAATACCAAAAGGGTACATGAAATACATCTATGATCCATCATAAGCGTGGGTCAACAATATTAGTTAAGCCACTCAGACCAACCCTAAAACTATATCTAGATATCACCCAAGATTAATGATTTTTGATAAAGACATAACACAACTAGATTGGACTACAATATTTTCACTAACCCTTTTATATACCTGACTAGTGCATGTGGTTGAGGTCATTATCTTGGATGATGAAATCTCCAAGTAGGCATCCTAAATGGAAGAAGATGTTAGGTATTTCTAATATCTAAGCTTACACCTAAATGAAAGGATAGAACCTGCGCAAAATCTAGCATCCATGAGGTAAACACAATAAGACTCAGGTATGTGTGTTATTTCTAGCCTCGAGCTCACCTTATGTTGGTTGGAGAGAGCATACATCAACACAGTGAATCTATTTATTTATGTTCAAGCTTTTCGAAAGGAGGTTAGATGTGATTCAACTCATATATTTAAGCATACTTTCTGATGTACATTTCAATCCTATTGAAATATTAACAAACATGCTATTGTTGTAGGAGTTGAAAACTTGTTAAAAATTTTCAACTCCACTAAAAATATGATATTCCCATTATAGTGTCAAGGATTACAAACCCACCAAGATATTTTTAGGTTTGTTGATTAATATAAAAACCCACCAATTTGAAGTCAAAACTATCAACTTAGCTTCAGGAGCAAGCCCGTCAACTTAACCTACAAATTTTCCAATACAAAATGCACACCTACCAATTTAGTAAAAAATTCAAAATTAAAATTTTACATGTCAATCCACTAAAATAGATCAAGTGTGCCACTATGCTAGCAAACCCATTGAAAAAGAACCCCGAGACATAAAAAGCTAAATATCAACAAACAATAGTTAGTTTGAATCTATGAAATAGGTCCCACAAAGCATGCTAAAATGTGTATAATGAAATTTGTACTCAATATGTAAATGATTTAACAATAAAACCAAACAAATACTCAATATAAGATAAAATATGTCAATGAAGCATATAATTTAACAAAATCAAACTATTTAAAACCTCCTATTTCAATGTTTTGCCCAAAATAGTTGATTTGGATGTGCGCTAACTAAAAATTCTAACAATATGATGCTCAAATAAAGAATAAGTAAGAAAGTGATAAAAATAAGGCTCCAAAAAAAATAGTAATTGTTCTTGGGTGGATGAGTTTGTTAGTAAAAATTTAGTCTAGCTAGGAGATTTAAATATGATTTTATTTTTTATACTTTCAAATTCAATATAATTTGAAGCAAATTGAAATGGTCATTTGGTTATGATTTATAGTTTTTTTGTATTTTTCAAAGAACTTGGTTAATATAAACAATGCTTTCAATTATTCAAAGTGTATAGTATATGTTTTTTTATATTAACAACAACAAGAGGGTGTTGGCCAATGGTACAAACTCAGAAACACTAGAAGCACATTAACTACAACTAGAGAAATTCAAAAGGCTGCTGATCAATGAAACCACAGTGAAACATAGAATGAGTAATAAAATCTCTAGACTGTTGGTTAATGGAACTATTAGTGAGAAGGAGGAGGATTTCAGAAGTGAGGCCAACAATTTCTTTGGAGAGCTTCTAAAGAAAGCTGAGAACCTGGATTTGGAGTGCCAAGAAGAGTTGTTGGATGGTATACCCCGTATCCTGAATGATGCTCACAATAGAGTTATTACTGCTATACCTTCTATGGATGAGATTCAAAAGGCTGTGTTCTCCTTTGATGGAGATAAAGCCCTTGGTCCCGATGGTTATCCTCATTTCTTCTTTCAAAAGTATTGGAGGATTATGAAAGATGATGTTTCTAATGCTGTCAAGGAATTTTTTGGGGCTAGAAGGATTCTCAAGGAATTGAATGGTACCTTTATAGCTTTGATTCCAAAGAAAACTAGGGATGATAGTATGGACCAATTTAGACCCATCAGTTTATGTAACTCGGTGTATAAGATAATTTCTAAAATCCTCACTTCTAGAATTCTCACTTTTCTTCCTTCTATTATTTCTGGACAACAGAATGGTTTTGTCCCTGGGAGGCAGATTTTGGACTCTATCATCTTGGTCCATGAAAATATACACTCTTTGACTATGTCAAAGAAGGAAGGCTTTTTGCTAAAACTTGATTTGTCCAAAGCTTATGATAGGGTTGATTGGGATTTTTTGTTGGCTACTCTAGAGGCTTTTGGTTTTAATAATAGAAGTAGAGACCTTATTCACTGTTTGGTTTCCTCTGCCACGTTCTTTGTTCTCATGAATGGTTCTCCTACCCCTTTTTTCAAGTCCTCTAGAGGTCTCTGACAGGGGGATCCCCTCTCTCCTATTCTTTTTGTTATTTTGGCAGAATGTTTGGGTAGACACATTGGCAGCCTGGTTAATAGAGGTAAATTCAGGGGTCTGAAACCTTCCTCCAAGGACTTGATGTGCTCACATCAACAGTTTGTGGATGATTCCATAATAATGGGTGAAGCCTGTATAAAAAATGGCAAAACCATTAAAAAAGCCCTTGACAACTATGCTGGTGCTACGGGTCAGAGTATTAATTGGAATAAGAGTTCTATTTTTTTCATTAATGTGCTTTAAAAAAGACAAGAGAGGCTAAAAAGAATTCTTGGTTGTGAGGTGAAATGTCTCCTAGGGTCCTATCTTGGTTTACTTATTTGCCTCAATCCTCTGGATTCTTTTTGGCGGGATATGATTGAAAAATTTCACAAAATTCTTGCTGGTTGGAAGGGTGCTCTTCTTAGCCAGGCTGGCAAGATTGTTGTCCTCAAAGCTGCCCTTCAAAGTATTCCTCTCTATGCTTTGAGCCTTTTCAAAATACCTAAGAAGTTTTCTGAAAGTATAGAGAAAATCCAAAAGAACTTCCTATGGTCCGGAGTTGAAAAAAAGAAAAGGATGGCTCTTATTGCGTGGGAGAAAGTTTGTAAACCAACTAGGAAAGGGGGTCTTGGTCTTCGCACTATAAGAAGTATAAATGAGTTTCTCATGGCTAAAATCCTTTGGAGAATGTTCAAGAACTCAGGAGAATGGAGCACCATATGGCACAATAAATATAACAGGGACATCTCTAACTTCATTAATTTCTTAAACTTCGAATCTTCCCAAGGATGTTCGTGTATTTGGGGGAATGCGCTTGGAAGGAAGGAAATGATAAAGAAGGGGGTGAAATGGAAGGTTGGTAATGGTAAGAAAATTCTTTTCTGGGATGACATATGGCTGCTTGATAAACCCCTAAAGGAGGTTCCTACCTGGAATGAAATGTCTATCCTTTGTAAACAGATCTTGGGCACTCAAGTGGAGAACTATTGGGGGGAGGGTAAATGGACTGATTTGTCTAGGTTTGATCCTTCTCTTAGGGGCTTGAATAACCTTTTGAATGTTGTTGTTCTTATTGATGATGAGGATACTCTTATTTGGAGATATAGTACTAATGGCTTGTTTTCAGTTTCATCCCTATACATACAGAACTTTGAAGACAGTCCTGAACCTTGTTGGGCCAAAGCCTGGTTCAAGGGATTAACTCCTAAAATTAATGTTTTTTTTTGGATCTTATTGCAGGATAAAGTTCTTACAATTGACAATCTCAGGAAAAGAGGCCTTGTTTTAACTAATAGGTGCTGTCTCTGCAAAAATGATGAGGAGAATATCAACCATATGACAATTCATTGTTCTTTTACTAGTCAAATATGGGAAAAATTCTTTGATCTGATGAATATGGAGTGGGTGTTTCCTCATAACATTCAGGAGTTGTTTTTGTGTTGGAAACCACCGACTAACAACAAGTTTTTAATCTCCTTTTGGAATTTCTTCCTACCCTTTTTGTGCTGGGGGGTTTGGAAAGAAAGGAATGAAAGAATTTTTAGGGATAAGGAGTCCAATTGGGATAGTATTTTTCACAAGATTAAGAGTGCCTTGTTGGAAAAATTGGGGTTGATTAAGAACTATCAAGAACCAAAGAATGAGTGGGAGGCCAAAGTTTATAAGAAGTGGAAGCTTGAAGGAAGGAAGGTAACATCCAAAGAAATCTGAGGGAAGAGGCTAGGTGGGACTGTCCTCCTAATGGATGGGTCAAAATCAACTTTGATGGTGCCTCAAAAGGCAACCCTGGAATTGCTGGCTGTGGAATGGTTATCAGAGATGAGTTTGGGAATTGCAAAGGGGCTATGGCAATTCCTATAGGTTTCAACACTAATCAGGTGGCGGAAGCTAATGCTGCTCTCTATGGGCTATTACTAGCCAAAAGGAAGAGCTATACTAAAATATGGATTGAAGGGGATTCCCTAAGTATTGTTAATTGTTTGAAGAATTCCATGACCCCTTCATGGACCATAGACAATGTTATAAGCAAGGCTTAAAAAATTATTGAGACCTTTGAAAAATGCATGATAACCCACGTTTTCAGGGAGGCAAATTTGGTGGCTGACTGGGCTGCGAACGTGGCTTGTAAAAGCTAGGTGGAAATTGAATGGAGTGATAGTTCAGACATCCCTTGTGATGGATCATCATTAATTAACAAGGAGAGGATGAGGAGTAAGCAACATGTTTTGAATGAAGAAATCATTAATGAGTATTGAGTGCAACAATCTGTGCAACCATCATGAAGGACAATGGCTTGATTCTGAGATAATTATTGGGGTCCTTTGGCACGATTTATGGGTTGTGCATAACATTAATAGTGTTTATTATAGCTCGAGGGCTAAGTTGCAGAGAGTGGGGATTCATCTAGACAGAGAATTTTTGCTTTCTTACATAGCCATGGGAGGCATGAAGAGGAGATACGAGCTGGCGGACTGTAGTGAATGGAAACAGAACAAGGAGATATGGAAAATTGTCAAAGAAGGGGGTCTGGTGAATTTTTTGGAGAGATTGCATGGAGGGAAAGTCGCGGTGACCAAAAATTTCATCAAAACTTGGAATAAGGGGAGTGTTCTGGTTGGCACACAAAGTATGGAGGTGATTGCAGAAGTGATTATTGAAGCGACTGGCTTGATGACTGAGGGCATCAACTTCTACAGGGACATGAAGATTTCAAACAAAGCGTTGGAGGCTTTTGCGCCCATGAAGTAGGAGAGAAATTGTATGGTTAAGGTGGACAATTCGTACTTTAACCCTAAGTTCATTTCCAGGCCCTGGCACCTTGTCTTATTTGTTATCATAGGCTACATTACCCTTGATGGTCGGTATACTAAAATTTACAACCACCATCTTACTCTTTTGAACCACTTTAGGCATAGGGTTAAGATTAATTTCCCTTTTTACTTGCTGAGTTCTTTGAACGCTTCCCTCCTCCACTGGCAAAGGGATCCGGAGGGTGATCATGCATGCCATGAAGGGCTCATGGTCCTCATATTTGAGGTGCTAAAATCAATGAAGGTGGAAAGAACCTGGCTTAACAGAAAATCCCTGGAGGACTATGACACTAATGGGAAAGAGTCTGAGGAGCCTTTTATGGAGGATATGAAAGATGATGAGGAGGATTCTGAGGATTACCAGGAGGTCAGCCCTAAGGAAATTAAAAAGAAAAGGAAGATGGAGGATTCTACTACGGATATGGAAGTTGAGGAAGAAGAGAGCAGGGAGGAGAGTTCCAAGAAGTAGGGGAAAAAGAGACTGGAACCTTTAGGCAATCGTTCTAGAACAAAAACCGGGAAGAAGAAAGTGGCGAAAAGGGTTTTCATATCCTCTGATGAGGGTTCTTCTTCCCAGGGAAAGAATGATCAGGAAAATCATGTGGAAAACAACCCTGCTGTGGAGGAGAGTGGGGGTACCGATAATGATGTCTGGGTTGAGGAAAAACTCCTAAAAGAGGTTGCACAGGATGTGACTAATATAGAGAAAGATGGGTACGAGAAGGACAAGGCCAACTTGGAAAAGGAGAAGGTGGAGAATCCTAAGGAGAACATGGAGGAAGAAAATAGGTGTCTTGAGATTAATGAGGGGAGGAACAAGGATTTTGAGAATTTGGGGTGCTTGGCCTTCTTATCTACCCTTAGCATAATGAAAAATGATAGCACTATGATGAAGACCAACATCCACCAGTTGCAAAAAGAGACGGGGGTTCTTAAAAGGATGAACTTGGGGGAGAAAACCATGGGCCAGACCATTGATGAGCTCACTGACATTGTCGCTAGAGCTGAGAATGTTGCTTCCTTCAATGACAGACTTACTGCCTTGGAGGAGAAAATTCAAAGCAGTAATGTTATAACCAGGAAAGTTGAGACTATGGAAAAGAGAATTGACAAGCTGGAGAAGACTATGGGGAATATTGTAGAACAGAGTTTTGCTGTCCTCAAGGCTTCAAATGAGCACGTGAAGAGCCTGGTTGATAGGTTCGATAATGGGAAAGGGAACCAAGAGATCATAGAGACTAAGGAGGATCAGGGGCCCAGCAGGCGTACAAGATCCAGGATCAAGATGATGGAGGGTGACAACAAGAACGACATGGAAGATCTGAAGTTGTCTGCTGTAAACATGCAAATTCTTGCTGATCAGGCTGCAGAACTGATGAAATGTGTTTAGACAACAACTAGCTGTCTTGCTTTCCTTTTTGTTGTCCTTTGTCTTTTGGCTGTTCTTTCTATTTAAGGACTCGGTTGTATTGTGTTTTTTGGTGCTGTTGCACTTTTCCTCTTGGAGCTTAAATGTTTTATCTTTTATCCTTATGTAGAAGGTTTCGGGTCCTTTCAAAACTTGTTTTTACGTAATCAAAACTAGAGAAATTGCAAGAAAGATCAACAACATCCATATTCATAAACCACATAGAAACTAAAGCAAAACTAATAGTATTAGAAGTCTTAAAGTTTAAAAGAATATGATGCCATGCAGGGAAAAACAACTAGTAGTTAACAAAGGTTTAAAAAAACTATTAAAAACATAGCCCCCAAGTCTCAATCTTAAGTAAAAAAACCTAGAAACCATTAGGAAAAACTACTTTTTTCTCCCCAGCCTCTTGGAGAGCAGGATGTTCGCCCATTCCTCATTAAGGAATTATAATAGTCACTATTGTCTTCTTCCACCATTAGCTTCTTACCATAGACGTTTTCATGCATCATGCAT